>JAPTOF010000016.1:14340000-14697627 GCA_028554755.1 Cordia subcordata
CCTTTGGATGCTATCAAGGTCTTCAATCTTTTCCATAATGTCTTTTTATTTATTTAGATTCTCCTCATCAATCAGCCCATTGAGTATGTCAACTTGCACCTTATTGAGATCTTCTTTGGGGCAACTTAATTGGTGTGGGATGCAAGGGTAGTGTTCGTTATTAAAAGCCTTCAACGCTTTTTGAGAAGTTTTTGTTTTTGATAAACTATGAACATTAGAGTGCCAAAGACCTGTGCACTCCAACAATCCTTCATAATATGCAAGAACAAGGCATAAGAGGTCCAAGCGTTGTAAAATTTGAAAATCTTTGGAGTGGATTGCAACTTTGCCATGGTGTGCAAGATGAGAGGACAATGGTCCGAAATACCCAGGCTATCCATGAAGAGAAAGGAATTTGCTATATGTTTTTCCTAAGAGTTGTTGACAAGTGCCTTATCAATTTCGCTTGCTATATGATTTACTTGCATGCTTTGGTTGGTCCATGTAAAGTGAGGACCAAAAATTTTGATTTCACATAAATTTGCTTGGCTGACATATTATTTGAAGCTCTATGCACTAGAAGGAATGCTCCATGATGAAGATCTATCACCACAATGTAGAATTTCATTGAAATCCCTCAAAATGCAAAGTGGTCCTTTTAAACACCATTCACTCCATAATTTGATTGTATTCCAAAGGAGTCTTCTTCTTGATGGAGTGTTTCTACTGTAAACAAAGCCAATAAAAAATGAACGGCTGGTATGGAGAGAAATATGATAAAAAATACCTTGCTCCATGCTGTCAATAATGTTCATGTTGATGTGATTTCTCCAAAAGAGCCAAATTCTTCCTTCTATATTCTCATCCATGTAGTTAGCAAAACCCAAGGTGTTGAGTAGTTCTAATGATGCTTCTCTCTCTAGCAAATGTTCTCTCACCTCTCTCTACAATTTTCCAGCATTGACCACTTTCTTCCTTTTTTAATCACCACTATCTCCTTCACTAATGGGAAAAAAGAAGAGATCTAGTGATTCCAAAACTAGAAAGAGTGCTAGACTTGCTTTTAAATACAACCATGGTAGCTATGAAGATGATGATGATGAATACTCCTTGGATTCGTACATGGAACTCAAAAAGGCTTGTGAAACCATAAATGATTGCATGTCTTGCTCGGGTGCACTTACTTTTTCTCTCCAAAGTGTTCAAAAGCTTGAGAAGAACTTAGATGATGCAAAAAGGCAACTCGTTCAAATCTTGATAAGGAAAAGTTCTCCTTCTCCTGGTTGTCATAGTTCCTCCAGCTCGAATCTTCATCTTTCTCAAGGAAATTCCATGGCAAATGAACTTGGACTTAGAGATCTTCAAGTTTCTCCCTCCTCTCTAAGAATTCATGGTCAAAGAAATGGTGATCCAAATATAGAGCATTTTTCAAGCTCGGCTATAGCTAACCATCTCGACATGGCAAGTGCAAAAAACTCAACAAATGTCACATCCACTCCTATTCTGAATGGTGCTTGTCGGAATCCTGATGAGATGGAGAACAAAATGGCAACAAAATATCATTATTTTCCATCTTCGATTGAGGGTGAAAAAGCTCCGAATTCTGGCCATTGTGGTTCATTTTTCAATGCCAATGGACCAATGGATAATACACTTGTGACCAGCATGCATTTGATTGAGCAAGTACAACGTGCAGCCCCTTTTCCTAACCAGCAGTGTACTTTTGCTACCATAATCAACCAAAGGATGATAACTCATCCTATTGGGAATGGTTTTGGTAGCCCAATTTCAAATTTGCAAGCATGTGAATAAGTTTTTTCCCCCCAAATTCAATCAGATGCTATTGGAATAGGACCAACATCCTTGGGTATAAATTCTGAACCTTTGTGTCCCATTCCCTTAAATTCGGCTATATCAAATGTGGCCCCCAATCCATGTGATAGGGACCTATATGTTCATTTCCCTCCCCTCCCCTCCAAACTAGGTCAGCAAGCTCTCTTTCCAAATTAGCAAGGCAAAATGACATGGCAGCCATGTATGCAAAGGATTCTCTTCCTTTTAGTGCAAACGGGAATGTCTAAGATGAGCCTTCAAATGCCAATATTCAAAATTCCTCTCTTCCTCACCATCCTTTTGGAGTTCATGGTGATCTTTGCAGCCAATCTCAAGGTAATTTTCAGCCTCCTACTCAAAATAATGAGCCATAATTAGTTTGGAATATTGATAAAAATTGGAAAGATGCATGCTTGGGTAAGCTTGGTAATTCACATAAGCTTGATTTTCATAATCCCACTTGTGAAAATGGTATTATTGGAGCTGCACCGCCTATTGAAGTTTTTGAGGAGGGAGACGAGCATTGGAGATGTTGCTTGATTGGACAATTTATTGGTACCCCGCCTCCCTTTTTTTGGTCATTCGTAAAATGGTTGATTCACATTGGAAGATGTTTGGAAAAGTTGAAATAAAATCAACAGAAAATGGCTTTTATGTTTTCAAGTTTGTTAATGATGAATCTTGTGATCTTGTCATGGAGCAATTATGGCATGTAAACCACTGACCCTCTTGCTTAGAAGATGGGATCCAAATGCACAGCTAATTAATTTTAGTTGGGATAAAGTTCCCCTTTGGGTCAAGTTAAGGAATGTCCCTTGTTCGCTAATCACTCGAAAAGGGTTAAGTTATATTGCTAGTACATTAGGTTGTCTATTACAAATGGATAAACTTACTGAATCACGGACTTTTGTGGGCTATGCAAGAGTTTGTATCGAAATGGACCTTTCTAGAGAGTTGCCAGATCACACTTTTGTAAAGCTTAGGGATGAAAATTGGGCTAAAATTGAAGTTGAGTATGCTTGAAAACCTCTTGTGTGTTCAAATTGCAAGATTATGGGTTGGTGCATCTTTCAAGTGCAAGCTCTAAAAGACCCGCAAGCGTATGGATTGTGCAATATAGTGTGTACAAGTACGGGTATCGAACCACAGGGAGGCGTGAATAATGTGGGTGAATTCTATGCTTGGTGTTCTAGAAAGTACCAAAAAGAAAGATCTAAACTAGACATATTTTTGGGGTTTTGGATTATTGGGAGCTCTAGGTAAAGGAAATAAAACTAAACTATGAATATGAACCCAAGTTGGTCAAAAGGGAACTAACAATTGAGAAGGGGTTAGGGTGACTTCGACATCTGAATGGGTAATTCTATACTCAAATGCTATGGGATTAAGGGATGATGGCTAACTAGCATGAGTGCTCTTAACTAGGTTGCTAGTTAGTGTCCTAATTTCCCCCTAGGACTCGGTGCGGGTCTATTCCTGGGCGGTGCCTCCTAGAGCTACGGCGTGGTCCTTATGACCTAGGGCCTCAAGAGTGACTAACTAACTTCCTAGGTGACTTAGAATGAACCTACCTTAGTACCTAAATCTTTGGCTGGATTTAAAGCCAAGACCTAGTGTTGCTAAGGTTGACTAAACTTATCCGAAAACCTATTGGCTAGATTTAAAGCCAAAGGAGACTCGGTCTAGACTAGCTGTAAATTACACTTCATCATTCTAAGGTCACTACAGCAGGATTTGACTTGCTTGTGCGTTCATACATGTTCAAGGCCAAGGTGCTTGTGAATAATGGAACCTATTCAACTACCAAACATCGTCATGTTCAGTTCACACCATTAGAAATAATTAATAACCAACACGTATGTGTTATTGAAGTTATGCTCATTACTAGGCATGCAAATATACATATAGACATGAATAAAAGCATTACCCACTTCATAGCATCCACATATAAACACATAGACATGATTATAACATGGATTAGATGTGTTTAGTAACAAACAAACTTCAATTTATACACATATTACTCATCTAGGCATTTTATCAAACACTTAGACATGAATGAGAAAATATCCATTTGAACAAGAAAATTCGAAACATGTATATGCATTCAGCCATCATATCCCATATCATAAGAGTATATAGTTAACCTATTACATAAGTTAAATCACCCTACACAAGTCTACTCAATCATAATAGGAAATAGAATCAAAGAGAGATAATGAAGCTTCCCTTTCATCCTAGCTAATCTTGTACAAAGCTTTTGAGCAAACTTGATTCCAAATGTTTGAACCCTCCAAATAAAGCCTGGTTCTTAGTGAGAAATGTGTGAAGAGTGTGGGTGAAGTGGGTGGGATCTAGGGTTAAGTGTGTGAGAATTTTAGGTGTGAAGTGTGTGTTAATATTCCAAAAAGTCCTTTTTTCTGCAAAATGGGGCACTATTTATATGTTCTCAGGCCTCTGGACCTAGCTCGACCAGCTTTCTAATGATGCTCGTTGGATTGGCTGGTCGACCAGCTCAGGAGGGGTGATCGTCCAGCTATTTTTCGCACTTCTCTGGAGTGGCCGGTCGACCGGCTCTTTTTCCTTGGTCGTCCAGCTGACTTTCTTCCTCTATTCTTTGTCTTCTCGGCCTCTGGTCTTCTCTCTTAGACCCGTGCATTTCTCATCTTCATCACCTTTCAATCTTGATCTTAACCCAAAGTTCACCTAAATGATTGAAAACAAGCAATTAGTGTAGCAATTTGTCTCTTAAACTCGATATGCACATTTGTTTACGCTTAAGCCTATTCTTATCAAAAGCACTACACTAATGCATCATTATGAGCACTCAACACCTCTAAAATATAGGTAAATGACAATGCAAACACACACAAAAACACAACACATCAACACCCCAAACCTTCTCCTTGCTTGTCCTCAAGCAAGCCCAATCTTAAATTTTATTTCTAAAGCCGATACAATGGATTGCCTAAAGGATTAACTCTCTATCAAAGTCAGTCTAAGAAACATAAAGAGGGCATTCCTATTGTGGAGAGATCCCCAAATCTCTTTGGATCCTCCATCTACTCATAAGGGGTCTCGTTCCTTGTAGGAATTTCCCGAGTAGCCAATCCACCACATGCCTAGGATTCTAACTCACGCACTCGGGATGTTGATATTTCATGCTCCCTCAACTAACATGGCCTCCCCAACATGCACCAAGCCTCAAAGACAAGAAGAGAGAATATACAAACACAATGGCTTATAAAAAGCCTTATTCACGTATCTACAAAGATGATAACTTGTGCTAAGTTGACATTGTGTCACTTATGCACTTATTCACTAACTTTTTGGTGCCTTTGGCTTTTCCTCTTTTTCACTTCATTATATATATATATATATATATGTATATTTGCACCTTTTTGCCTTTTTCATTTTTTTGTTGAACTTTTAATGCTTTGTATTGCATTCAGAAAAAGAAAGAAAAAGAAAGGCTTTGGCACATCAACAAGAACCAATCAAGGAAGGGGCATTCACATCAACAACCCTTTTCCAACACTCTTTCCTACCAAGCTATGGGGTGGCTACAAAGGTTATTCTTTCAAGGTTCTCACTCCCCACAACTTTGAAGGGCATCCCCTCCAAGACTTATTTTTCAAACCACTCAATTCATTTCTCCACAATGCCTCTCATCTTCATAAATCAATAAAGTTAATCACAAAATCCAACACAATGATCAACAAAGAAATAAATGACTCTATATGCATCAAAATTAAAAAATTTTCACCATTTTTAAACGCAGAATGCAATCTACCCTAAGCAAGATATATAACAAGAAAACCAAACTCCTACACCCCCAAACCTAAACTTTGCTTGTCCTCAAGCAAAAAGATCAAAACACAAAAACAAGCAAATCGTCATTACAAAACAAGTAAGGGTGGTGGGGATAGGGTGTAAACATAGGGAACAAGTGGAGAAAGGATAGATACAACCTTGCATTTTCTTCAAAGCTTTCTATGCCAATGATAAATCACCATACTTCTAATCCTGTGACTCACAATTCATAAACACTCACAAAGAAAACAACATTAGTAGCATTGCCTATGCATACTTGCATTGGCATGTGCAACAATGAGCAATGGTGTATCTTATGGGACAAAGGATTTGGATTCAACACTTTGGTATGGGTGCAAGAAAGATAAAAGAAAGAAAATAAAAAGAAAATAAAGTGAAACAAATGCAAAATCAAAATTGCAAAATTGAACCTAGGTTGCCTCCTAGTAGCGCTAACCACCATGCCGTCAGCCAGGCAAACACCAACTCATCTTCAACTTCCATAGATGGGATCCTGAAGCATTAAAACCTCCGTACGAGCAATGCTCGGATAATATGCGTGCTTCAAGTGTTGCCCATTCACCTTCAACTCTCGGTCATCCTTCAAGTCTTTAATCTTGATTGCTTCAGAAGGATAGGCAACCATCACCTCATATGGACTATCCCATCTTGTCTTAAGCTTACCTGGAAAGAGTTTCAATCGTGAGTTAAACAACCAAACTTTATCAAAAGGAGAGAATGATTTCTTAATAATGTGTTTATCATGAATTCTCTTCATCCTATCCTTATAAAGTTTAGCGTTCTCATACGCCTCGAATCTAAGATCTTCCAATTCCGCTAGGTCTAGCTTCCTTTTCTCACCCGCTCTTGCCAAGTCAAAATTTAGGGCTTTGATTGCCCAATAATGGGAGTCTTAAAGGCGGTATGGTAGGCCCACAAAGCATCATTTAGCCTAATAGACCAATCTCTTCTATCGGGCCTAACCGTTTTCTCTAAAATGTGCTTGATCTCTCTATTGGACACCTCTACTTGTCCACTAGTTTGCGGGTGATAAGGAGTGGCTACCTTATGGGTGACCGAATATCTTCTCAACAAGGCCTCTAAAGTCCTATGGCAAAAATGCAAACTCCCATCACTAATTAAGACCCTAGGGACTCCAAATCTAGAGAAAATGTTTTCTTTAATAAACTTAACCACTACCCTATGGTCATTAGTGCATGTAGGAATAGCCTCAACCCATTTGGACACATAATCAACGGCCACTAAAATGTATTGGTACCCAAAGGAAGGTGGAAATGGACCCATTAAGTCTATACCCCAAACATCAAACAATTTACAAGGAAGAATAGGGGATAAAGGGATCATGTTTCTTTTAGAGATGGACCCGGATTGTTGACATCTAAAACACTTCTTGCAATATTCTTGGGCATCCTTAAAGAGAGTAGGACAAAACAGTCCACTTTGCAAGACCTTCGCGGCGGTCTTCTTCCCACTAAAATGACCCCCACACCCCTCATCATGACACATGCTCAAAACGCTCTCAAACTCATCCTCAGGCACACACCGGCGAATCATTTGATATGCACACACTTTGAAAAGATAGAGATCCTCTCAAAAGAAATGTCTAACTTGCGCTAGGAACCTATCTCTCTCTCTCTTCTCCCAATGGGAAGGAAAACGCCTTGTGGCAAGATAATTGACAATATGAGCAAACTAAGGTGCGTGATGAGAGATGGCAAACAATTGCTCATCAGGGAATGAATCATGAAAAGAAGATAGATCACTAGAAGACTTGCTAACAAGACAGGAAAGATGATCTGCAACTAAATTTTCTCTACCCTTCTTATCCCGGATTTCTATGTCAAACTCTTAAAGAAGGAGCAACCACCTAATCAAGCGGGGCTTAGATTCTTTCTTAGACAACAAATACTTCAATGCTGCATGATCGGTGTAGACAATCACTTTGGACCCTAGGATGTATGACCTAAATTTGTCAATGGAGAAAACTATTGCTAGAAGCTCTTTTTCCGTAGTGGTATAATTCTTTTGTGCTTCATCAAGAGTCTTGCTAGCATAGTACACAACATTGGGCAACTTATCCTTCCTTTGACCTAAAACAGCTCCTATCGCATAATCGGATGCATCACACATAACCTCAAATGGGAGACTGTAGTTAGGTGGCTGGATAATTGGGGATGTAGACAATAAGGATTTAAGCCTATTGAAAGCTCTAACACATTCATCATCAAAGTCAAAAGGGACATCTTATGCTAAGAGCCTAGACAAGGGGCGTGCAATGTGACTTAAATCCTTAATGAATCTACGGTAAAATCCTCAATGCCCTAGAAAAGATCTAACATCCTTGACACACTTAGGGACAGGCAACTTTTCAATTAATTCTACCTTAGCTAGGTCAACTTGAATTCCACTAGATGATACAACATGACCCAACACTATCCCTCGTTGCACCATGAAGTGGGATTTCTCCCAACTTAACACTAGATTCTTCTTTACACATTGGTCTAAGACTAAAGAGAGATGACTCAAGCACTCATCAAAGCTATCTCCAAAGACTGAGAAATCATCCATGAAAATCTCTAAATGCCTCTCAATCATGTCACTAAAAATGGCCATCATATATCTCTGAAAGGTCGCTGGGGCATTACAAAGACCGAAGGGCATTCTCCTTTAAGCAAAAGTGCCATAGAGACAAGTAAAGGTGGTCTTGACCTGGTCCTTGAGAAACATAGGGATCTGGTTATAACCCGAATAACCATCTAGAAAATAATAGTAGCTATGCCCAGCTACTTTATCTAAGATTTGGTCTAAAAAAGGCAATGGGAAATGATCCTTCGTAGTTTTGGAGTTGAGCTTCCTATTGTCAATACAAACTCTCCATCCCGTGGGAGTACGTGTAGGGATAAGCTCTTTTCTCTCATTCTCAACAACCGTGATCCCAGACTTCTTAGGGACAACTTGGACCGGGCTAACCCACTCATTATCGAAGATCGGATAAATAATGCCTGCATCTAAAAGCTTAATGATCTCTTTCTTAACTACTTCGCTCATGTGTGGGTTTAGCCTCCTTTGCATTTCCCTAGAAGGAATGGCTCCATCCTCAAGGTGAATACGATGCATGCAAACTGAATGGTCTATACCTCTTAAATCATCAATTTTCTACCCTATAGCTTTCCTATGTTTCCTAAGGACTTCTAAGAGATGCTCCTCATGCTCACTAGAAAGACCGAAAGCTATGATGATCGGAAGGGTCTCATTAGGGCTTAAGAATGCATATTTCAAATGATCAGGAAGGGGTTTAAGCTCTAAAGATGGGCTAGGATCAACCAAGGGGGACTTAACCTCAATATTATCAATGGGGACATCACTAGAAATGAGACTAGAAGGATTAACCTTAATTGATTTATTAGTCAAATGGCTCTCAATCAAGGAAGTAGAAGCTACACATTTCCTCTCTAAGGTCTCCAAATCAAAACTAGACATCAATTCCTTAAATTTCCTCAATTCTTCTCCATCGGTCATAGTCTTCTCGATAATATCCTCAACACAAGAATCAATCACATCCACCCTAAAGCACTCTTCTCTATCCTCTCCTCCTATACTAGCCCTATTCACCACCTCTGCAACTTTCATAGTGGATCTCAAATTCCCAAATTTCATCTCCAATATCCCCGACTTACAATGGATAATGGCATCTACAGTGGCAAGGAAGGGGCGACCTAGAAGAATGGGTGTAAAATGTCTAGAGTCATATCCTGAATCCATATCTAACACTATGAAGTCAACAGGGTACACAAACTCATCTACCTGGACCATAATGTCCTCTATCACACCCCTAGGTCTACGCTCAGACTTATCAGCTAGCTGAAGAGTAACATGTGTAGGAGACAACTCACCTAGACCTGGCTGCTGATAAACAGAGTAGGGAATGAGATTCACACTAGATCCTAAATCTAACAAGGCGTGATCAATTTGGGTCTCACGGATCCTACATGGAATGGTGAAGGCTCCAGGGTTACTCATCTTGGGCGGAAGGCCCGAAGTACAAATACTGCTCACCTTCTTAGGAATGTTCGATGACCTATGTTTTCTTGTACAAAGATCCTTAAAGAACTTAGAATAAGAGGGGATGGAAATGATCGCATCTATCAAAGGAAGATTGACCTTAAGGTCCTTAAGATGCTCTAAAACCTTAAAGAACCTAGAATCCTTACTACGTGTAGGCCTCTCTAAGGCGGATGGAAAGGGAACTCTAGGCTTTATACCTCTAGATACATGGGAGTCATCAATAGGCTTTTTTTCCTCCCGACATGGGCGAGAAGTACTACTCTCTCCATGATCTCTAATGGGCTCATCTCTCTCAACAGGACCTTCTCTAGAATTTCCCTCAACAGGGCTACCATGTGGTGCTCTAGACTTGGAAGGACCACAAGGTGCAGGCATTGCAAAGTCAACTCCTACCTTATTATCCACTACCCGACTGCTCCTAAAAGTAGTGACAGCTTTAGCCTGGGCCTGAGGGGGATAAGTGGTATCGGTGGAGGAACAGGACTCGACTCTAAGGTTCACCTCTGGCTGAGAAGGCAATTTCCCGAGGTCTCTAGCACTCAACTAACTAGTAATCTGTCTTAACTGTGCCTCAAACCTCGCCATTTGCTACCTATTTTCTGCCAATTCTTGTTGTTGGCTCTAAATGAACTGCATTATCTTTATCATGTCATTACTAGGAGGTTCGCTACTAGAGGGAGCAGGCAAAGCCTAGGGTTGAGGAGCACCAGTAAGACAGGGTTGATTAACATGATAGAAACCTGGGGGATATCGAGGACGGGGTCGCTGCTGGGGTGGAATCTGAGGATGTGAACTAGACTCATGCTGTCCTTGTCTCCAAGAAAATTTCGGGTTATCCCTCCAACCCGGATTGTATGTGTTCGAGTATGGATTATACTCACGAGAATAACCTTGTGTGGCGCATACTTGCTCTTTCATGAATTCAGGAAATTGGGATGCTAAAGGGCAAGCTATGGTCTCATGAGATGACTCGGAGCACAATGCACAAACTTCAACAACTAAAGGGGCGAAGGAAGAACCTAAAGAACTAGTCCTATGACCTTGGGATGAAATGGACAAAGAAATGAATTGATCTAGCTTATTCGTCAAAGCCTCAACCTTAGCGGGTAAGTCTAAAGAAATTCCAACCTCACTAACACTTCTCTTGTTACCTCCCCGACTAGACCTTTCCATTGCAAAATTTTGAAAAGAATTTTCAGCCATCATTTCTATTTTCTCCCATGCCTCAGTCGGTCTCAAAAGATAGAAGCCACCACTGGAGGCGGCATTGACCATCATCCTATTTTGTTCATTCAAGCCTTGAAAGAAGTATGGCATTAGGTCATGATTGCCGTACCCGTGGTGCGGACATTGTCTAAGAAGATCCTTGAACCTTTCCCAAGCCTCATGAAAAGATTCTAGGTCATGTTGGGAGAAAGTCATATGGCTGTCCTAAGGTCGGTCATCTTGGCCATGGGATAAAATTTTTGAAAGAACTTAGATTGAAGCTCAGCCCATGTAGTAATGCAACCGTTAGGTAAGCAGTGTAACCAAGTCCTAGCCTTGTCCTTAAGAGAGAAAGGAAACAATCTTAGACGTATGACCTCTTGAGAGACATTGGGGACATGGAGAATGGAACTCATCTCAACAAAATCAGTGATATGATCTAGAGAACTCTCATTGCTTCTCCCGTAGAAGGAGGGAAGCATGGCCAACATATTAGGCTTAATCTCAAAGTTCGTTTCCCCCAAGCCCTGAATTTGAATAGCCAAATTAGGCTCAAAGGCTTCGGGAAGAAAGAATTGCCTAAGAGTGGGTTCCCTATCTATGGGTGGGTCCGGTCTACGGGGCTCTCGCCTAAAATGAGCTTGGGCTTGATGCCCAATGTGATCATGAGGTGGAATGGGATTCATTGGGGGATTGGGAGGATTAGGAGGATGATTGGGATCGGCCATCTCCTCAAGTAGATCTCCTAAATTCCTTAAATGTCTAGCAATTCTATCAGGTTCAGGATTAAGAGGAACTAGGTGATTTCTAAGGGATCTCCTACCAAGCATGCACAATCTATCCTAACTCCGGCCACTTCTACCCCCGAAAACTTCAATACTCCTAAAACTATAGCAAATAAACCACAATCCTAGAAAGTCTACAAAAATAAAGAAAAAAGCTGAAATAGATAAACAAAAACTAAAGCAAGATAATATAAACAATAAAAAAGATAAGCAAAATCTAAACAAACTATAAAGGAAAAACAAGAAAAGCAAATAAAGCAACTGCCAAAACACACAAGCAAAGAATGCAAATCACCGTGCCGCCCCAGCAACGGTGCCAAGAACTTGGTGTGTCTTTCAAGTGCAAGCTCTAAAAGACCTGCAAGCGTACGGATCGTGCAATATAGTGTGTACAAGTGCGGGTGTCGAACCATAGGGAGGCATGAATAAAGTAGGTGAATTCTATGCTTGGTGTTCTAGAAAGTGCCCAAAAGAAAGATATAAACTAGACATATTTTTGGCGTTTTGGATTATCGGGAGCTCTAGGTAAAGGAAATAAAACTAAATTACGAATATGAAAAATGGGAACATAAGTTGGTCAAGAGGGAACTAACAATTGAGAAGGGGTTAGGGTGACTTCGACTTATGAATGGGTAATTCTATACTCAAATGCTATGGGATTAAGGGATGATGGCTAACAATCATGAGTGCTCTTAACTAGGTTGCTAGATAATGTCCTAATTTCCCCCTAGGACTCGGTGCGGGTCCATCCCTAGGCGGTGCCTTCTAGAGCTACGGCGTGGTCCTTATGACCTAGGGCCTCAAGAGTGACTAACTAACTTCCTAGGTTACTTAGAATGAACCTACCTTAGTACCTAAACCTTTGGCTGGATTTGAAGCCAAGACCTAGTATTGCTAAGGTTGACTAAACCTATCCGGAAACCTATTGGCTGGATTTAAAGACAAAGGAGACCCGGTCTAGACTAGCCCTAAATTACACTTTGTCATTCTAAGGTCACTACAGCAGGATTTGACTTGCTAGTGCGTTCATACATGTTCAAGGCCAAGGTGCTCGTAAATAATGGAACATATTCAACTACCAAACATCGTCATGTTCAGTTCACACCATTAGAAATAATTAACAACCAGCACGTATGCGTTATTGAAGTTATGCTCATTACTAGGCATGCAAACATACATATAGACATGAATAAAAGCATTACCCACTTCATAGCATCCATATATAAACACATAGACATGATTATAATATGGATTAGATGTGTTTAGTAACAAGCAAACTTCAATTTATAGACATGTTACTCATCTAGGCATTTTATCAAACACTTAGACATGAATGAGAAAGTATCCATTTGAACAAGAAAATTCGAAACATGTATATGCATTCAGCCATTATATCCCAAATCATAAGAGTATATAGTTAACCTATTACATAAGTTAAATCACCCTACACAAGTCTACTCAATCATAATAGGAAATAGAATGATAGAGATAATGAAGCTTCCCTTTCATCCTAGCTAATCTTGTACAAAGCTTTTGAGCAAACTTGATTCCAAATGTTTGAACCCTTCAAATCAAGCCTGGTTCTTAGTGAGAAATGTGTGTGAAGTGGGTGGGATCTAGGGTTAAGTGTGTGAGAATTTTAGGTGTGAAGTGTGTGTTAATATTCCAAAAAGTCCTTTTTTTCTGCAAAATCGAGCCCTATTTATATGTTCTCAGGCCTCTGGACCTAGCTCGACCGGCTTTTTAATGATGCTCTTTGGATTGGCCGATCAACCGGCTCTGTAGGGGTGATCATCCGGCTATTTTTGGCACCTCTCTGGAGTGGCCGGTCAACCGGCTCTTTTTCCTTGGTCATCCAGCAAACTTTCTTCCTCCATTCTTTGTCTTTTCGGCCTCTGTTCTTCTCTCTTAGACCTATGCATTTCCCATCTTCATCACCTTTCATCGTCCAATCTTGATCTTAACCCAAAGTTCATCTAAATCATTGAAAACAAGCAATTAGTGTAGCAATTTGTCTTTTAAACTCGATATGCACATTTGTTTACGCTTAAGCCTATTCTTATCAAAAGCACTACACTAATGCATCATTATGAGCACTCAACACCTCTAAAATATAGGTAAATGACAATGCAAACACACACAAAAACATAACACATCATAGGTCATTCACTCTCTTTATGTCTCAATGCTATCGATCCAAAAGTGCCAAAATTTCGCCATAGTGATAAGAAAAAAGAAGAATGGAAAGGTGTAAAGTCAAAGAAAGTTTGGAAAAGAACACTTAAGGCTGATCCAAAGCCTTTTTCAAGTGCTATGCGTCCTTGCACCACTCAAGTCTCAAAGAAAGAAAATGAGCATTTGGCCACATCATAAAAATATCGGTTGGGCATTAATCATTTTGCAACATTCATACCTTGTGATAAAGATAAGAAAGATGAGGAATTTTGCTCTCTTGAAGAGATAATCAAAGTTGATTCACCAAATTGTCACCTTAAAGGGAAAATGAAGATCTTATGCGGGATAAAATTGTTGGAAGGAAAAGAGTGGAAGATGCAGATTGGGGAAGCATTAAAGAGGCTCCACCCGAGAATGAAGTTACCTCGCTGCCGCCTTTTGATTGATTTTGTTTGTTCACTTTCATTTGATGTAACTTTGTTTCAATTAGTTTCTTTTTATTGTAATTGGAATCTTTTCCTAGTTGTTTTTTTTCTTGCCCCTCAAATCTAAAATTGGCTAGTTTTGTTATATCTTATGATTTGAGGGGTTTGGGATGTAATCTTACAAATTTGCAGTTTATATATCTTACTTACCTCGCAAAAAAAAAAAAAACCCAAGGTGCTGAAAAATTTGGCAATAAGATTATCTTTATTCACCATGGTCTCCAAAAGACAAAAACAATCCAAAATTTGCTTGTTGATTAAAGCTTTCATTTCTTTTTGCTTGCTAGGGGTGTTAAGACCTCTAATATTCCATGAGCAAATCATTTGAGTGGTGGGGGGACTCTCGGTCCGAGGCATCCTCTTCATGCGATGGTTGTTTCTCAATTTGATCACAAATGTTCAAAGATGGGTCAATTTCTCCTTCTTCTCAATTTTCGAGAGTCTCAAGTGCCTTATATGGATTTGCTTGCTTTGGTTCCATTTTAGAAGGTGTCTTCAATGGCTTTTCATTCATTCCATCTTATTTTTTCTTTTCATTTAAAGGGTAGTATTTTTCACTTTGCTTTTCAAAATGTGGATCATCCTTTTCTTGAGAACTTTTCTTCTTTCCCACAACTTGCCAAGTTTCAAGAGTTTTGGGGGGGTTGACAATCTTCATATCTTGAGCTTTGTGTGTTCTTGGCTTTGTAGGGCATTGGTCAACCAAGTGCCCTACCATTTTGCAATAAGTGCAAACATTGGGTCTCCAAGAATACTCAACACTAACTCGAGCTTTAGATCCATCTCTAAGCTTTGAAAAGATTTCATCCAGCAATTTATCTTCCAAATTAACTTAAATGCATACTCTAGCAAATTCAAGATTTCTCCTTGACTCCGTGAGAGCATCTATTTGGATTGGCCTTCCAATAAAAGAAGCAAGGTAACCGAACCCTCTTTTTGACCATCAGCTAAGGGGAACATCTTTCATCTTGACCCAAATTGGAACCTCGTAACATGAGAAATTTATTAATTCAAGATGTGGCTGCCATTTTCTCAAAAGTAAGGGTCTATTATTAACAAAGAATACCTTGTTCCATAGTGTCGATGATGTTAACTGTGTTGCGTTTCTTCCAAAAAAGCCATAGGCATTCAACCATTTTCTCATCCATGTAATTTTCAAAACCCAAGGAAAGAAAAAGAAGGGCCAAAGGTTGCTGATTTGCAACCTTTGTTTCCACAAGGCAAATGCAATCAAGCTTATGCTTATTGATCAAAAAGTTGACTTCTTTTTTTTTTTCTAGGGGAATTAAAACCCCTAATGTTCCAATCACAAAAAATCATAAAGAGGACTTGGGAGAAGAAGGCCTTCCCAATCTATCTTTGTCCAAGGCCTCAAGATTCCCAAAAGAGTCAAAACCATCATTTTCTTATTCTTTTAGAAATTTGCCATCCTCTTTTCCCACATGATCATTAAGAACCCTGGATGTATTGTTGTGTGTGGATGTAGGAGTGGAAACATACTTTAAAGGAGATCTTGGCCTAGTAGATAGGGCTTTTTGATTTCCATTAGCAACTTCATTTTTCTCATAGTTTGGGGCTGATTTCTCAAGGGTTGACTTTCTTTTTCCCACAACTTGCCATTCATCATGGCTTTTTTCTTTATGAGCTAGGTAGGTAGCCTTATCATTTTGTGTCCTAGCTTTTTGAAAAATGTGAACCACTTGGGGTTTGGGCTTCATTGGGCAAGAATCATCGACATGTCCCACCATTTTGCAATGTGAGCATTTCAATGGTTTCTATACATATTCAACTTCAACACGGGCCTTTGAACCATCCCTAAGTTTAACAAAAACCTCATATGGAAGTTTATCTTCAAGATCAACTTCAACACATACACGGGCAAATTCAAGGTTTTTCCTTGATTCGGTGATAGCATTAATTTGGAGGGGCATTCCAAAGAAAGAACCAATGTATCCAAATCCACTTTTAGACCATAAGCTTAATAGCATTTCTTGAAGCTTCACCCAAATGGGAACTTTATTGCAATTTAGATTGACAAACTCAAGATTTGGTTGCCATTTTCTCAAAAGTAGAGGCCTATGATTCACATGCCAAAGTTGTTGTAAGAGCCAATGGTTGGTCCACCAGTCAAGCTTGCAGCTAATTTTCTCCATAAGAGATCGATAATCTCCCTTTCTAAGCTTCCTTGTAATAAGAGAAACACCCAAGTATCTCATAGGAAGTGACCCTTCATTGAACTCCATTTTGTCAAGAATTATAAGCCTTTGGTTATGATCAGGACCCCTAAAGAAGACATCACTCTTAGAATTATTCACTTTCAAGCCTGAGAGGGAATGGAAAGTATTCAACACCTCCATCACACAATCAATAGATTCCATGTTGTCTTTGCAAAAGATGAAGAGATCATCGGCAAAGCTAAGATGATCAAGCTTCAAATTTGCACATTTGGGATGGTATTCAAATCTTGAGTCTTGATCCAAGCCACAAAAAGGGTAGGAAATCCAAAAGCAATGAGAGTGTATTGAATGAACTTCCAATTGAGGGAAACAAAAACCTTCATGATATCAACTTTGAGGGCACACCTAGGAGAGATATGAGTTCTAGTATATCCTCTAAATAAATCATGGGCCACAAAGATATTCTCATTGATAAGCCTCCCTTTAACAAAAGCTGATTGGTTCCAATATGCTAGGCAAGCAATCTTTGATTCTATTGGCAAGAATCTTGGAAATGTATTTGTATATGGTGTTGCAACAAGAAATGGGTCTAAAGTCCTTAACAAAAGAGGGGTTTTGGACTTTGGGGACAAGAGCAATATAAGTAGCACTAACCTCTTTAAGGAGTTTCTTTGATGTAAAGAAAGAGTCAATAGCCAAAAGATCATCTCGGCCCAAAATGTCCCAAGCCACCTTGTAGAAATGAGATGTGTAACCATCTGGGCCGAGCTCTTGTTTGGATTAAGTGAGAAAAGGGTGCTCTTAATCTCCTCCATTGTGATAGGTGCAACAAGATTAATTGCACATGTTTCACCAATAGTCTTTCCAATGATGCCCTTGATAATGTCCATACTAGCATTAGAGGAGGTTAGGCAGCCAAGAAGGCCTTGGAAGTAAGAGAGAAATTTAGCCTTGATCCCCTCTTTGGAAGTGATAAGATTCCCATTTGTGTCTTGAATAGCATGAATAGTATTCTTATTTCTTCTTCCCTTAATGGTGTTATGAAAGAACTTTTTGTTGGCATCATCATAGTTGATCCAATTAAACCTCAATTTTTGGTGGAGCATTTTCTTGTAAGTGTCTTCCAAATCTTCAATCCAAAGCATAATGTCCTTTTCTTTGTTGATGTTCTCCTCAATGGTGTTACCATTGAGAATGCCAAATTGAACCTCCATGAGTGTCTCCTTGAGACATTCAATCTTGTTGGGAATGCAAGAAAAATGTAGCTTGTCAAACTCTTTGAGTGCCTTCTTGAAGATTTTTTGCTTTTGGAATAATATGAACATTGGAGTGCCAAAAACATGTGCACTCTAATGTTCCTTCACCATATAAAGGAAGAGATCATAAGAGGACCATGCATTATAGAACTTGAAAGGCTTTGGTGAATTCTTGTTAGAGATCATGATAAGTGGACAATAATTCGAAATTAGTGGGTTTTCCAACAAGAGAAAATGGTTATCCAAATGCTCCATCCAATTTGAATTGACAGGTGCTCTATCAAGCTTGCTTGCAATGATATTGCCCTTAGTGCTTTTGTTGGTCCAAGTAAAGTGAGGGCCAATAGCTTTAACTTCCATTAACTTGGTTTGATTAATGCATTGATTGAATTCCCAAGCACTCGGTAGGAGAGAGTAGGAACAAGATCTATCTCCATAATGCAAGACTTCATTAAAATCTCCAAGAATGCATAATGGCCCGTCAGCGCACCACTTGCTCCACTTTGAGATTCCATTCCAAAGTTGTCTTCTCCTATTGAGGTCATTCCTACCATAGACAAAAGCCACAAAGAAAGAACAGATAGAAGGGAGTTCAAAATGGCAAAGTATACCTTGATCCATTGAATCAAGGATGTTGATTTTGATATGGTGTCTTCAAAAGAGCCAAATTCTTCGAGCCATATTTTCATCCAAATAGTTAGCAAAATCCAAGGCTTCAAAAAAAGTAGTAATGGACTAATCACAAGACCCCTTGGTCTCCAAAACACAAAAACAATCCAAAAGATGTTTATTGATCAAACACCTCGCTTCTTTTTGTTTGTTTGGGGAATTGAATCCCCGAATATTCCATGAGAAAAAATTCATTAGGTAGATGGAAGAGATGGCACCCCCCTAAAAGTAGATTCGGCCCATCTTAATGCACTTGGGCTATGCAATTCAATCCAATTATGATTTCCTTTTCTTGAGATGTTTGAGCTTGAATTTCCCCTTCCTCATTTTCTTCCATTCTATCAAGAGCATGAAAAGGGTTGGCAACTTGGATATCTTACTTCAACATAGAGGATAAAGCAACCCAATCTTGCTTCTCAACTTTCCTTTGATTGGAGATCATTTCCTCATCCAATTTCTCAAAGTGTGGAGCTTGTCTATCGAGGAAAGCTTTCTTTTCCCCCACAACCTTTCAAGTATTTTTGATTCTTGTTTTTGGAGTGAAAGGGGGGACTTAATGACTTTCTGAACTTTGGGTTTCAATGGCATTGATCTTCCATATGACCCACCATCTTACAATGTGAACAAACATTTGGTTTCCATGCATATTCTACCTCAACTTTTGCTCTAGAGCCATCCCTTAGTTTAGGGAAAATTTTGTCTGGAAACTTATCATTCAAGTTGACTTCAATGCAAACCCTTGTAAACTCAAGATTTCTTCTAGCCTCGGTTTGAGCATCAATTTGTAGTGGCCTCCCAATAATTGAAGCCATATAGCTAAATCCCCTTTTCGACCATAGACTAAGAGGAACATTTTTAAGCTTAATCCAAATTGAAACTTTATTGCAAGAAAGATTGACAAACTCAAGATTAGGTTGCCACTTTCTAAGAAGTAATGGCCTATGATTAACATGCCATAATTGTTGGAGAGCCCTTTGACAATATTCCTCTTTTTCAAATTTGAACATAAAGAGACCTTTGCCTTTAGGATATATCTCAACTTTCCCAAACCTCCACCAAGGATTATACACCATGTTCTTAATAAGAAAGAAAGGAGGAGGGGTTCCAAGAAATTTCCCAACAAGGCAATGATAAAACTTTTCACCATCATCATATAAATCTTGAGAGGGGTCATCAACTTCTCTAACGCCATCCTTAGTTTTCACTATGAATTCATCTTCAAGATGCAAGTTTGTTTCCATATTTTTAGCAAAATCATGTTCCCAATCCATTTTAGGGTTATTCGGAGTGGGAACATGCCTAAAGAAAGGTGGATGTTTCCAAGCATTTGGTTGAGTTCCATCTCCATGGCCTTTTCTATTCTCGGCTGAAATAGTAGCATTCTTTTCCATGGAAGAGTTGTTGTAGTTTTCCATGGAGTTCATGGAAAGACTTTTCACAAGCTCTCTTTTAGCTAGCTCTTTCTCCTCTTCGTACTCTTTGAAAGTACTCTTTGAAAGATTTGCCCGATTCAATAGCTTCAAAGACATCATTACATTCAATAGAGGTTGATCAAGCATCTTTACTATTAGAAGGCAAAGAGGCTAAATCAAACTCTTCCTTAGTATCCAAGGAAGCCTCCTTGCAAATCGATCTAGGTTGAAGGCGAGCACTAGAACGTGAGGGAGAACCCAAAACCTTCTTCTTTCTAGCCATGAAAATCCAGGAGAAGGGGTTTGGGAAAGAGAATGAGGAAGTGTTTAAGTAATTGTATAAGCAAATGAAGGAGTTTTAGTGGTGGAGAAGGTAGTGGGTTGGTGGCGGGTTGCAAGGTTTCTAGAGAGAAGGGAGAGGATTTTCATTCTAGTGAGAGAAAGGACATTTGAATGGTTTCCATGAAGCTTCTTTTTGGAGCCACAGTCTACCATCTTTAGGCAAAAAGAAGTCATTCATGAATTCAAGCCTATTGGTCCTCACTTTACTTGGATAAATAGAAGCTCTAATGGTAATCTTCTTGTAAGCAAAATTGATAGAGCTTTGATGAATCCTTGTTGGATGAAGAGCGTAGTGGATACTTTTCTTTTGGTGGATGGTCCATGAATTTCGGATCATTGCCCTCTCATTCTTTACACATGCAAGCTCAAGCTTTCTTGCCCAAAACGTTTCAAATTCTATAATGCTTGGACAACACATGATCTTTTCTTGCAAGTTGTGGAGCAACATTAGAGTGTACGGGTCTGTAGCACTCTAATGTTTATCTTATATCAAAAGCAAAAGTGCCTTAAGCAAGCCTTGAGGAAGTTTGACGAGGAGCATTTTTCATGCATTCCCCAAAAAATTCATGATCTTAAGGAGATGCTTTGTAGAGTGCAAGCTGATTTGATGAATGGCCTCCTAAATGATTAGATTCTCAACATGGAAAAGGATATGTTGATTGAGATCAAAACTCTTGAAACCACCTACAATTATATGCTCCACTAGAAATCTCATCTCAATTAGATCAAAGATGGTGATGCAAACACAAAATTCTTTCATAGCATTATTAAGGAAAGGAAAAGCAAAAATTCTATTAATGCTATCCAAGCCAAAGATGGTACTTTTATTTCATCAAATAATGGCATTAAGGCTGAATTCATTTCATTTTTTGAAAGCTATCTTGGTACCCCTACTCTTACTTGTACAAATGTGGACATCATAAAGGCTACCATTGGAAAATCAATTGATGAAGATTTCTGGGATATGCTTGTTGCACCATTTACTCATGAAAAGATCAAAAGCACTCTTTTCTCTCTCAATCCAAACAAAAGCTGGGGGCCAGATGGTTATATATCTCTCTTCTACAAGGCTGCTTGGAGCATCGTTGGTGATGATGTTTTGAATGCCATTGGATCCTTTTTTTATTCTACAAAGCTCTTTAGAGAGGTAAATGCTACATACATTGCATTAGTGCCTAAAGTCCCAAACCCATCCATGGTAAAAGACTCTAGACCCATATCTTATTACAACACCATTTAGAAATGCATCTCTAAAATACTTGCAAATAGACTCAAGGCTTGCCTCTCAAAGATTATCTCATGGAATCAATCTGCTTTCATCAAAGATAGACTCATCACTGAAAAAATTCTTGCTGCTCATGAAATCCTTAGAGGATATTCAAGAAGCCATATCTCTTCTATATGTGCTCTTACAGTTTTTTTTGCGAGGTAAGTAAGATTAAAATTACCGCAAATTTGTAATGATACATCCAAAACCCCTCAAATAAAAAATACAAACAAAACTAACCAAATCTAGATTTGAGGGGCAAGTAATACAACAAAAAAGGTCCAAAGACAAAATAAAAAACAATAAAGCAAGAAACATCCAAGGAAGACAAAGAAAAGAGATCAAGTCTCCCAACCCTTTGAAATTGGTGCTTCAAGAGTAGCTGGAAAACCCGAGACTTCCTTTTGCCTTCCAAGCTCGTGTATTTGATTCAATCCATTCATTTCTTGATGTTCCTTCCCTAGTGAAAATGGCTCAACTTGAAAATTTTCCTTCACTTGGCTGCCTATTTTGTTTTCAATCTCATTTACATGGCTGCCCATCTTGCTTTCCTCCTCATTTACCTTATCATTGTGGTATTCACATTTTCATCAAGGCAAATCTATTACATGTTGAAGATTCAATAGACAAATTTGCCAAGGGCTTCTTTGCTGGTTTGGGAGGAAGAATTACATTTGCAAAAGGAGTAGGGTTTATATCTTGCACCTTCTTCCACACTTTTTCATTCTTATAGCTTTTCCAATCTCCTTCTCTCTTTTCAAATTTTTGCACTTGACAGGGGGCATTTGCATGTGACATATTGGGACATGTTTTAATAGAGTGACCAACAATCTTGCAAGTGGGGCAAACAAGTGGTTTCCAAGCATATTCCACATCAATTTTAGCCCATTCCCCATTTCTCAACTTAACAAAAGTATGATCCAGAAGTTCTTTGGAAAGGTCCAACTCAATACAAACTCTAGCAAAACCAACAAATGTTCTAGATTCCGTCAATCGATCCATTTGTATTGGGTAACCAAGTGTGCTTGCAATATAGCTAAGACCACTCCTTGTAATAAAAGAACATGGCACATTTCTTAACTTGACCCACAAAGGAACTTTCTCCCAACTAAAGTGCAACAATTGTGCATTAGGATCCCATCTTCTTAATAATAGAGGTCTATGATTTACATGCCACATTTGTTCCAAAATTTGGTCACAATAATGATCATTTTCAAACTTGAATACAAAGAAACCATTTTCAGCTGATTTAATTTCAACTTTTCCAAAGTTTTTCCAATGCAAATCCACCATTCTTCTAATAAGGAAAAAAAGAGGGGGTTGATCAAGGAATTGTCCAATCAAACAATGTTTCCAATGTTCATCACCTTCCCTAAAAACTTCTTCAGGTGGTTCAGCCCCCAATATGCCATTTTCCATTAAGATAGGTTCATGGAAATCAAGCTTAGTAGGGTTAGAGAGATTACCCAAGTAAGTGCCTTGCCAATCTTTGCAAGAGTTCCATGCATGTTGGTTTAGAGCTTGATGAGCATGGCTAGATTGTGTAGCAATTTGTTCCTCATGTTTGGAAGCTCCATGATCTTCTTGACAATTGATTCCATGCCCCTTAAAGTGTGAAGTACATTGTGGAGAAGTAGGGGCTGGAGTGGTGGGCGTTGACTTGGCACAGGATTTTAAATTTTCAAATAAGTTAGCATCTACATCATGAGAAGAAGATGAATTGGCTGCCAAGTTATTTTTCCTTAAAAGCTCACGTGACAAAGGGGGAAAATCCACCAAATTTGGAGTAGAGTAAAGAGGGCTGAAACCTTTCTTTGGCGGGTAGGATTCATTTGGACCAAGAGCATTTGAATTTATTTGGTATTGACCAGCAGCCAAGGAATTATCCATTGGGGAGCGGTGTGTTGTCAACTTTGGGGAGTTATCCAATGGATGGGGATGTGTTGTCGGCCAAAAGGTTGAGGAATACACATTATGTCTTGAAAAAGTACCTTGAAAAGATGAAATGGCAGTCGGGTTATTGCACAACATTTCTTTAGCCAAAGGACAAGAGGATAAAAGCTTGGACTTGACTGTACTTGTTTCTTCTTCCACCCAATTTTCAAAGGCTTTTTCATGGTAAAAATCTCCATGGAACCCATTCTTTGAAGCATTTGATTGATTCTCCAAGGCAAGAAGAGTATTTTGAGTGCCATATTGTTGCGGTTCAAATGCTTTATCCTTAAGTGGAGAAGAAATATAAAGGTTAACATCCAAATCTTCTTCATCTCCATCCTCGATTTGAATCTCTTGAGAGCTCTTAGGATTTGTGCCTTGATGACCATGACTTCTTCTAAGAAGACTTTGAACAAGCTCCTTCTTAGCGTTATCCAAACTTTCTTGGAGTTTAAGCTCATTTGAAGTATGGCAAAAAGATGGACTAGGTCTTGAGAGAAAGCCATAGAAGATCTAGATTCGTCTTCATCAAAGAAAGATGGAGAGGAGTGTTTAGCAAGATTTTTGCTTACAATGCTACACGCTTTGTGAAGCTCCAAGATGGATTCGGATGAGTAGTCTTCTTCCTCTTCATAGTTGTCAAAAGCATTCCTTGAAGCTAATCTTGCACTCTTTCTTGTTTTGGATGCACTTGATCTTTTCTTTTTGCCTATGGAAGTTGCAAAAGAAGGTATATGTGCTCTTAAAGTTGACATTCTAAAGGCTTTTGACTCGTTAAATTGAGGCTTCATTGAGAGCACCCTACTTTCATTTGGATTCCCATGCAAATTTGTTGCTTAGATTATGGCTTGTGTTACATCCCCTTGTTTCTCTATTGCTATCAACAGTAGTCTTAAAGGCTTTTTCAAGGGTGCAAATGGAATAAGACAAGGAGATCTCCTCTCTCCATATCTCTTTGTTTTCTGTATGGAAGTTCTCATATGTATGCTCACTAACTTGGAAAATGGAATGGTTTTGCTTTCCACCCCAAATGTGCCAAGTTGAAGCTAAATCATTTTTGCTTTGCTGATGATCTTTTCATCTTTTGTAAAGGCAATATAGAATCTATTGATTGTATCATGGGTGTTTTAAGGACTTTCCAATCCGTTTCGGGGTTTAAAGTCAACAATACAAAGAGTGATATTTTTTTTGGGGTGTTTCAAATGATGAAAAAGCTTTCCATTCTTACCAAAGTGGAATTCAAAGAAGGCACACTTCCAATCCGTTATTTGGGCATTTCTTTTGTCTCAAGAAAGCTTAGAAGGGCTGATTGTGCTTCTCTCTTAGAGAAAATTGCAAACAAGCTTGATAATTGGACCACAAAATGGCTCTCCTAGGTAGGTAGTTTTATTTATTTATTTTTTTTTGCGAAGCAAGTAAGTGAGTGATATCACTGATCAAAAGTATTTACAAATTTACAAGAAGCTCTAAGCCAAAATATCTTCGAGCTTCCATTTTTCCCCATTTCGATATTTGCTTTTGTGGGGGGAAACTTTTTACAAAAAGTGAGTCTACATCTTAAATCATTGTAAATAGAAACAAAAATATGTTCTTCTGTACTAGCTTCATTCTTGAAAAGTCTTTGATTTTTTTCTGCCCAAAGGTGGTACACTGTAGCACCAAAAAGGATTTTTTTTTTTTGAGAACTAAGTTGAATTTGCATTAATCACAAAATGTACAAAAAAAAAGGGTATGAGTTAGCCCATCAAACAATCAAGTTTCCATGATCTACAAATGCTAATGTTTCTATTTTTGGGCTTGATTTTTTTACAAAAAGAAAGTTTACATCTCACATCATTATAAATTGTAGCAAAAAGAGTTTCTTTTGTTCTTGCCTCATTGCAAAAGATCCTTCGATTTCTTTCATCCCAAATATGGTAGATTGAAGCTCCGACAAGATGCTTGAGGATATTTGCTTTAATATTCTTTTCCAATGCCCAAGGAGTGAGGTAAGCAATAATATCCTCCTATTCAATTAAGTGCTTCGAAACTTTTGCGAGGTGAAGACCATTTCTCCATATTCTTCTTGTGAAACAATAAGAGAGAAAAAGATGAACTTCATAGGAACATGAAGTTTCTCTCTCTAGAACTCTTGCTCTCACTTCTCTCTAAAATTACTCCTCTCAACTACCAAGTTTTCTCTTCTTAATTTCAACTTCAATCATGCCAACGAAGAAGAATCACACTTCTTCTAGAAAGAGTGCAAGGATAAAAGCCATAAATGTTAAGCTCAAGGAATCATACCAAGAACTCACCAATTGGTGCTAAAAATAAAGGAAAAGTGGCTGGTAATTTCGGTTCTTCCCCTTCTTTGGTTGAACATTCTTCCCCATCTTTCATGGATGAAGACGAGTTTTCAACCCACTCAAGTTTTGAATTTAAAATGGCATATGATACTGTGTATAGCATGGGTTCTACTCAACCCTTTTCTCCCACCCATGGTCAAGATACTTCTTCTAGCATGGTCAAGACTAAATTTCATAAGAGATCCTTGGAAGAAATGGATAGGATAATCGAAGAAGCTCAAAAACTTTGTCCCCCATCAGTTGGTTGAGGCAACTTCCTAGAAGAGAAGTACAATATTTCCAAAAAAGAGCTCATTCAAAGCTTGACCCGCAGCAGCTATCTTAGGTTAGATGGTCATCCATACAAAAATTCATCTTTAAAATCTCCACAACCTGAGCTGAAGAAAATTTCTCCTATGGCTGCTGAAGTTTCTAAGGCTCCACTTTCAAACGTGCAAAATGGATTGTTTTCTTCTCCTCTTGAAGTGGAGTCCACTAATCTTGAGGCAAATCCCCCATCATCTTTAAGAAAATCCGGAGAAATTGGCTCAAAGAAGGCTTCGGATAATGAACTTGGAAGAAACGGGGAAGATGACACTTTTAACTGGACAATACCTTTGCCCGTTGGAAATTTACTCATAGCTGCCAACACTTCTGATATTAATAGACAACATGTCGGCCAAGATTTGAATATTTCTAACCATGTCACTTGTCAGTCGACTCCTAAGCACATCTCACCATCATTTTCACATGGGAAAGAGACAACACCTTTTTACCCATTGGATTGTTGTGATGATCCAGCAGGTACTCTCGGTGCAAGTGTGCTAGCTCAAAATTCAAACTTACGAGTTGGTTTTCAATCGACTTGCCTTGTTCAATTTAGCTCCAATCAGAAAATTACTCTCAAATAAACATTGTGGAAAAATGCTTTACCCCATATGCCATGATGGATTTACAACAAGGAATTTATAAAGCTCAATTCCCTCCCTTGCAAGCTAAATCAGCAACCAACTCAACAGATGCAAATGACGTGCCTACCATATCTGATTTTAATGCACCAAAAACCTCATCTTTCCAGATCATTTCTCATGCAAATGGAGGCACTCTCCAGCAGCATTACACCTCTCAAAATGCTTGGAACACTGTTAAGGATTGGCAATCAACTTATGTTGGTAAACTCTCTTACTCTTCAAAGCTTAATTACTTTAAACCTATTGAAGAGAACGGTTTTATTAGGGCTGCTTCCCCTGAAGATGTGTTTTTAGAGGGAGATGCTTATTGGAAACATTGCCTAATTGGTCAATTTTTGGATAAACCTCCCCCCTTCTTCTTTATTAGAAGAATGGTTGACTACCATTGGCAAAAGTTTGGGAAGGTTGAGATTATGTCCGCTGAAAATGGTTTTTTGTCTTCAAGTTTGAGAATGATGAGTTTTGTGATCAAGTGTTGGAACAAATGTGGCATGTAAATCACCGGCCTCTCTTACTTAGAAGATAGGATTTAAGTGCTCAATTGATGCATTTTAGTTGGGAGAAAGTGCCATTGTGGGTCAAGCTTAGAAATGTCCCTTGTTCTTTAATCACTCAAGGAGGTTTAAGCTACATTGATAGTACCTTAGGCAACCCTCTTTATATGGATAAGTTGACGGAATCACGTACTTTTGTTAGATTTGCAAGGGTTTGCATTGAAATGGATCTTTCAAAAACTCTCCCAAATTGCACTTATGTTAAGTTGAGGAATGGTGAATGGGCTAAGATTGATGTTGAATATACATGGAAGCCCCTTGTTTGTCCTTCTTGCAAGATTATGGGTCACACCCTTTCAACATATCCAAATGCATCTTAAGCAGATGACTATCAACAAAGCTCTAAGGTTAAAAAGATTGATGGAGAATGGCATGGGTCCAAACTGAAGAAGACTTGGAGAAGAATTATGAATGAGAACCAACACCATTTACAAGTGTTTTCCTTAAATCTAAAGGTAATCAACCTCTCAATATGGTCAATAGTCCCCCAGCCCTAACACCCAAGAATCCAATGAATCACAATAGGTTTATTGCCCTTGATGTTAATAATGTCATCTCAAATAAAGCTCGGGTTAATGAAGGAAATTTGGGTGAAATTGAAGTGGAAAATTCTAGAAATATGGAAAAAGATGCCCACGATGGTGTTAGGTGAGGAAAAAATGAAAAGAATGGTGGCAGAATTCTTGAAGAATCTGATTGTGGTAGGGAAGAGAAATTGGAGGGAATAGGTTTAATTGTAGTTGAAGGAAGCATAAAGGAGACTCCACCCGAGATTGAAGATACCCCGCCTTCTCAAGATTGATTTTGATTACACAATGTTTTCACTTTCATTTGATGTTACTTTGTTTCAATGGTTTCATTTATTGTAATTGGAATCTTTTCCTTGCTTTTTTTTTCTTGGCCTTCAAATCTAGATTTGGTTACTATTATTGTAACTTGTGATTTGAGGGGTTTGGGATGTAATTTTACAAATTTTGTGATTTATTTAACTTACTTACCTCACAAAACAAAAAGAGAAAAAAAGATGATCTCTTGTTTCACTAGCCAAGCAACAAAAATTACAAGGGGGTCGTCTCCGATACTCTAATGTAGCATTCTGAATTTGGTGTTCAGTTTATCCTTGAAAGCAAGCCAAGTAATGAATCCATACCTTGGATTACGTCCTTTGAACCAGATCAAGTACTTTCTATGGAAGCTATCACCTTTGCTTTGAATGTGTTCCCAAGTGTGCTTGAAGGAGAAACTGCCATCCGATGAGAGAGACCAAATAGTCTTATCCATTCTTTCATTTTCAAGGCTAAAATTTAGGGCGCTGATGTGGGACAAGTGTAGGGGCCAATTCCAAGAATCATGGTAGAACAATGAGCTAACCTTTGCCAAGTAAGGAGGATTTAGAAAAATATTGCTCTAATGTTATGTGAGGTACCCTTCATTATGCCAACAATCATGCCAAAAGAAAGTGTTGCAGCCATTGCCAAGGATATGCTTGATATGATTTTTAGCTTCCATCCAAATTGAAAGGAGGGTTTTGAAGATCCAACTTGCATCGCCAAGGCATGGTATGCTCCAAATTGATTCCCCCTTGAGATAGTTAGAGTGCACCTAACGGCTCCAAAGAGAGTCCTTAGAAGAATACATTCTCTAGAAGATCTTGAGCTTAAAAACCGTGTTAATATCAACAAGTTTCGTTACTCCAAGCCCTCCTTCTTTAAAGGGTAAACAAATGTCTTTCCAAGAAACTTTTGGCCCCGTATTCCTCCATAAAAAACCTTTGAATTTAGATTCAATGGCTACCGCAATACACTTAGGAACGGGCATAACACTTGCCCAAAAGGCAAAAATTTGCAATAGGGTAGATTTAATGAGGAGAAGCCTACCCGCATAAGAAAGCCAAGTATTCACCCAATGATCAATTTTACCCTTTATTTTATCCAAGACAGGTTGAAAATCAGATTTCCTCAATTTTCTAGTTACAAGAGGAATACCCAAATATCTCAATGGCAAAGATCCTTCTTTAAAATCCATTTTGTCCAAAATGGCAACCTTCTCATTATTTGAAACTCCACCAAAGAAGATGTCACTTTTTGAAGTGTTTGCAAGGTATCCAAGATGCAATTTATGGAATTGATGTTACCTTTGCAAAAAATGAAGAGATCATCCACAAAACAAAGATGGTTGAGCTTGAGTGATGCATATTTCAGATGGTAGCTGAAGTCCGCATTTGAGCCAAGATTATTAAGCATAAAAGTAAGAACTTCCATGCAAATGGTGAAAAGGTAAGGAGATAAAGGGTCTCCTTGTCTAATTCCATTCTCTTCTTGGAAGAAGCTTTTAAGACTACCATTAATAGAGATAGAGAGGCTTAGGGTAGTGATGCAAGCCATGATCCAGTTAACAAATTTTGTTGGGATGCCAAAAGCAAGGAGAGCCATCTTGATGAAGTTCCAATTGAGAGTATCAAATGCCTTCATAATATCAATCTTGAGTGCACATCTAGGATAAATATGTCTTCTCGTATAGCCCCTCAAAATATCATGTGCAATAAGTATGTTTTCATTTATGAGTCTATCTTGCGTGAAAGCCGATTGATTCCATGAGATGATATGCTTCACGCAATTCTTTAGCCTATTTGCAAGCAATTTGGAGATGCTTTTGTAAATAGTGTTGCAACAAGAAATCGGCCAAAACTCTTTAACCATGAGAGGGTTTGCAACTTTAGGAATAAGAGCAATGGTAGTGGTGTTTACCTCTTTGAGAAGTTTGCAATCATTGAGGAATGAGGTAATAGCTCTAGTAACATCATCTCCCACAATGCTCCATGCTGCCATGTAAAAATGTGATGTATACCCATTGGGTGCCGGACATTTGTCAGGATTTAAAGAGAAATGGGTGTTTTTGACTTTCTCATTTGTAATAGAAGCTATAAGAGCATCAATAGAATCTTCATGAATGTGCTTTCCAACAATGCTCTTTAACAAATCCACATTGGCTGAGGTGCATGTAGGGGTGCCGAGAAGGTTCTTGAAGCAGTTTATAATCTCATTTTTTACGTCTTTCTCCTTGACAAGAAGCTCACGATTCTCTTTTTGATAGCACGGATAGTGTTTTTGGCAAGTCTTTCTTTGATGGCATTATGGAAAAACTTAATATTTGCATCACACTCCTTGAGCCAAGACATCCTAAATTTTTGGATAAGGATTGCTTTGTGAGTAGTTTCAAGTTTCTCCAATTGTACAAGAGTTTCTTTTCTTCTTTAATCAATAGCTCCCCGAAATCTCCATTAAGGATAGCATGCTAGATCTTTTCAAGCTTTCCTTTAAGATTCTTGATGGCACATGGGATTTCAGCAAAATGATCTTTATTTAACCTCTTGAGTGCTATCTTGAGCATTTTTTGCTTTTGGTAGAGGATATACATTGGAGTGCCAAAGACCTGCGCACTTCAATTATTGTGAACAATATGCAAGAAGTGTTCATGTTTGGTCCAAATATTAAAGAACTTGAATGGTTTTGGACAGGGAGACCAAACCTTGCATGTATGCAAAATAAGTGGACTATGGTCGGAAATGCCCCGAGTATCCACCAAAAGAAAGGAGTCTTCCATAAATTGCATCCGATTTTGATTGCCCAAAGCTCTATCAAGTTTGCTGGCCATGAAGTGCTCACTTTTACTTCAGTTGCTCCAAGTGAAGCTAGGTCCAAAAGTATGGATTTTATGAAGTTTGGATTTAGCAATGCAATTTTTGAAGTCCCAAGCACTTCTAGGGATGGAGTAGGAGTTTGATCTATCACCACAATCAAGAATCTCATTGAAATCCCCCAAGACACAAAAGTAGCCATCCTTACTTCAATTGCTCCAAGTGAGGAGTTTGTTCCAAAGAATTTTCCTCCTTGAAGCCTCATTCCTCCCCCAAACAAAAGCAACAATGATTGCACAATGAACATCTTCAAAGTAGCAAAGTATACCTTGATCAAAAGTGTCAATAACCTTGAAATTGATGTTATTCTTCCAAAAGAGCCAAAGCCTCCCATGAGTGCTTTCATCAACAAAATTTGCAAAACCCATTTTACTAAAGGAGGAGCCGATTGCAAGAGTGCTTTCTTTATTCACCACCTTGGTTTCCAAAATACAAATGATGTCCAAGTGGTGCTTATTTATCAAAAGTTGAACATGCTTTTGCTTGTTTGGGGAATTACGACCCCTAATGTTCCAAGAGCTTAATATCATTATGTTGAGAGGGGCAAGAACTACCTATTCCAAGGGGCGGATCAACATTGGCTTTAATTGTAAACTCCTTCCCATTTGGCTCGTGAGCTTCTATATCAATGAGTTCCCCTACTTCCATTTCCAGATGTGCTTCAAGAATTTTGAAGTTGTTTATAGCCACCAAAGAGGAGCTAGTATTTTCTTTTGGGGATAGAAGCCGATTAGATGCTTCTCTATTTAAGGGTTTTGTGGCCATCTTGTCATCTAAAGTGTTGTTGCTAGGAAGACTTCTTTTCTCAACCACCTTCCATTCACTTTGTTGGCCCACTCGCCAGCTTGGTCTTGGGTGGGCTCGTTGATGTTGTTGATTGTGAATAGGATCATAAGTCTTTGGTTTTAAGGGGCAATTCTTCTCTAAGTGTCCTACCATTTTGCAATGCAAACATTTTTTTGGTTTCCATGCATACTCCACTTCAACTCGAGCTTTTGAACCATCCCTAAGTTGGTAAAATGACCTTCAGTAGATTTTCCTCAAGGTTAACTTCAATACAAAGCCTAGCATATTCCAAATTTCTTCTAGTTTCGATTAAAGCATCCATTTGAATTGGAGTGCCAATGAATGATGCGACATAACCTAAACCTCATTTAGACCAAAGACTCATAGGAACATCTCTCATTTTCACCCAAATAGGAACCTTGTTGCAGTTTATGTTAATATATTCCAGGTTTGGTTCCTATTTTCTAAGAAGCAAGGGCTTATTATTCACATGCAAAAGTTGTTGGAGAATCTTTTGGTATGATTCCTCCTTATCAAACTTAAAGACGTAAAGCCTTTTCCCCTTATTGATAATGTCAACCTCACCAAATTTCCACCATGCGATTTGTACCATGTTCCTAATCATGAAATAAGGAGGGACCACCAAGAAATTGGCCTACAAGACAATGAGTCCAAAGGTTGTCTCCTTCATCGTAGATATCTTCTGGAGGGTCATCAACAACTCTAACTCCATTCACTATTCTAGCTTCAAATTCTTTTTTAATGTGCAAATTCGTGCTCATGGAACCAGCAAAATTATTTCCCCAATCAATTGAAGGGTTATTTGATGTAGGAACATACCTTAATCTAGGAGGTTTCACCCAAGTATTTGTTTCATGAACTTTTTCCCCCTTAGATTCTTCCTTCTACTTGGTATAGATGGCTGAATCTTGCTTGTAAGAGAAAGGAGCTTCCTTCCTATTTTCGATTGAGGTACTTCCTGGAAAGGAACAATTACTATTGCCTTTTTTTTGCTAAGCATGCAACTTTCGGTGAGGTGGCAGCCATCTCATAAGGGACCTCCATCCTATGTGGCACTAAAGGAGCTTCTCAGCCAAGGGGAGGGAAAATTTCTTCAAGGGGATCTTTTGAATTTTGTGGGCCAGCCTTTTCATTTCCAAGAAGGTGAGTTGTTGAGTGGGTGGAGTTTTGAGATGTCATGTCAACTTTTGTGGACTCTTGCACCTTCAGGACTTGCTCTTTACCCGATCCATAACTTGAATATCCCTTAGGCAGAGATAGCTCATTGTCTGGTCCAAAACATGAGACCCCATTGGGTAAAAACCTTTTTCCATCTTCTTCTTTGTTTATGCGACCCGAAGAGTTGGCCATGGTAGGATCTTTAATGCTCTTTCTAGTATTTTCAGCCAAGACAAAAGAGCTCTTTGGTATGTGAAAAGTGACTTTGCAATCTCCATTTTAGCTAACTCCTTGGGGAAAGGAGGGTTAGCCCAATCTTTTTGAGCTAGTGAGCTTCTTGCTTTAGAGTTTTGGAGTAAAGATTTTACCAAACCAGCCTTGGAGGCATTTAGCTCTTCTTCGTATTCTTTCCAGGTTTTGCCCGATTCTATAGCTTTAAAGAAGTCTTCACATTCTTGAGAGGTTGATGAAGCATCTTTGCTATCAAGAGGGGAGGGCAAAGAGGCTGAATCAACCTTTTCATTTGTGGTCGAGTCTTCCAATGGGCTAGCAATAGGGGAACAATTCATAGCTTGTGCCTTAGCTTGAAGCCTAGCACTAGATCGAGAAGAAGATGAGTTTGATCTCTTCTTCTTTGCCATAATGCTCGGGAGATGTAAAAGGATAGTAGATATGTTTAGGCTAGGAATAAGTTGAACAAAAATGGAAGGTTAAACGAAATTTCATGATTGTTACCTTTAAGTTCCTTTCAAGTGGAAGTGAGTGATGTAAGTGATGATATCCTCCCAATTGATAAGGTGTGAAGGACAGCAAGTGATGTGCAATCCCATCCTCCAAATTCTCCTTGTAAAACTACAATTGAAGAAAAGATGCTCCTTTGTTTCACATCCCAGGTGACAAAAGCTGCAAAGGGGGTTAATATTGATGCCCCATTAGAGAAGCTTGTTTTTGGTAATAAGTTTATCCTTGAAAGCAAGCCACAAAATGAAGCTGTCTTGGATTATGTCTTTTGAACCAAATCAAATTGTGCCCACCAAAAGGTTCTCCTCTCTTTCTAATGTGATCCCAAGTATATTTAAAAGAGAAATTCCCACTAGGTGAAAGGCTCTAAGAGAAACCATTCTCTCAGCTATGGTCAACGTGCAAAGGTGGTGATATGTTTGGAAGACTAGATGGCCAAATCCAAAACCCATTAACGAGTATATCACTAACCTTTGCATTGAGTGGAGGATAAGGAAGAGCATTACTCCAATGGTTGATAAGTATGCCTTCCAGATGCCATTTATCATGCCAAAATAAAGTATGGGATCCATTTCCCAAAGTGTGATTGATGTGCTTCCTAGCTTTATCTCTACATTTCAAAAGACATTTGAAGATCCAGCTAGCATCACGAGGATAAGGAATGACCCAAATAGAGCTCACTTTGATGTAATTTTCATGAATCCACTAGCTCCGAAGGATGTATCTGTGAGCATACATTCTCCAAAAATGTTTTAGCATGTAAGTGTTGTTGATTTCCTCAAGATTTTGAACCCCAAGTCCACCCTCATTGAAAGGTAAGCAAACCTCTTTCCATGCAACTTTTGGCCCGGTATCTCTCCAACAAAATGATTTAAGTTTGATTCAATGGAGGCCACAATACTTTTTGGAATGAGAAGAGCACTTGCCCAAAATACATAAACTTTTGTGAGAGTAGATTTGATAAGAAGTAATCTACCCGTATATGAGAGCCAATTGTTAGTCCAATGGTTAATTTTGCCATTAATCTTCTCCAAAAGAGGAAGGAAATCTAATTTAGGAAGCTTCCTTGAAATAAAAAGAGTGCCCAAGTACCTAATTGAAAGCTTACCTTAATTGAAGTCAGCTTCATCAAGGATTTCTTTTTTCACCTCACAACTAACTTCACCAAAGAAGATGTCACTTTTGGCTTTGTTTATCCTTAACCTGAAAAATGTTGAGAAAGTTTCCAAGGTTTCCATGATACATTTGATGGAGCTAATGTTGCCTTTGCAAAATATAAAAAGATCATCCACAAAGCAAAGGTGGTTGAGCTTGAGAGAAGTGCATTTGGGATGAAAACCAAACTCCATTTTGTTGCCAAGATTATTTAGCATGCAAGTAAGAACCTTCATAGCCATCACAAAGAGATAAGGAGAAAATGGATCTCCTTGTCTAATGCCATTTGCCTCTTTGAAAAAAGCCTTCCAATCCACCATTGATTGAAATTGAAAAACATGGAGTAGAAATGCAAGCAAGGATCCAATCAACAAATCTTCTAGGTATCCCAAAAGCAAGGAGCATAATTTCAATGAATTCCCAATTTAATGAGTCAAATGCCTTCATCATATCCACTTCAAGGGCACATCTTTGTGAAATATGGTTTCTTGTATATCCTCTAAGAATATCATGTGCAATAAGGACATTTTCATTGATAAGCCTATCCTTAATGAATGCAGATTGATTTCAAGATATAAGTTGCTCCATACAATGTTTCAATCTATTTGCAAGTATCTTGGAAATGCATTTGTAGATAGTTGTGCAACAAGAGATAGGCCGAAAATCCTTCACCATGGTGGGATTATGAATTTTGGGAATAAGAGCAATGTAAGTGGTATTTACCTCCTTAAAAAGCTTGCAAGCATAAAAAAAGGAGATAATGGCATTTATGACTCCTCTCCAACAATATCCCAGGCTGTAATGTAGAAAAGCAAGGTGTAGCCATCTGGACCCGGGCTTTTGTTGGGGTTGAGGAAGAATATAGTGTGCTTGACTTCTTCACGTGAAATGAGGGCACAAAGGTTAGTCATAGTGCCTTCATTGATTTGTTTGCCAAGAATAGTCTTGATGGAGTTCAAGCAAGCAAGAGTATTTGAGGAAGTACCAAGAAGAGCTTTAAAGTATTGAATGAACTCTTCTTTTACCTCACAGTCTTTAGTGAGGAGTTCTCCGTTTTAATTGAAGATAGCATTTATAGAGTTCCTGCTTTTCCTTTCCTTGAGAGCATTATGAAAGAATTTTGAGTTGGAATCCCCGTCCTTGAGCCAATTGAGCCTAGACTTTTGGTCAAGCAAAGCTCTATATGTGGAGTCGAGATCCTCAATTTGAGGTTTCTTTCTTCTTCTATAGTCTCGGCCCTATGATCACCATTGAGAATAGAAATTTGAATTGAATCAAGTTGTTCCTAAGCTCCTTGATGGTGCATGGAATATGCTTAAAATGCTCTTTGTCAAAGTCTTTGAGGGCTTGCTTGAGAATCTTTTGCTTTTGTACGAAATATATTGGTGTGCCAAAAATCAGGGCATTCCAATGCCTATTTACAAGTGCCAAAAAACCATGATGTTTTGTCCAAACATTATAGAATTTAAATGGCTTTGGAGAAGAGTACCAAGTCTTGCAAGTGTGAAGAAGAAGTAGGCAATGGTCGAAGAGGCTGGTGCTATCCACAATTAAGAAAGACTCAATTAAGGAATGAAGCCACCCATTATTTGTAAGTGCCCTATCAAGCTTGCTGGCCATAAAAGAAGAGAAGTGACCTTTGTTGGTCCATGTATAGTGGGATCCAATAGCTTTAAGCTCATGAAGGATTACCTTATGTGTGCAATTTTTGAAATCCCAAGCACTTCTAGGAATGCTTTGACAATTTAATCGATCCCCAACATGAAGTATTTCATTGAAATCTTCTATCACACAAAGGCTACCATTTTCACACCATTTGCTCCAAAGTTCAAGTTTCTTCCAAAGTGCTGCCCTTTTTAAAGCTTCATTTCTCCCATATACAAAAGCCACAAAGATTGATTGGTGATGGTTCACATGGTAGAAGAGAGTACCTTGATCAAAAGAGTCAATCCACTTGGCCTTGATGTTATGCCTCCAAAAAAACCCAAGCCTTCCAATAGTGTTGCTATCCAAGTGGTTTTCAAACCCCAATTTGTCAAAAGAAGAGTTGATGGCCAAAATGCTATCATTATTTATCACTTTGGTTTCCAAGATACAAAAGACATCAACATTGTGTTTATTCAACAAAAGTTTAACTTCTTTTTGCTTGCTTGGGGAGTTAAAACCCCTAACATTCTAAGAACAAATAATCATGGATAGATAGGAGGTGTTGGCTCCTTTTGCCCCAGATCAATATCACAATCATTTGCTTGCAAAGTTTTTTTTTTTTTTGCGAGGTAAGTTAGTTTTGCTTGCAAAGTTGTTGTGACTTCTCCTTCTTCAATTTCTTCAACCTCTTCAATTCCATCAAGAGGTTCAAAGTGATTCTTGTTTGGCTTAGATGAAGAAGCTTTTCCATGATTAGTCTCATGTTGCATCCCTATAGCCCTTTTTTCTTTCCTCTTCAAAGTGTTTCTTTTTTCAACTCGTTGCCATTCTTGAGATATTCTCAGTTTTGGGATATATGAGTTTTTGTGCTTCACAATCGGCCTTTGTTGTTGCATGTGAGGTGTAAGTGTTGGTGGTGTTGGCAGGTCGAGGACAATTATCATCTTCATGCCCCACCATTTTGCAAGAAGAGCATTTTTTTGGTTTCCATGCATATTTGACCTCGACCTTAGCCTTTGAGCCATCCCTTAGTTTAGGAAAGATAACATCGGGCAAGTGCTCATCAAGGTTGACTTCCACACACAATCTACCAAATTCCAAATTCCTTCGAGATTCGATGAGTGCGTCCATTTGTATAAGTGTTCCAATAAAAGAGGCAACATAGCCTAACCCTCTCTTGGACCAAAGACTCATGGGAATGTCCCTTAGCTTAACCCATATTGAAACTCCATTTGTATAGGTGTTCCTATGCAGGTAGGTTGCTTCTTATCAAATTAACACTTACCCAAATTTGTTCCTTTTGGGATGGAATTCTCATGCTTCCTAGAGGTATTATTTCTACAAAAGAATCAAAATTCAAGGCATTCCTTTGGAGAGATACAGGTGCCTTTTGGAGAAAGTATTCACATAGGGATTCACTTTGAAGCAAATGGGTGTATGAGAATTATACCAAGAATGAATCAATTTGGACTCTTTGTACTCCAAAAGATGCTAGTTGGATTCTAAAAATGCTGATTAAGTGTCGAGGAATTGCAAGGAATCTTATTACTCATTCCGTGGGAAATGGCACTCGAACTCATTTTTGGCATAATAAATGGCACTCAAGTGGTGTTCTTGGCAACAATTGGAGCTCCACTTTCCCTACTCTGCCTTGTTTTGTAAAGGTTGGAGATGCTTTTCATAACAACACTTGGAATTGGCCTATTCATTTTTTTTTTGCAAGGAAAGTGAGAAGCTTTGAATTCATGTATGAATTTGTACAAAGGTCAAAACATTTACAAAAAAGGGATTGCCTTATATGAGAATTTCTTCAATCCCCCACAATTTACAAATTTTCCTATTAACACAAGAGGAAATGAAATGTTTCCCAACAATACATTTAAGTCGAACATGGTTATAGATGGATGAGAATAATTGCTCTTCCATCTTGATACTCTTATGAAATTAACGGCAATTCCTTTCATTCCAAACAAAGTAGATTGTAGACTTCAAAAGATGCTTTAAGATGGTAGCTTTAAGATTTCTTTCAAGAGCTTGAGGTGTAATATAAGCAAGAATTTCTTCCTAATCAATCAATGAGTCTTGAATCATGGTACGATGAAGACCTTTGTGCCAAATTCTTCTAGTGAAGCAACAATTGAAGAAAAGGTGATCTCTAGTTTCCCACCCAATGTTACAAAAGATACAAGTGGGTTTAATCTCGTTACCCCAACATAACAATCTGAATTTTGTGCTAAGACGGTCATGGACAGCAAGCCATGTTATAAATGCATGCCATGGGGTATGCCCTTTGAACCATACAATGCTATGCTAATCAACTTTATTCTTCTTCATTCTAATATTCTCCCAAGTATGCATGAAACTGAATTCACTATTCGGGGAGAGATCCCAAGTGAAAGCATCCGAATTTTCCTCCACAAGTTGGTTACTAGGGGGATCAAAATGCAAGAGGTGGATAGGCCAATACCAAGTGCCATGTAAGTAAGTATCACTAACCTTTGCATAGTAGGGAGGATTGTTGAAAGTATTACTCCAATGGTTGCTAAGAATGCCCTCCATGTGCAATTTGTCATGCCAAAAGTGTGTTTGCTTCCCGATGCCAAGAACATGGGTAATGTGAGACCTTGCAATATCACGGCATTTGAGAAGACTTTTTAGAATCCAACTGGCATCCTTTGAGGAAGTTAAAGTCCAAATGGAACTATCCTTGATGTAATTTCCATGCATCCAATTACTCCAAAGAGCCCTAGAAGCATACATTCTTCAAAAGGTTTTGAGGAGGAAAGTGTTGTTAATGTCTTCAATTTTCCAGATACCCAAACCACCTTCATCAAGAGGTACACAAATGTCTTTCCAAGCAATTTTAGCCCCCGTATTCCGCCAGAGAAAGGCAAAAAATTTGGATTCAATTTTCAATAATACCCTTAGGTAGGAGTAATTTACCAGCCCAATAAGAACAAATTTGCAAAAGTGTGGATTTAATAAGAATTAATCTACTCGCATAGAAGAGCCATTGTGTGGTCCAATTCTCAAGTCTCCTAGTGATTTTCTCCAAAAATGGAAGGCAATCAGCCTTTTTAAGCTTTCTAAACACAAGGGGAACACCCAAGTATTTAATGGGAAGATTACCCTCCTTGAAGTCCACTTTGTTGAGAGTAGCAAGTTTTTCCTAATAAGGAACACCTATAAAAAAGATATCACTCTTGGCATTATTCACCTTAAGACCCGAAAGGGAGAAAAAGGTGTTCAAAACCTCCATGATGCATTCATTTGTTGGCTTGCTTTTTGGGATTGGTTAACTACAAAATTTAGATTACTCTCGTGGGGGGAAATCAATCCAATGTGTATCCTTTGCAACATGGGTTGTAAAACCCGTAATCATCTTTGCTTTGAATGTTGGTTCACTAGAAGAATCTGGAAATGGGGCATTCAACTTGCTATGGTTCGAGAATCATTGATTAATTGGGATGATATTTTGGCATACATTACCCCCTTTGCTCTTGAGAAGAATCTTAAAGCAACTATCTTGAAGCACTTATTGGAAGCCACTATTTATCACATTTGGATGGAAAGAAACAACAGGGATTTCTCTTTCAAGCACACTTGGGAATACATTAGAAAGAAGGGCAATCATTTTGAGAGGTACAACATCATTTGGCACAAGGGGCATAATCCAAGGCATAGCTTTATTGTTTGGCTTGCCTACCTTGACCGACTAAGTAAAAAATTCAGAATTGTACATTGGGGGCTCAACATAAATCCATCTTGCACTTTTTGTCATATGGGTTGTGAAACAAGAGAACATCTCTTTTTTTAATGTAGTTTCAATTGACGAATTTAGAGAAAAGGGCTTCAACTCTCTCTAATTCTAGAAAACTTAATTTGTTGGAAAGACATCATTGTTTACATCACTCCCTTTGCGCTTGAGAAGCACTTGAAGGCCACCATTGTCAAGCAACTATTTGTTGCAGCTGTTTATCATATTTGGATTGAAAGGAATCAATGCATCTTCAAGCATCAAGCCAAAATCGAGGAGTCCATTTTTCTTGCTATTTTCAATGATGTTAGAGTCGAACTCTCAAATTGTAGAAAATTTGTTTCTCACTTTTGAACAAATCTTTATGCAAATTATGGAGATTAGAAGATATTATTGTATAGGATCTTTTGTACCCTCTCCCCTTTGTACTTGTATATACTACATGATTTAGTGGAATACAATCATACTTACTTGTCCTGCAAAAAAGAAACAATAGGGATTTCAAAAAAGGATTCAAGACCCAGGAGAAAATTTTCTCATCCATCTATAATAATGTTAGGCTTAAATGCTTTATTGGAAGGAAATTCAATTCCTCTTGTATTAATCGAACTCTTTGTAAATCTTAGGGGCTTAAAGATATTCTTGTATAGGACTACCCCTTTTGTTATCTTTTGTACTAGTATATTTTGATGCATTTATACAAATTTCACTTTCTTCGTGAAAAACAAAAAGAAATCGAAGAATTTTCAAGAATGAAGCTAGTACTAAAGAACATCTTTTTGTATCTATATACAATGATGTTAAATGTAGACTCAATTTTTGTAAAAAGTTTCCCCCCACTAGAGCAAATATTGAAATGGGGAAAATTTGGAAGCTCAAAAATATTTTGGCTTAGAGCTCCTTTGTAAATTTTGTAAATCGCTTTGAGTTAATGATATTACACACTTGCTTCGCAAAAAAAAAAAATCACCCAAATGGAAGAGTCTTTGATATAGTTTGTATGAAACCATTGACTCCAAAGTGTTTCTTTAGTTGCATATATCCTCCAAAAGATTTTAAGCGTAAAGAGCAAATTGATCTCTACAATGCTTCGAATACCAAGTCCCCCTTCTTTCAAGGGAAGGCATATTTTCTTCCATGTCACCTTGAGACTAGTCCCTCTCCACAAGAAAGCCTTGAATTTAGCCTCAATGGCACCAACAGTAGAAAGAAGGGCAACCATTTTAAGGGTTACAACCTCATCTGGCACAAACTACATAATCCAAGACATAGCTTTATTGTTTGGCTTGCATTTCTAGATTAGTTGAATACAAGGTTCAGAATTTTACATTGGGGGCTTAACATTAATCCATCTTGCATCTTTTGTCACGTGGGTTGTGAAACAAGGGATCATCTCTTTTTTTAATGTAGCTTCACTAGACGGATTTGGAGGTTAGGGCTTTATCTCATCCAAATTCTAGAAAGCTTGATTTCTTGGGAAGATATTATCGTTTGCATCACTCCTTTCTCACTTGAAAAGCATTTGAAAGCAACAATCGTCAAGCATCTCTTTTGTGCAGCCATTTATCACATTTGGATTGAAAGGAATCAACGCATCTTCAAGCGTCATGCTAAAACAGAGGAGTCCATCTTTCATGCTATTTTTAACGACGTTAGAGTTAAACTCTCAAATTGTAGAAAAATCTTTTTTAAAAAATCATTATGTAAAGAATGGAGATTAGAAGATATTTTTGTACAGGTTCTTTTATACCCCCTTTGCATTGTACTTGTATATACAACATGATTTAGTTGAATATATCATACTCACTTATCCCGCAAAAAAAAACACCCTTTGAAAAGCTCTCTCCTCTCACTAAAACTGTAGCCTTTGGCCACCACATCGCCACCATTCCCCACCACCCTTCAACTTTCTTCCCTTAATCAAAACACTTACCTAGCTTATACACACTTTCATACTCGTCCCAAAGCCTCTTCACTCTCAAGATTTCCTTCTCTTCTTCTTGTTTTTAATGGCAAATATGAAGAAAAAGAAGACTAACTCTCCTTCTAGAACTGGTGCAAGGATCAACGCCCATAAAGTCATTAAGGATAGCAACACTACTACCCCTAATGCTAAGCCGAGGCTTAAGACCAAGCTCAAAGATTTGAAGGGGGCTGAACTTGCCTCTTCTCTCTCCCCTATTAAAAGTGAAGATGCTTCTTCAACCTCAAAGGAGCTCAAGAATGTTTTTGTTGCCATGGATTCGGGTAAGACTTTTAAGGAATATAAAGAAGAGAAAAACGAAGCTAAACCTTCCGTAGTTAGAAGTCTTCTTTGAAGTTCAAAAACAAGCTTATCCTCCACGTCTAAGAATTGGGATAAACCAATAACTCCAAAGGAAATTGAAGAAATGAATATTACCCAAGCTATCTTCACTACTCCAACACGTGGTTTACCATTATTGAATATCCAAGATCCTCCAAAAGAAGATGAGCAATTACAACGCCTTGACTCTCCCAACACCTCAGTTGAAGATAGGAATTTAAAGGAAGAAAAAAGGTCTTTACCCGGTGGACAATGCTCTTTTGGACCGGGCAATAGTAGTTTGAATAGTACTCTTTGTACTTTTGCTAAAAAGGACAAGATATTTGATGTCCCACCCAACCACAACTTGACAACACATCCTTTGGTTGGTGAAAATCTACAAGAGCCACATTTTTCAAATGAGGACTCACGTGCAAGACTTGAAAGTTTCCCTCCTCTTGGCCAAGCTATCCAAAGACTAATTTGCCACCTAATCCTTGTGGGAACAACTTGGCAACCACATCATGCCTAAATTCCACATCATCTTCTAAAGGTCCAGCATGTCCACCCTTGGCTCATCCTAACAAACATCAGGGAGTTAACTCCAACAAACTTTTTCTTAAAGCCAAAGGGAAGAAAATTCATACGACAAGTGAAGTCCAAGAAAATGCTTTGTCTTGTCCTCCAAAGCTAAGGTATGTTCCAACTCAAATGAGCCTACTCTTAATTGGGGTAATGAGTTTGCCAAGCACATGAGCACAAATTTGCACATTGAAAAAGAGTTTGATGTTAAGATTGTATATGGAAAAAGAGAAGTTGAGGACCCTCCACTTGAAATTTATGATGAAGGAGAGAGCTTGTGGACATATTGTTTGGTTGGGCAATTCCTTGGTGCCCCGTCCTTATTATTGCATTAGGAACATGGTTGAGATGGCTTGGTGGAAATCTGGTAAAATGGAGATTATAAACAAAGGAAAAGGGCTCTATATTTTCAAATTTGAAAAAGAAAAGCATTGCCAAAAGATCCTACAGTAGCTATGGCATGTTAATAATTGGCCCTTGCTTCTTAGAAAGTGGAAACCGAACCTTGAGTGTATAAATTTAATTTGCAAGAAGGTTCCTCTATGGGTGAAGCTTAGAGAAGTTCCTATGAGCCTTTGGTCCAAAAGTGGACTTGGATGTGTTGCTTCTTTCATAGGCACACCTATTCAAATGGATGCATTAACCGAAACAAGAAGGAATTTGGAAGGTGGCCTTGGCATTCCGAAGCTTGAAGAGATTAATCTTACTTTTCTCCTTAAGGCTTTTTGGAGAATGTTTTCTTGTAGGGGTAGCCTTTGGAGCTATTGGATTCATTCAAATTACATTAAAGGCAGTTCTATATGGACTATGAATTGCCTAAATATTGCTAGTTGGGTACTAAAATGTCTCTTGAATGTGAGAGAAGAAGCTAGAAGCATATTAAGCATGTTTTGGGAAATGGAAGATCTACGTCCTTTTGGAACGATAATTGGCACCCAACGGGTATTCTTTCTCACTTTGGGAGCAATGTCTTCTCTCAACCCCCACAAAATGCTTTGGTTTGTGACACTTACTTAAATCATGGATGGAATTGGCCGATAAGTCTTTTGTATATCAGCCCCCCTCCTTTCGGCCTCATTGATGAACATCAAGATGATTTTATTTAGACCCTTTCAAACAAGGGGTCTTTTTCCTATAAGCACACTTGGGAGCATCTTCGTGCTAAAGGTGATATCTTTCCAAGCTTCCATTTGATTTGGTTTAAGGGCTTCAATCCTAGACAAGCTTTCTTTTCTTGGATGGCTTTTAAAGATAAGCTCTACACCAAATATAAATTGCTTCAATGGGGCATTGTGAATAACTCTATTTGCATCTTTTGCCACTTTGCATGTGAAACAAGGGATCACTTATTTTTCTCTTGTAGCTTCACGAGACGAATTTGGAGGAAAGGACTTCAACTCACAAATTGCCCTTTGCACCTCATTAAGTGGGATGATATTATTGATTATTTTTCACCACACTCCCTTGAAACGAGCTTGAAGGCTACTATATTAAAGCACATGCTTGGCGTCACAATTTATCATATTTGGCTGGAAAGAAGTAGAAAACTTTTCAACAACAAAGTTTTGACTGAAGAAAGTCTTTTTGTCACTATTTATAATGATGTGAGATGTAAAGTTATGTTCAATAGAAAATTTCCTTCTACTAGGGAAAATGTTGAGATTGGTAGATTATGGAAGCTTGAAAATATTTTTGTATAGGTTTGGGACTTCTTGTTTTGTAAAGGCCTTGTACATTTGAATGTTTAACGAAAATCATTATTACTTGCCCACCAAAAAAAAAAGAAGGAATTTGGAATTTGCTAGATTATGCATTGAAGTTGACCTTGATGAGAAGCTTCCAGATGTGATTTATCCTAAACTTAGGGATGGCACTAAGGCAAGAGTTGAAGTAGAGTACGCATGAGAACCACTAAAGTACGGCCATTGCAAAATGGTTGGACATCTTGAGGAGTATTTCCCTTTAAAGCCTAAACCTCAATCTCAAGCACCTCTCCAAGATCTTGAAGGAATTCATCCCAAGACACTAGCAAGACAAAATTCTCATAAAGCTAGGGCAAATTTTGAATGGAAACTGATTGAAAAGAGGAATGCTAGGAGGATTGAAATTGCTCCTAATGAGGCATCACATGAAGCTTCAACTTCAAAAGCCATTAACCTTCACAATGAGGCAAGAACAGAAGAAACTCTTTTTGCTACAATTTATAATGGTGTGAGATGTAAACTTTCTTTTTGTAAAAAAATTGAGCCCACAAACGTTAACATCAACATTTGTAGATCATGGAAACTTGATTGTTTGATGGGCTAACTCATACCCTATTTCTTTTGTACATTTTGTGATTAATACAAATTCAACTTACTTAGTTCTAAAAAAAAAAACCTTCGCCATACTTCTCCTAAACAAGGTAACTCTACTATACCATACAAACCCATGATTCATAATAATAAATTTAATATGCTTGAAAGGAATGAGGGCATGGAAGAAAGTGAATGGGTGGAAAAAGAAACCCTTGATGCTCCCATCAATGACACTTAAGTACAACATGATCATGGCACTTTAACTTCGGAGCATTTAGCTCCAACCCCTCTTCCCTTCCCATGATTTTTTGCTCTTGGAATATAAAGGGATTTAACTCCCCAAAAAAGCATAAGGAAGTTAAACTCTTGATTAATAAACACCACTTGGACTTTTTGTGCCTTTTGGAAACCAAGGTGGCTAGAAATGAATGCATTTGTGCTATTGGATCTTTTTTTGGTAGTTTGGGGTTTGAAAATTATGTGGATGAATGCACTAAAGGGAGGCTTTGTTTTTTTTTGGAAACATGGCATTAAAGTTAAGTAATTGACTCCTTTGACCAAGGCATCCTTTGTTATTTTGATAACCCCCACCATTCTCTCCTTGTGGCCTTTATCTATGCAAGGAATGAAGCTACTAGAAGAAATGCTCTTTGGAATAAACTCAAGCTTTGGATTAAGTAGGGTGAAGAAGTATATTAGAAGATATCATTGTGCAAGTTACTCTTTTACCTTTTCTCCACACCCTTTTGTACATGTACATTTTTGACTTGATGAAATATAATCATTCTTACTTGTCCCGCAAAAAAAAAAAAGAAAGTGGGGTGAAGAAGGGTGTCTTTGTTTACTTGGTGACTTCAATGAGGTGCTTAATGAAGGAGATCGTTCTAATGCCCATTCTATCCCTAGTAGTGCTTGGGACTTCAAAAGATGTATCACAAACTCAAACTTGCATGAACTCAAAGCATTAGGGCCTCACTTCACATGGACTAACCGAAGCTCAAATTCTCTTTTTGTGGCTAGAAAACTTGATTGAGCTTTGGGAAACAATCATTGGATGCAAACCATGCATGAATCTTTCTTATTGGTGGATACCCCTGGGATCTCCGACTATTACCCACTTATTATGCATTCTTGTAAAGTATGGCATTCATCCCCCAAACCTTTCAAATTTTATAATATTTGGACAAATCACCATGATTTCTCACCTCTTGTCACCAAGCATTGTAGTGCACGAGTTTTTGGCACTCCAATGTATGTGCTCACTCAAAAGCAAAAACTTCTCAAGAAAGCTTTAAAGGAGTTTAACAAAAGAGTTTCTGGTGGTATTCCAAACACTATTGGGGATTGTAGGCGTGAGCTTGAGGTTGTCCAACATGCTATTCTTGAGGGTGATCATAGAGCCGAATTGATTAAGTAAGAAAAAAAGCTCCTTGAGCTTATTGAAGAGCTTGATGCTACCCAAAAATCAAGACTTCAATGGCTTAAAGAAGGTGACACTAATACCAAATTCTTTCATAATGTCATCAAGAGAAGGAAGATTAAAAACACCATCAAGGCCATCACAAACAATAAAGGACTTCTTCTTATAAAGGATTTTGAGGTGAAGAATGATTTCATAAATTTCTTTACTAAGCTCCTTGGTACTTCTACATCCTCTCTTGCTAATGTAGATTTGATTGAGGGTATTGTTGAAAAAAGCATTGATGATGATTTTTTGGAAGATCTTATTGCCCCTATCACTAGGGAAGAAATCAGGAATACTCTCTTTTCCCTCAACCCAACAAAAGCCTGGGTCCGGATGGGTACACCTCCTCTTTCTACATGGCTTCTTGGGACATTGTTGAAGAAGATGTTACAAAGGCTCTCCTTTCCTTCTTTGATTCAAGCAAGCTTCTTAAAGAGGTAAATGCAACATACATCGCCCTTGTGCCAAAAGTTCCTAACCCTTCTATGGTTAAAGATTTTAGGCCAATCTCTTGTTGCAATACCATCTACAAATGCATCTAAAAAATACTTGCAAATAGAATAAAGCATTGTTTGGAGCATATTATCTCTTGGAACCAATCCGCCTTTGTGAAGAATAGGTTCATCAATGAAAAACATTCTTATTGCTCATCATCTTCTAAGAGGTTATTCTAGAAATCATATCTCTCCAAGATGTGCTCTCAAAGTGGATATCATGAAGGCATTTGATTCTCTTAATTGGAAATTCATTGAAATGGCTCTTTTAGCTTTTGGGTTCCCTAAAAGATTTGTGATGTGGATTATGGCTTATGTCACCTCAACAAGTTATTTTATATCAATCAATGGAGGATTGGAGGGTTTCTATAAAGGGGCAAATGGCATTAAGACAAGGTGATCCTCTCTCACCTTATCTCTTTGTCATCTCTATGAAGGTTCTCACATGTATGCTTAATAAGCTTGGTACTAATCCGGACTTTGGATTCCATCCTAAATGCTCTTCCCTTAAAGCTTAATCACCTTTCTTTCGTGAACAATCTATTCATTTTTTGCAAGGGCAACCTCAACTCTATCAAATGCATCATTAACACTTTGGAGACTTTCTCTACCTGCTCAGGCTTAAAGATCAATAGAGCCAAGAGTGACATCTTTTTTGGTGGGATCTCTAATGATGTAAAGCTCAAAATTCTAGAGGAAATGGATTTCAAGGAAGGTATTCTACCTATCCGTTACTTTTTTTTTTTTGTGAAGTAAGTAAGATTTCATTAATCGCGAATGTGGTACATGCCATCCAAACCCCTCAAACTAAAATCAGAACAATACAAATCAAAGCAAAGTTTGAGGGGTGAAAATTGCAAAGCTATGGAGAGAAACTCCCAACATCAAAACAACAAAATAAACAAACACAAAAAGAAAAGAAAATCAGCAAAATCAATCATGCGTCATGGCCAATAGGTGGGGTATGAGGTCTTCCATGATAAAAATAAGCTCCCCATTTCCAGCCTCACCATGACCAGCCATATGCTCCAAATCAATCTTGTCGGATCCCATTGCTTGGACCCTCTCTTGTGCATCACAATCTGTATCATTTTCAAAATTAACCCGTGCTTCATTTGAGACATTCTCATCATTATTAAGAACTACAAATCTATTGCAATTTATGGTGTTTTTTGATGTTGGGGCCGAAGATCCATTATTTTCTTTAGAAGCAAGATCATCTCTAGACTTGACAACATTGGCAAATGGAGTTGGATTCACATTGGATGTTCTTTTCCAAACTTTCCTTGTCTTGAAACTCTTCCAATCTCCTTCCTTTCTATCAAGGTGAGGAATTTGTCTGGAATTGTTTGCTTGGGATACATTAGGGCAGCAAGAAAAAGAGTGTCCCACCAATTTACAATCGAAACAAACCGAGGGCTTCCAAGCATACTCAACATTTATTTTAGCCCATTCACTGCTTTTTAGCTTTACATGGGTGCAATCCGAAAGGCTTTTTGAGAGGTCCATTTCAATGCAAATCCTTGCAAACCAAACGAAGGTCCTTGATTCTGTAAGCTTATCCATTTGTAGTGGAATGCCAAGTGTGCTACCAATGTAACTCAAGCCTCTTCTAGTAATGAGAGAGCACGGGACATTATGGAGCTTAACCCAAAGTGGAACTTTATTCCAACTAATATTAATCAATTGTGCGCTAGCATCACATCTTCTAAGCAATAGGGGCTGGTGGTTGATGTGCCAAAGTCGCTCGATGACTTGATCACAAGCATCACTATTTTCAAATTTGAAAACAAAGAGACCATTCTCCGTTGATTTTATCTGAACGTAACCATATAATTTCCAATGTAAATCGACCATTTTACGAATGAGAAAGAAAGGGGGTGGCTTCCCGACAAATTGGCCAATTAGGCAATTCCTCCAATGTTCATCACCTTCCTCAAACACCTCCGATGGAGGTATTGCACCACCAAAGCCATTGTCTTCAAATGGAGCATGGAAATCAAGTTTGCAAGAATTTTTAGGATTACCTAGACATGAATGTTTCCAGTCTTTTGCTGAACTCCAAGCTGCCATGTTCGGAACATGGGGTTGGGAAGTTTCTTCAAAATCAGCATGCAAGGGAGAATGCATCAATTGAGAGGACCTAGCTAATTGTCCATGTAGAGGTGGAAATTCAGCGTCAAAATTACTACTTACACTCTTCAGCTGTTGCTTGATTTTGCCATTAGGATGCAAAGCATTTACGTAAAGAGTATTTTGAGGGGATGGAGCTGAAGTAGCACTACCAAGGTGACTTTTGGTTGCCAAATTGTAAAAAGAAGGGTGAGGTGGCGTATGACTTGGCCCACTTAAAATTTCATTTGTGTTTGACCAGGCACGCACTGGAGAGTTTTTAAAATGGGGACTTGGCTCGGAACCAGCAACAAAAAAGCATGAATGGGAGGGAAGTTCAGCCGAAGTTGAAATATTTTGAGGATTTGATTTTACCTGATCAACTTTTTGGAGATGTGTTGTCGGGCTGTGGAGGACTTTGGTAGCAAAAGTACCAAGTGGGTCAGAAAAACCATCAACCACTTGTCCTTTACTAGGGTATTGCATGCCAGGTAAAGAGGAATTGTCTACAGGTTCTTCGGGAGCAAAAACCAGCCTTTTATTTTCTAAATTTGCACCCGGTTCAAGCGAAGTAGCTTGAATCTGATGGAACAGTGATTTTCCAGTAATATTCTCTATGCCGAGAGGGGTGGAAAGACATCCATGTTGCCAAGAAGAGGAATTAATATCCCGAGCAAGAGGACAATTAGTTGCCATTGTTGCCTTAGGTAGAGAGGAATTTGAGGATTCAGATGAGAATGAACCAGCAATACCCGTAGAAAGGTGGACCTTGGCTGCCATGTCTGACTTAAGGTCGAGAGCATTTGAACCCTCACTAACCTCCAGGGATTTCTTATGCGAGTCAGCAAGAGGAGAGTTGCTATCTCTGGACTTTGAGGGAGGAGTACCTCTTTTGGCCAAGCTTTGCACAAGTATCCTTTTAGCTTCATCAAGATTGTGCTCAAGCTTATGCAAACAAGATGATGGGGATATTCCAGCTGAAGAGGACAAGGGTTCTTGGACAAGCAAGATTGAGAGTTATTGATAACATCACAAACTGATTTGAGCTCCAAAAAAGCGTCGGATGAGTATTCTTCATCCTCTTTGAAGTTTTGAAATTCATATTTTGAGGCTAATCTAGTACTTTTTCTAGTCTTGGAAGCATTAGATCTTTTCTTCTTACCTATCCGTTTCTTAGGTATTCCTCTTTTTTTTTGCGAGAAAAGTGATGTATTAATTACAAAATATGTACATGAGAGTCAAAAGATGTACAAAAGAAGGGGGAATTCTAATCTAAAATAGCCTCAATCCCCCAATTCTTACAAATAATTTTTTTTGATACAAGAAGAAGTGAAATGCTTTCCAACTGAACATTTAACTTGAACATGGTTGAAGATGGATGAGAAGATTTGCTCCTCTGTTTTTGCTCCTTTGTTGAATTGTCGATCATTTCTTTCCATCCAAATGAAATAGATTGCTGCTCCCAAGAGATGTTTAATAAGTATTGCTTTAAGATTGCCTTCAAGAGCATGTGGGGTAACAAATGTAATAATCTCATCCCATGAGATTGGCAGATTCTTGATACATGTTAACTTGAGTACCATTTGCCATATTCTTCTTGTGAAACTACAATGGAAGAAAAGATAATCCCTTGTCTCACAAGCAAAATTACAAAAGATGCAATTTGTATTCATTTTAATACCCCAAGTAAAGGCGATCATGCTTCGCAAGCCATGTGATAAAAGTATGACTTGGTGTGTGATTTTTGTACCAAATGATATTATACCATTCAATTTTGCTTCTTCTCCTATGCTAATACTCCCAAGTATGCTTGAAGGAGAAATTCCCATCTTTTGAGAGACCCCAAGGGAAAGTATTCGGGTTGCTCTCAATAGGGGCAGCATTAGGAATGGGGATATGAACAAGTTGAATAGGCCAATTCCAAGAACCATTTGAGTAAATCTCTCGTACCTTTGCATAGAGAGGTGGGTGATTAAAGGTGTCACTCCAATGCTCAAGAAGAGTTCCATTGCTATGCCATTTATCAAGCCAAAAGTGTGTGTTTCTTCCATCTACAATATTGTGCGTAATTTGACTTCTTATTCAGGCTCGGCACTTGAGTAGTTTCTTTATGATCCAACTTGAATCATATGAGCAAGAAATAGTCTAGATTGATTCATTCGTGATGTACTTTGAATGCACCCATTTGCTCCAAAGTGTGTCCCAATATGCATACATTCTCCAAAAAACTTTGATGAAGAAAGTGTTGTTGATGTCCTCCAAAGATCTAATTCCCAGTCCTCCTTTATTCAAAGGAACACAAATATTGCTCCATGCAATCTTTGCAACTATATCTCTCCAAAGAAAGGCACAAAACTTTGACTCAATTTCCTTAATAATGCATTTCGGTAAAACAAATAAGCTTGCCCAATATGCACAAATTTGCGAGAGTGTTGACTTTATGAGTGTAAGCCTTCCAGCATGTAAGAGACTTTGTGTGGTCCAATGTTCAATTCTTCCATTGATTTTCTCCAAAAGTAGTCCACAATCTCCTTTGCGAAGTTTCCTAGTGACCAATGGGACCCTAAGGTATCAAGTTGGAAGAAGGCCCTCTTTGAAGTCAAGCTTTTCAAGAATTAGCTTTCTTTCATTTTGCGAAAAACCCCCAAAGAAGATATCACTTTTGCTGCTATTCACTTTGAGTCCTGAGTATTCATAAAACTTTTCCAAAATCTCCATAATACATGTAATTGACTCCAAGTTGCCTTTGCAAAAAATGAAAAGATCATCAGCAAAGCAAATATGATTCAGCTTGAGTTTAACACATTTAGGATGGTAGCTGAATTTTGAGTGATGTTCCAAGCCATTAAGTAAGGATGAAAGGACTTCCATGCATAAGACAAAGATATAAGCAGAGAGAGGGCCACCTTGTCTAATGCCACTTGTTCCTTTAAAGTATCTCTCTAGGCTTCCATTTATGGAGATGGAGAAGCCATTATCCACTTCATAAAGATATTGGAGAAACCAAATGCTAAAAGAGTGACTTCAATGAAATCCCAACTAAGTCAATCAAAAGCCTTCATGATGTCAACTTTGAGTGCACATCTAAGAAAGATATGGGTTCTAGTGTATCCTTTGAAAATATCATGTGCAACATTTTCTCATTGATAAGTCTTCCTTCAATAAATACAGATTGGTTCCATGAGATAATGGAAGGAAGGCATGCTTTCATCCTATTGGCAAGGATTTCGGATATGCATTTATAAATTGTGTTGCAACATGAAATGGGTCTAAAGTCCTTGACCATTGTGGATTTTGAACTTTAGGAACAAGGGCAATATATGTAGCATTTACCTCTTTGAGCATAGTCCCAGAATCAAAGAATGAGCTAATGGCCTAAAGCACATCTTCACCCATAATGCTCCATGCACTTTAGTAAAAAAGAGAGGTGTAACCACCCGGCCCAGGGCTTTGTTAGGTTTGAGAGAAAAAAAAGTATTCTTTATCTTTTCCCTTGTGATAGGTGCAACCAATTCAGCAAAGAATTCCTCATGAATGGTTTTACCAAGAATGCTCTCAATGTTGTCCCTACTTGATTGAGTGCTTTTCGGTGTTCCAATGAGTCTCTTGAAAAAGGAGATGAACTCTTCTTTGATGCCCTCATAAGAGGTAATGATGTTCCCATCAATATCTTTTATGGCATTGATAGTGTTCTTCCTTCTCCTCCCTTTGACAACATTGTGAAAGAAATTTGAATTAGTATCCCCATACTTGATCCATTGAAACCTAGACTTTTGGTAAAGCATTTGCCTTTGGATGTTGTCAAGTTCTTCAATTTTGCCAAGAATATCCTTCTCCTTGTTGAGAACTTCCTCATTGATAAGCCCATTAAGAATGTCAACTTGCACCTCTTTGAGATCATCTTTAAGTTGCCTGATTTGATGAAAAATGCATGAGAAGTGCTCCTTAATCAAAGTGCCAAATTTGAGATTCCTTCTTGATTCCGTAAGTGCATCAATTTGTATTGGCTTTCTAATGAATGATGCAAGATAGCTAAATCCTCTTTTTAACCACAAGCTAAGAGGGACATCTTTCATTTTAACCCAAATTGAAACTTTGTTGCAAGAGAAGTTAATGAATTCAAGTTGTGGCTGCCATTTTCTCAAGAGTAATGGTATATTATTCACATGCCAAAGTTGCTGAAGTGCTTTTTGGCAATACTTTTCTTTCTCAAATTTGAACATGAATAGCCCTTTTTCTTTTGGATATAAATCAACTTTTACAAATCTCCACCAAGCATTATACATCATGTTTTTGATGAGGTAAATAGGAGGTGGAGCACCAAGGAATTGTCCTATTAAACAATGTGACCAGAAGCTTTCACCTTCATCATACAAATCTTGTGGTGGGTCAACAACCTCTCTTTTGCCTTCATTTGTTTTAACTTGGAATTCATCTTTCAAGTAAAGATTTGTTTCAAGAAATTCAGCAAAATCATGCTTCCAATCCTTAGTGGGAATTCTTGAAGAAGGCTCATACCTTAAAAGAGGCCGTTTGCTCCAAGCATTTGCTTTGCTACCTTCTTGCTTCTTGGGGCCGAGGGAAGCATTTTGAGTTAAGCTTGAATGGTGTTGAGTTAAGCATTTGCCTTCTTAGGTATTCCTCTTGTCTCAAGGAAACTTAGAAAATCTGATTTCCTCCCTCTTATTAAAAAGATCAATTGCAAGATTGAGAATTGGGTAAACAATTGGCTTTCCTATGCTGGAAGAATCATTCTCATCAAGTCTACACACACAAATTTGTGCATTTTGAGTTAGTGCAATAAATCTCCCAAAGAGTATTGTGGCTTCTATTGAATCCAAATTTAAATCTTTTTTGTAGAGAGATACAGGCCCAAAAGTTGCGTGGAGGGAAGTTTGCTTACCTTTTGATGAGGGAGGGCTTGGAATAAGGAAAATTGAAGAAATCAATCACACTTTCAATCTCAGAACTTTTTGAAGAATGTATGCTTGTAGAGAATCTCTTTGGACCCGATGGATACATACAAACTATATTGAAGGAAGCTCTCTATTTAGACTCTTGATTGGCCACAAGATGCTAGTTGGGTCTTCAAATGTATCTTGAATATTCGTGAAGAGGCAAGAAAGCATATCAAGAATATCTTGGGTGATGGAAATTCTACTTCCTTTTGGAATGATTATTGGCATCTGAATGGTGTCCTCTTTTGGCATTGGAGTAATACTTTACCATTTCCTCCCCTTCATGCAAAAGTTAGTTTCATCTTCACGAATCAAGCTTAGGACTGGTTGGTAAGTCTTATTCACATTAGCCCTCTCGATTTTGTTCTCATTAATGGAGGTATTGACAAATATATTTGGACTCATTGATTGAATGGGACGAGATCCTTGCTTTCATTACTTCTCAAGCACATGAAAGAAACCTCAAAGCTATCATTTTGAAGCATCTCCTGGAGGCCATAGTTTACTTTGTTTGGAATGAAAGGAATTGCCGTGAATTCCAAAAGGGCATTAAGACAGAAGATGAGTTGTTCTCATCCTTTATAATTATGTCCGACTTAAATGTATTATTGGAAAACACTTTGCTTCCTCTTGTGTTAATAGGAAAAGTTGTAAATTATGGGGGATAGAAGAAATTCTTAATTAGGACAGCCTTTTTTTGTAAATGCTTTGATTTTGTACATTATTTTTCATGAATACAAAACAACTAACTTACCTCGCAAACATATATATATATATTTGGACTCTCTCCTCAAACGGCTTGTTCTCGTTTAAAAACACTTGGGAACATATTCGAGTGAAAGGAGAAAAGTTTGCTGGATTTAAGAATTTTCAGCAATGAAGTCAAGATGGAGGAATTAGCACAAAAAATTTCTCTCTCTAGAATGAAAATCCTCTCTCTTCTCTCTAGAAACCTTGCAACCAGCCACCATCACATTTTCTTCTCCACCATCACACCTTCATCCACCTATACACTCTCCTAAACACTTTCTCACCTCTCCCCTTCTCCTGGATTTTCATGGCTAGAAAAAAGAAGGTTTCGGGTTCTCCTTCTTGTTCTAGTTCATGCCTTTATGCTAAATCAATTTGCCAGGAGTCTTCATTGGATGCTAAAGCTGATTAGTAAAGATGCTTCATCAACCTCCATCGAATGTAATGATGTTTTTGAACTCCAAGCTCTACTACAACACTTCATTGCCTCTACTCAAGAATGCTACTAGTCCTCAAAAAGCTGAATCCGGGAAGAATGTGCTTGATCAAGAGAATGAAGCTTAAAGCTCCACACAACAAATCGGGTTATGATAGAGTTAGTAGCCATGAGTACTACTTCTCTCTTACCATGAAAACTCTCCTCCTTCTCTCTAAACCTCTTGAAACCAGCCATCATCTCTCTCTCTCACACCACCTTCAAACGCCCTTTCTCCACCATTTTTAGCCTAAACACTAACCTATACACTTTGCCATACCCATCCCCTCACCCCAACCTTTGATTTCATGGCTAGAAAGAAGAAAGACTCCTCCTCACCTTCTAGAACTAGCGCTCGACTCAAGGCTAAGAAACAAGATCTTGGTGCAAACTCTCTTGCTTGTTCGGGTTTTTCCTCCACTAAAGTTGAGGTTGATTCAGCCTCTTCATCTCATTCTAATGGAGATGCTCAATCAACCTCAAGCTCATTTTTCAAAAAGGTCTTTGATGCACTTGAAGATGGTCATTCTTATAAGGAGCACGTTGATGTTCATAGCAAAGCAAAGGCTGAACTTGTGAGGTCCCTCACTATCAATTCCCAATCACGTTCTCCTCCTTCACCTAACGCTAGATTGGATACCGGCCTATGCTTTAAAACATCGAAAATGGAACTCTCCAAACTCTGTTTCCATTCTCCTTTGCAAAGCCCTTCTAAATCTGATCCTTCAAGTCCTTCTAAGCATGAGGAATCCATTCTTCATGGTTCAGCCGAAGAGAATAAAGGAATAGAGGTAAGGTATTTGCCCAATGGTAATGTTGAAGAGCAAGGACCGGACAAAGCTTTTGCACACAGGTCTGACCCTCTCTCTCCTAATCACTTCAGCAACTTTTCAGACCTATCTAAGCAAAATTTGACAACTCAAAAGGGAAGCAAGCATTTGAATTCAGATTCTAAAACTTTGTGTGCTGGCCTATGTGAAAATCTGGAGGATTTCCCTTCACTTGCAAGAATTTTAGATGACAAAGCCATGCCAAATCAGTAACTTGGGAAAAATGACGTGGCAGCCAACATTGCAAGCAAAATACCACATCTTTTTTACACAAATCAGAAACTATCTTCCCCAACAAAAGACGGTCTACGGGTGCTTACTCCACCCAGTTATGGTGATGTGTTTCAAGGTAGCTCCTTCCCGTTGAAGGACGTTTTGAAGAAGCAACATGAAGAGAATAAAGCTTACTCTAACGTTCTAGGAGTTGACATGCAAAACAAAGCACAAGTTTCAAATCAGCACAATGCTTGGAGAAAACCTCTCAAAATCAGGTATGTGCCATCCTCAAATGATCCTTCTCCTGATTAGGGAGGTGTTTTTGCTAAGCATATGAATACAAATTTTAAGTTCGATGAAGAGCACGCCTATAATATTATGGAGGGTAAAAGGGAAGTTGTTGATCCCTAAGATGACTTATATGAAGATGGTGACAAATTTTGGAGTCATTGCTTAGTTGGGCAATTTCTAGGTGCTCTACCACCTTTTTTCTTAATCAAAAACATGGTTGAGTTTGCTTGGAAGAAATTTGGTACGGTTGACATACATACTAAAGGAAAAGGTCTCTTTCTTTTCAAGTTTGAAAGTGAAGAATTTTGCCAAAAAGTCCTTCAACAACTTTGGCATATGAATCATAGGCCGTTGTTATTAAGGAAATGGGAGCCCAATCTTGAGTTTGTAAACTTATCTTGCAACAAAGTTCCAATTTGGGTTAAACTTTGGGATGTCCCAATGAGTCTATACTCCAAAAGAGGGCTTGGTTATATTGCTTCTTTCATAGGAAATCCTATTCAAATGGATGCACTTATAGACTCTGGAAGAAATTTGGAGTTTGCAAGGGTGTGTATTGAAGTTGAATTAGAGGGTAATCTCTCGGATGTTATCTTTCCAAAACTAAAGAATGGTACTAGAGCCAAAGTTGAGGTTGAATATGCTTGGAAGCCCACCAAGTGTACTTTTTGCAAAATGGTTGGACATGTGGAAGTTTGTTGCCCATTAAAGCCCAAGTCCCAACCTCAAAAACAACCCAACAAGCAGCCACTAAAGTCTCACTTTGAATGGCAGCCCGTAAATAAAAAACAATCCTCTTTGAAAATTCAATAATCTCCTAAGGCATTGGAAGTTCCTTCTATCAAGGAGATCTTGAGTTCCTCTCGGCCACTTAGCAATATGGTTGCTCTTGATCCATTATGCTCTAATTCGAAACAAATCAATCACTTTGAAGTTCTTGATCAAATGGGAGACATTGAAGTTGTTGAGTTGAACAATAAGAATGAGTCTTGTTTGATGATGGAATGCTTCAAGGATGGTAACCCAAATGCTTTAGGCAACTCTCTTTTTGGGCCAAGAGGCTCCTAACTTTGCTTCTCAATGAATATTTGCTCTTGGAATATTAGGGGACTCAATTCCCCTGACAAACAAAAGGAAGTTATGTTGTTGATAAATAAACACCATCTTGATATTTTTTGTCTTTTGGAAAACAAAGTGGCCAGCAATGAAAGTATCAAACATATTGGATCCCGTTTTGATGTTCTTGGTTTTGCAAATCATTTGGATGATTTTGTTAAGGAGAGGATTTGGCTTTTTTGGAAGAAAAATATTAAAACAACTTTTGTTGACTCTTGTGACCAATTTTCAATTTTGATGATCATATTCATAGCTCCTTCTTTGTTGCATTCATCTATGGACACAATAAAGCATCTAAGAGAAGCAAACTTGGGAGCAAACTTGAAAGCTGGTATGCATGGTGTTATGATAGTGATCTTTGTATTTTCGGTGATTTTAATGAAGTCTTACACTGTGGAGACAAGTCTAACACCTCTTCCATCCCAAAAAGTGCTTGTGACTTTCAAATTTGGTGGCTAAAACCAACTTACAAGAAGCTAAAGCTCACGGGCCACACTACACTTGGATAAACAAAAGCAAGGATTGTCTCTTGGCAAGCAAACTTGATCGGGCATTCATGAATGGTTCTTGGATTCAACACTATCAACACTCCTTCTTATTGGTGGATTGTCTAGGTATCTCGGATCATTGCCCTCTTATCATTTATACTTGCAAGGCTTGGATCTCTTCTCCCAAACCCTTCAAGTTTTACAATACTTGGACCACTCACTTGGATTTTTTTAAGATTGTTGAAAAGCATTAGAGTACACGGGCTTTTGGTACTCCAATGTTCATTCTCTATCAAAAGCAAAAATCCCTCAAGCTTGCACTCAAAGATTTTGATAAAAAATTCTTTGCTTGCATTCCTAATGCCATCAAAGAGTTAAAAGTGGAGCTCAATAACATTCAGCAAGCTATTCTTAATGGTGAACTTCATAATTCCCTCATTGATAAAGAGAGGAACACTTTGGTCAAATTGGAGGAACTTGAAGCACAACATAGAGCCATGCTCTTCCAAAAATCTAGGCTCTCTTGGATCAAGGAAGGGGATACAAACTCTAAGTTCTTCCATAATGTTGTAAGAGGAAGGAAGCTCAAGAATACTATTCATGCAATCAAAAAGGAGAATGGGCAGCTTCTTTTGAAAGATTTTAAAGTGAAAAAAGAATTCATTGGCTATTTCAAGAAACTCCTTGGTACTTCTCCTTCATCCCAAATCAATTTTGGAAACTTGAGGGATATTATTGGCAAAATGATTGATCAAGACTTACTGCATCTCTCATTGTTTCAATCACAAAAGATGAAATCAAGGAAACACTTTTCTCTCTTAATCCTAACAAAAGCCCGGGCCCGGATGGTTATACCTCACACTTCTACAAAGTTGCTTGAGATCTCATGGGAGAAGATGTCATCAATGCAATCAGTACCTTCTTTGAATCAAGCAAACTCCTCAAGGAGGTAAATGCAACCATCATTGCTCTTGTGCCTAAAAATCCAACTCCTTTCATGGTTAGAGATTATAAGCCCATTTCTTGCTGCAATACCATTTATAAATGCATTTCTAAGATCATTGCAAATAGGCTTAAAGTTTGCTTGCCTCATATCATTTCATGGAATCAGTCTGCATTCATTAAGAATAGGCTTATCCATGAAAACATTCTTATTGCTCAAGATGTTATGAGAGGTTACACAAGATGCCACATCTCCCCAAGATGCTTTCTCAAAATTGACATTATGAAGGCCTTTGATTCATTAAATTGGAACTTCTTGGAATGCACCCTCCTTGCATTTGGTTTTCCTCAAAAGTTTGTTGATGGATTATGGAGTGTGTTTCAACACCAAGTTATTTAATTGCTCTCAATGGTAGGTTGGAAGGCTATTTCTTTGGTGCTAATGGGATTAGACAAGGAGACCCCGTCTCACCCTATCTTTTTGTCCTTTCCATGGGCCCTATCTTTTTGTCCTTTGCATGGAAGTTCTTTCTTGTATGCTCAATAAGTTGAAGGAAAATTCGGGTTTTCATTTTCATCCAAAATGTGCTCATTTAAAGCTCAACCATTTTTGCTTTGCTGATGATTACTTTATTTTTTGCAAAGAAGATTGGAATTCAATTGCATGCATTATGGATACCTTGAAGATCTTCTCTTCCATGTCCGGGTTGAATATCAACAAAGCTAAGAGTGTCATCCTCCTTGGAGGGGTTTCTATTGAAAATAAGATGGCCATCAAGGAAAGAGTTAGGTTTCTAGAGGGCGAGCTCCCTATCAATTATTTGGGCATTCCACTTGTATCAAGGAAACTTTGGAAGGCTGATTGCTACCCTCTTTTAGAGAAAATCAATGCCTGACTTGATTCTTGGTGCAACAATTGGCTCACTTTTGTGGGTAGACTTGTTCTTATCAAATCTACCCTCATTCAAATTTGTGCTTATTGGGCAAGTGCCATTCTTCTCCCTAAAGGTGTTCAAACAACTATTGAAGCAAAGTTCAAAGCTTTCCTTTGGAGAGGTACTGGTCCTAAAGTTGCTTGGAAGGATCTTTGCCTCCCTTTGTATGAAGGAGGACTCGGTATTCGGAAAATTGAAGAAATAAATAAAGTCTTCTTGCTGAAAATTATTGGAGAATGTATGCTATAAAAGATACCCTTTGGAGCCAATGGATTTTTGCTAACTACATTAAGGAATCCTCTTTTTGGGAGATTCAAGTCCCCAAGGACTCAAGTTGGATCATTAAAACACTCTTGAATTGCCGAGAAGAAGTCAAGTCCCTTATCAAGCACAAGATTGGCAATGGAGTCAACAGCCTTTTTTGGATCAACAATTGGCACGAGGAAGGTCCTCTCTTGGATCATTGGAGTAATACTTTCCCGAGCCCTTCTCTTTATACCAAGGTTAGTGATCTCTTTATTAATGGTAGATGGAGTTGGCCAGGCCATCTTCATCACATTGATACCCCAAATTTTGTGCTCCAAGAAGACATTGCGGACAAGATCATTTGGATCCCCTCCCATAATAGTGACTTCACATTTAAGCATACATGGGAACACATTAGAAGGAAAGGAAATCACTTTATGGGGCATAATGTTATTTGGCACAAAAGGCATAATCCAAGGCATAGCTTCATTGTTTGGCTTGCTTTCCTTGATAGACTTAATACAAAATTCAGAATTCTCCAATGGGGAGTCAATGCCAATCCTACTTGTATTTTTTGCTACATGGGTTGTGAAACAAGAGACCACCTTTTTTTTTGAATGTGGATTTACTAGAAGAATATGGAGAAAAGGACTTCAACTTGCCTTAATCGCGGAGAACCTGATTTGTTGGAAAGATATCATTGATTACATTACCCCTTTAGCACTTGAAGGCAACCATCATCAAACATCTTCTTGGAGTTGCAATTTACCACATTTGGATTGAGAGAAATCAGCGCATTTTTCAAAATGAAGCAAAAACGGAGGAACACATCTTCAACAATATCTATAATGAAGTTAGAGTGAAGCTTTCTTGTGGTAGAAAATTTACATCCTCTCTTTTGAACAAACACCTTTGTAAATTGTGGAGATTAGAGAATATTATTGTATAGGATTTCTCTCCACCTTTTGCTCCTTTTGTACATGTACATTACTCTTCTCACTTGCCAAATACAAATCTTTTATTACCTCCCTAAAAAAAAACAAATCGAGTTATGGAAGATTGAACATGGGAGATGAAGAAGATAGGTTATTAACTGATGGTCCAAAGGCTATTGCGCAAGGGATTGTCAACTCGGTTGACTTAGTACAAGAGAAAAGTACTTCACCTAGTCACATCAACCACTTCTTATCTCTTATGGAGGACATAAACAAAGCTCAATTTCAAATGTGCCCAAATCTTTCAAACAAAAATGCTGATTTCCCCTCTCTTGCACCCAATTCGAAGAGACCTAGGAAGGAGCCTAGTATGCAAGGTATGGCCCAGTTACCTTGTGACTTGGTAGCCAACTCAACAAAAAAGTCTACCTCAGATTCTACAAACCTAATTGGTCAGAATGCAAAGCTCTCCATGGAAAAGAAGGCCATTATTTTAGCCGAGAATAGAAAAGGCAAAGGAGAAAGAACTCAACCAAATGCTTGGAAACGCCCTCCTTTCTTTAGGTATGTTCCTACTCCAAATAATCCTACTATGGATTGGGAAGATGATTTTGCAAAAAATATGGAAACAAACCTGCATCTTGAAGATGAATTCACTATTAAAACTAAGGATGGCATTAGGGAGGTTGATGATCCCTCCCAAGATTTATATGATGATGGTGAAAAGTTTTGGTCTCATTGCATTGTAGGGCAATTTCTTGGAGCCCCCCTCCTTTCTTTCTTATTAAGAACATGGTGCTTAATGCATGGTGGAGGTTTGGGAAGGTTGAGATATATCCTAAAGACAAAGGTCTTTTTATGTTCAAATTTGAAAAGAAGGAATATTGTCAAAGGGTTCTTCATCAATTATGGCATGTTAACCATAGACCATTACTTCTTAGAAAGTGGCAACCAAATCTTGAGTTTATTAATCTTTCATGCAATAAGGTTCCAATTTGGATTAAGCTCGAGAATGTTCCTCTTAGTTTATGGTCGAAAAGGGGATTTAGCTATATGGCTTCATTTATTAGGATGCCATTGCAAATTGTTGCTGAAAATGAGGCTAGAAGAAATCTTGAGTTTTTTTTTTTGCGGGTTAAGAAAAGTTTTATTTCTTTGCAAAGTTGTACAAGTACACTTTCTTGACCCCTCAATCCAAAAGATCAAACAATACAAAACAAAAGGCTTCATGGGTTAAGGGGTATGAATAAAAAGTACAACAATCTATCAACAAAAGACATGTAACAAGAAAAAAAGAACAAGAAACAAACAAAGAACTAAGAAGTGTAAGAGGATGGGCAACAACCAGCACCTTCCACTCTTCTCTTGTCAACAAGATCATCCCTCATAAAATCTTCAATTTGCTCTTTAAGGTGACACGCGAACGATTCATCCTTGATCGTCTTATCAAGAGGACAAAATTCCTCAACTTTCTTATCTTCATCACAAGGGATGAGTGCTTCAAAATGATTAACGCCCAACTTATTTTTTTGGTAGAGAGACCGAATGCTCATTTCCATCTTTAGAAACTTGAATGGTGTTAGGAAGCATGGCATTTGAAAAATGCTTGGGATCAACAATATGAAGTATTTTCCAAACTTTCTTGGTCTTAACACCTTTCCATTCTCCTTCTCTTTTCCCATCACCTTGGGGAAATTTAGTCATATTTGGATTGATTGTATTAGGGCATAAAGAGAGCGAGTGACCCACAATCTTTCAATTTGAACAAACAAGAGGTTTCCAAGCATACTCAACCTCAATTCTAGCCTAACTACCATCCCTAAGCTTCACAAAAGTGTGATCCTACAACTCTTTAGAGAGGTCTATTTCGATATAAACTCTTGCAAAGCCCACAAAAGTTCATAATTCGGCGAGTTTATCCATTTGTAAAGGATAACTTAATGTACTAGCAATATAACTTAACCCTCTTCCTGTGATTAGAGAACTAAGTACATTTCTTAACTTGACCCAAAAGGGGACTTTGTCCCAACTAAAGCTAATTAGTTGAGCATTTGGATCCCATCTTCTAAGCAAGAGGGGTCGATGGTTTACATGCCACATTTGCTCCATAACAAGATCACAATAGTCATCATTGACAAACTTGAAAATAAAGAAGAAATCTTGAGTTTGCAAGGGTTTGTATTGAAGTTAACTTGGATGATAAACTCCCAGATGAAATTTTCCCTAAACTTAGGGATGGTTCTAGAGCAAAAGTCGCGGTTGAATATGCATGGAAGCCAAATGTTTCTTCACATTGTAAGATGGTAGGTTACATGGAAGATTTATGTCCTTTGAAACCCAAAGTTTAGCAAACCGTTGTTAACAAAGTCCCACCTTTGGTTCCAAAAACTCAATCTAAAGATACTTGGAAGGTGGTGGGGAAAAAGAAAGCTTCACTTGATAGGCAAGCTCCATACTTTGAGAAATTGAATGAGGAGATAATCACAAATCAAAGTGTAGTTCAGAAGCAAGATTGGATTGCTTCATCCTCTATGTTGAAGCAAAATATCCAAGTTACAACTCTTGGTAGATTGGAAGGAAATGAGGAAGGAGAAATACAAGAGCAAACAACTCAAAAAAAGGAAACCATAAAGGGATTAAATTGCTTAGGCCAAGTGAATGAAGATGGGTCGAGTGTTCTTTTGGGGGGGATACCATCTCTTCCATTTACCCAATGAATTTTTGTTCATGGAATATTTGGGGATTCAATTCCCTAAACAAGCAAAAAGAAGTGAAATGTCTTATAAATAAGCATCTTTTGGATTGTTTGAGTGTTTTAGGGACCAAGGTGACTTGTGACCAATCCATTACTACCTCTTATGAAGCCTTGGGTTTTGCTAACTACATGGATGAAAATATGGCTAGGAGAATTTGGCTCTTTTGGAGACAACATATCAAAACAAACATTCTTTATTCAACGGATCAAGGTATTCTTTGCCACTTTGAACTCCCTACTATTTGTTCCTTCTTTGTGGCTTTTGTCTATGGTAGGAATGATCCAATTAGAAGAAGACAACTTTGGAAAGAAATTTTGAAGTGGAGCAAGTGGTGTGATGAGGGGCCGCTATGCATACTTGGAGACTTTAATGAAGTTTTACATTATGGAGGTAGATCTTCCTCCAACTCTCTCCCACTGAGTGCTTGGGAATTCAATCAATGCATTAATAATGCCAAATTGATGGAAGTCAAAGCTATTGGCCCCCATTTTACTTGGACCAACAAAAGCACTAGGGGCAACATCATTGCAAGCAAGCTTGATAGAGCACTTGTCAATTCCAATTGGATGGAGCATTTAGATAATCATTTTCTCTTGCTGGAAAATCTAGGGATTTCAGATCATTGCCCACTTATCATGATTTCCGATAAGAATAAGAGCTCATCACTAAAGACTTTCAAGTTCTATAATGCATGGTCCTCTCATGAACTTTTCCTTCATGTGGTGAAGGAACATTGGAGTGCACGGCTCTTTGGCACTCCAATGTTTATTTTATTCCAAAGGCAACAAATCCTCAAGAAGGCACTTAAAGATTTTGATAAGTTACATTTTTCTTACATTCCAAACAAAATAAAATGTCTCAAGGAGGCACTTTAGGAGGTTCAATTTGACATTCTCAATGGTTATGCCATAGAGGAGAACATCAACATAGAGAAGAACATTATGCTTTGAATTGAAGATTTGGAAGACACTTACAAGAAAATGCTCCACCAAAAATCAAGGCTCAATTGGATCAATTATGGTGATGGCAACACAAAATTTTTTCACAACAACATCAAGGGAAGAAGAAATAAGAATACTATTCATGCCATTCAAGACACAAATGGAAATCTTATTACTTCCAAGAAGGGGATCAAGGCTGAATTTCTCTCTTTCTTCCAAGGCCTTCTTGGTGTCCCAACTTCCACCAATGCTAATATGGATCTTACATTATTGGTAAGACTATTGGTGAAACTTGTGCAACAAATCTTGTTGCTTCTATCACCTTGGAGGAGATCAAGAGCACCCTTTTCTCACTCAATCCAAACAAAAGCCTGGGGCCGAATGGTTACACATCCTATTTCTATAAAGTGGCTTGGGACATTGTGGGCCAAGATGTTCTTATGGCAATTGACTCTTTCTTTACATCAAAGAAACTTTTTAAAGAGGTTAGTGCTACCTATATTGCTCTTGTTCCTAAAGTCCAAAACCCCTCTTTTGTTAAGGACTTTAGACCCATTTCATGTTGCAACACCATATACAAATGCATTTCCATGATCCTTGCCAATAGAATCAAAGATTGCTTGCCTAGCATTAACCTTTGCTTCAAGAAGAGGATATGGAAATAAATGGTTCTAATGATCCAAGAGAATCCCATCCAGATGCCATTTGTCATACCAAAAGAAAGTATTAGTACCATCTCTCTCTAGCATGAAAACTCTCGTCCTTAAGACTTTCTCTCTCTAGAAAATGCTCTCCCCTCTTACTAGCTCATATACCCATTATCTCTTTTGAACGCCATCATCTTCTTCCTTTTTCAGCACCATGGGTAAGAAGAAAAGATCTAATGCTTCCAAGACTAGAAAGAGTGCTAGATTATCCTCAAAATATGAATTTCAAAACTTTGAAGAGGATGAAGAATACTCATCTGACACTTTTTTGGAGCTCAAATCAGTTTGTGATGTTATCAATAACTCTCAATCTTGCTTGTCCAAGAACCCTTCTCCTTCTTCGGTTGGAATATCCCCATCATCTTGTTTGAATAAGCTTGAGCACAATCTTGATGAAGCTAAAAGGTTACTTGTGCAAAGATTGGCCAAAGGAGGCACTTCTCCCTTAAAGTCTGGAGATAGCAACTCTCCTCTTGCTGACTTGCATAAGAAATCCCTAGAGGTTAGTGACGGTTCAAATGCTCTCAAACTTAAGTCAGTCATGGCAGCCGAGGTCCACCTTTCTACGGGTATTGCTAGTTCGTTTCTCACCTGAATCCTCAAATTCTTCTCTACCTAAGGCAACAATGGCAATTGAATGTCCTCTTGCTCAAGATATTAATTCCTCTTCTTGGCAACATGGATGTCTTTCCACCCCTCTCGGTATGGAGAATATTGCTACAGAATCACCAGTCCATCAGATTCAAACTACTTCGCTTGAACTAGGTGCAAATTCAGAAAATGAAAGGCTGGTTTTTGCTCCTAAAGAACCTGTGGACAATTCCTCTTTACTTGGCATGCAATACCCTAGTAAAGAACAAGTGGTTGATGGTTTTTCTGACCCACTTAGTACTTTTGCTACCAAAGTCCTCCACAGCCCGACAACAAATCTCCAAAAAGCTAACCATGTAAAATGAAATCCTCAAAAAATTTCAACTTCGGCTGAACTTCCCTCCCATTCATGTTTTTTTGCTACTGATTCCGAGCCAAGTCCCCATTTTAAAAACTCTCCAGCGCGTGCCTGGTCAAACACAAATGAAATTTTAAGTGGGCCAAGTCATACACCACCTCACCCTTCTTTTTACAATTTGGCAACCAAAAATCACCTTGGTAGTGCTACTTTAGCTCCATCCCCTCATAATACTCTTTACGTAAATGCTTTACGTCCTAATGGAAAAATCAAGCAACAACTGAAGAGTGCAAGTAGTAATTTTGATGCTGAATTTCCACCTCTACATGGACACTCAGCTAGGTCCTCTCAATTGATGCATTCTCCCTTGCATGCTGATTTTGATAAAACTTCCCAACCCCATGTTCTGAACATGGCAGCTTGGAGTTCATCAAAAGACTGGAAACAATCATGTCTAGGTAATCCTAAAAATTCTTACAAACTTGATTTCCATGCTCCATTTGAAGATAATGGCTTTGTTGGTGCAATACCTCCCTCGGAGGTGTTTGAGGAAGGTGATGAACAATAGAGGAATTGCCTAATTGGCCAATTTGTCAGGAACCCACCCCCTTTCTTTCTCATTCGTAAAATGGTCGATTTACATTGGAAATTATATGGTTATCTTGAGATAAAATTAGTGGAGAATGGTCTCTTTGTTTTCAAATTTGAAAATAGTGACGCTTGTGATTAAGTCATCGAGCGACTTTGGCACGTCAACCACTGGCCCCTATTGCTTAGAAGATGGGATGCTAGCGCACAATTGATTAATATTAGTTGGAATAAAGTTCGACTTTGGGTTAAGCTCCAAAACGTCCCATGCTCTCTCATTACTAGAAGAGGCTTGAGTTACATTGGTAGCACACTTGGCATTCTACTACAAATGGACAAGCTTACGGAATCAAGGACCTTCATTGGGTTTGCAATGATTTGCATTGAAATGGACCTCTCAAAAAGCCTTCCAGATTGCACCCATGTAAAGCTAAGAAGTGGTGAATGGGTTAAAATAAATGTTGAGTATGCTTGGAAGCCCTCGGTTTGTTCCGATTGTAAATTGGTGGGACACTCTTTTTCTTGCTGCCCTAATGCAACCCAAGCAAACACTTCAAGACAAATTCCTCTCCTTGAAGGAAGGAAGGAGATTGGAAGACTTTCAAGACAAGGAAAGTTTGGAAAAGAACATCCAATATGAATCCAACTCCATTTGCCAATGTTGTTGTCAAGTCTAGAGATGATCTTGCTTCTAAAGAAAACAATGGATCTTCGGCCCCAACATCAAAAAACACCATAAATTGCAATAGATTTGCAGTTCTTAATGATGATGAGAATGTCTCAAATGAAGCACAGGTTAATTTTGAAAATGATAAATATTGTGATGCACAAGAGAGGGTCCAAGCAATGGGATCCGACAAGATTAATTTGGAGCATATGGCTAGTCATGGTGAGGCCGGAAATGGGGAGCTTATTTTTGATCATGGAAGACCTCATACCCCACCTATTGGCCATGATGCGTGATTGATTTTGCTGATTTTCTTTTCTTTTTGTGTTTGTTTATTTTGTTGTTTTGATGTTGGGAGTTTCTCTCCATAGCTTTACAATTTTGACCCCTTAAACTTTGCTTTGATTTGTATTATTCTAATTTTAGTTTGAGGGGTTTGGATGGCATGTACCACATTTGCGATTAATGAAATCTTACTTACTCCGCAAAAAAAGTATTAGTACCATCACCCACCTTGTGCTCAATAAAGCTTCTTGCTTTGCTTCTACAATTTAAAAGCATCTTGATGATCCAACTTGCATCACAAGGGGCTTGCAACTCCCAAATTGATTTTTCTTTGATATAGCTGGAATGGATTCATTGGCTCCATAATGAGTTTCTATCCGAATACATCCCCCAAAAAATTTTTAGCATAAGACATCATTTATCTCATTCAAGCTTCAAATTTCGAGACCACCTTCATTGTAGGGGAGACAAACATCCTTCAAAGCAACCTTTGGGCTGGTGCCTCTCTTTAGAAAAAAGCCTTGAACTTCGCTTCAATTTTTGCCAAGAAGCTCCTGGGGAGAAGGATTGTACTTGCCTAAAATGCATAGACTTGAATAAGAGTATGCTTGATGAGAACAAGTCTACCAGCAAAAGAAAGCCATTGATTGGTTCATTTGTCAATCCTTGCATTAATTTTCTCCAAAAGAGGCAAGCAATCTTGTTTCCTAAGTTTTCTTGAGACAAGAGGTAAACCAAGATATTGGATGGGGAGCTCACCTTCAAAGATACCCATTTTATCAATGATGGCTGATTTTGCTTCATGAGTAATTCCTCCAAAGAAAATGCTGCTCTTGGATTTGTTGATGTTAAGCCTGGAGTAAGAGGAGAATGATCTCAAAGTATCCATGATGCATTCAATAGAATTCAAATCGCCTCTACAAAAAAGGAAGAGGTCATCTGCAAAGCAGAGATGATTGAGCTTCAACTTTGAGCACTTTGGGTGGAACTTGAAGCTCGGGTTAGTGACCAAGTTCTTTTTTCACGTGGAAAGTGATGAGATTTGTATTAGTAAAATGGATGTACAAAAATGAAGTCAAAAAGAGAAAGGGGGAAACCTATACAAGAATATCTTCAATCCCCCAAAGTTTTCAAATAGCTTTGTTAATACAAGAAATGAAATGCTTTCCAACCGAACATTTAAGCCTAACATGATTGAAAATAGATGAGAAAATTTGCTCCTCTGTCTTGGCTCCTTTGTTAAATTCATGATTATTTCTTTCCAGCCAAACAAAGTAAATTGTTGCACCCAAGAGATGTTTGAAGATGGTTGCTTTGAGATTCTTCTCAAGGGCATATGGAGTGATAAAAGCAATGATGTCCTCCCGGTGTGTCCTTCAAACAAATCAACTTAAGCCCACTTTGCCAAATTCTTCTTGTGAAACTACAATGGAAGAAAATATGATCCCTTGTCTCACAAGCCAAATTACAAAAAATGCAATTTGTATTGAGTTCCATTCCCCAAGAGAGCACTCTGAATTTTGTGGTAATTCTATCATGCATTGCAAGCCAAGTGATGAATGCATGTCGTGGAGTATGATTTTTATGCCATAATATAATGTTGTACCACTCAACTTTGCCCTTCCTTCTTTGAATATGATTCTAGTGTGCTTAAAAGAGAAATGGCTATTTGTGGATAAACCCCAAGAGAAAGAGTCCGGGATGTGCTCTCTAAGCCCAAAGTTTGGCATGCCAATATTAAAAAGTTTGATAGGCCAATTCCATGTCCCATGAGAGAAAAGATCACAAACCTTTGCATAGAGTGATGGGTGGGTGAAAACACTTCTCCAATGTTCAAAGAGTGTTCCTTCCTTATGCCATTTATGAAGCCAAAAGTGAGTGCTTCTACCATCTCCAAGGGAGTGAGAAATGTAATTTCTATTAGTTGCACGACAATTTAGGAGTTTCTTGATGATCCAACTTAAGTCCTTTGTGATGGTGTTAGGGGCTATTCCGAAGTATTTCTCTCTCTAGAAACATAATGCTCTCACGACTCTCTACATTGACCATTATCTTCAACCATTGACAACCATTTTGACTTCACCTTCTCTGCAACTTCCATGGGCAAAAAGAAAAGATCAAGTGCATCCAAAACAAGAAAGAGTGCAAGGCTGGCTGCCAAAAACATCAAAGAAATTCACTCAAGCTCACCTTTCAATAATAAAGCTACTTCTTCGGATGAAGACTACTTAATGTCAAGGAAAGAGCAAGTTTAGGCCTTTGGTCAGGAAGCAAACACAAATCAATCTTTTAAGGAAACTTGTGACTCCGTGAACAAAGTTTTTCAAAGCTCGGCCAACAAAACTACATCAAACTCAATTGAAAGTTCTTCCTCTCCTAGCATGCAAAAACTTGAACAAAATCTTGACGATGCAAAGACGAAACTAGTACAAAGTTTGATTCGAAATAGCACACCATTTACAAAGAATGATTGTTCCTCAAGCTCGGGTTCTATTGCTGCAGGCACTAATTTGATAGAAGAATATTAGAATGGTAGATTTGTATCTTCAAACTCGACCGGGGGAAAATTACATGAAAATCTTGAGCTGCATGGTTTTGAAATCTCTCCCAACTCTCCGAATTATCTTGGTCACTCCCAACTCTCCAAATTATCTTAGTCACTCCCTTGGCCAAAGAACTCACTAGCTCGGGCATAAGAAAGAAGGAACATTAACTACCGATGAGTTAAAGCCTAGAAATATCATGGCTAAACCATCACTATATGGTACTCATTCTTCTCCTCTTGACTTGGAAAGCAAGAATCCAGCAAAATTTCTTATTAATTATGCTACAAATTACGGAGAAACTTGCTCAAAATCTGGTCGGGTTGGCTTGAGTGTGGGAACAAATGAAGAAGTTAGAGAAACCAGTTATGATTCGATGGTCCATATGTTGCATCTCCTAGTCTTTCAGCTCTAGCCGACAAGAATAGCAAATCTAAGGGACAAAGTCTTGCTTTTTCTAGTCATTTGGACCTAAGGTTGACAACGCAACAATACACAATGGGTAAAAGCATTCCACTTATGAACCTTTCTTCCATCCAGCCGACAATTTCACAAGCTCAATTGGTTTCAAAATTTTCACATGACTTGGATGCCAATTTGGATGCCAACAAAGATTCTGACCCTTACCCACATGCCAACATGCCTTGCCTCCCATCTTCTCTTCTAAATTAGCAAGAAGGTTCTTCTTTGGCTGGGAAAAATTGCTCACCCCAAAATGAGAGTACAGTTAATATTAACCCAAATTTGGGATCTTCTCCAAGAACACTTAGAGCTGATTTCAAACAACAAATTTTGGAAGACTTTCCCCCATTTTCTCATTCCAACTATGGATGCAAAGCTCCTTCCCCTACACTTCAAGGTAATTCACAAACTACTTCTCATGATTGTAAACCTTTGAATGTATGGGAAAATAATTTGGATTGGCAAAGCAAATATATTAGCAACCTTGAAAGCTCCACAAAGCTTGAATATATTACTCCATTTATTGAGAATACATTTGTGGGTGCTATTTCTACGGAAGAGTTTCCAAGAAAGGGATAAGCATTGGAATCATTTCTTACTTGGTCAATTTTTTGGGTCCCTTCCTCCTTTTTTCTTTATTCATAGGATGGTTGATTTGTATGAGAAGCTTTTTGGTCATGTGAAAATCAAGTCTATCGAAAACGGTTTCTTTGTCTTTAAATTTGAAAATGATTAAGTTTGCAATAGGGTCTTGAAGCAACTTTGACATGTCAACCATAGGCCCCTATTACTTAGAAAATGGGATCCAAATGCACAAATTCACAACTTTACTTGGAATAAGGTCCCGCTATAGGTTAAGCTCCATAATGTTCCATGTTTGTTGATAACTCGGAGAGGTTTAAGTGATATAGGGAGCACCCTTGGAGTTCTATTACAAATGGACAAGCTTACCGAGGCATGTACTTTTGTGGGCTTTGCTAGGATTTGTATTGAGATAGATCTTTCAAAAGAGTTACCTAAATTTACACATGTCAAGCTTAGAAACAGGGAATGGGATAAAATTGATGTGGAGTATACTTGGAAGCCCCCTATTTGTTCAACTTGTAAAGTGGTCGGTCACTCAATCTCCTCTTGTAATAATGCAGCTTTAAATGGCTTTAAACAAGTTCCTATTGTGTCCAAGAAGGAAGATGGTTGGAAGAATGTAAAGATAAAGAAAGTTTGGAAGAAAACTAATGCGAACCCTACACCATTTGCAAATATGGTTCTTGAACCAAAAACAAGCCAAGATCCAAAAAAAGATAATGCCACCATGGCTTCTACTCCTAAGATCCATTTAAATGCAAATCAGTTTTCAATTCTTGATGATGAAGATGGCAAGCCTAATAAAGATTGCTACAGAAAGGATAAGATTACAGAAAGAAATGCTCATGTTGAGCCTATAATTGTTGATAGTCCTACCTTTAATGATCAAGTGGATATTGGGGTTCAAGATAATGATCTTGGCAAGGAAGACCAAGGAGGTTACAAGCTTGAGGATCGTCTTGACTTTGCTGCCCATGATGCTTGAATTGGTGTTTGGTTTGTTTGTTGCATATTCTTTGATTGTTGCATGGATTTTGCTATTTTCCTTTTGATTCTCACCCCTCAAACCTAGTTTTTTGTTTTGGATTGTTGTTTCGAATGGTTTGATGGGTTTTGAGATATAATCCTAAAAATTTCTTTTGTAATGTCGTCTTTGATTCATGGCCCTCAAACCTAGTTTTTGGATAGGATTGTTGTATCAAATGGTTAAGGGCTTTGAGATGTAATTTTATAATTTTGCATGTTATAAAATCTTTCTTACCTCGCAAAAAAAAAAAAACTTGAGTCCTTTGTGCACGCGATGGTCCAAATGGAGTTGTCTTTGATATAGTTCATGTGTGCACCCAATTGCTCCAAAGAGTATCCCTAAAAGCAAACATTCTCCAAAACACCTTAATGAAGAAGGTGTTGTTTATGTCTTCAGTAGATCTAATCCCCAAACCTCTTTAATCCAATGGGACACAAATGTTGCTCCAAGCAATCTTAGCACCCATGTCTCTCCATAAGAAGGCACTAAACTTTGATTCAATATCTTTAGTGATGCATTTAGGAAGAAGAAGATTACCAGCCCAATATGCACAAATTTGAAGAAGAGTGGACTTGATGAGTATAAGTCTCCCTGTACAGGAAAGCCATTTAGTGGTCCAATGCTCAATTGTCCCATTTATTTTTTCCAAGAGAGGCCCACAATCTCCTTTACAAAGCTTATGCATGACCAAAGGAATCCTCAAGTACCGTATAGGCAATTGCCTTTCTCTGAAATCAAGTTTTGCAAAACCCAAAGTCGCCCCTTAATATTCTCATCCATGTGATTTGCAAAACCCAAGGTGCTGAAATAGTTGGCAATGGTATTGTCCTTATTTACCTTGGTTTCCAAAAGACAAAAACAATCCAACTTATGCTTGTTGATTAAAGCCTTCACTTTTTTTGTTTGCAAGGGGAGTTTAATCCCCTAATGTTCCAAGAATAAATCATTTTCCAAGTGGAGGAGGGACCCCCGGGCCAATGCATCATTCCTTTGAAAATGTTGCTCTTCCAAGTGATCACCATTGTTTGTTTTTTTTTTGCGGATTAAGTTTTTTTTATTAATCGCAAATATGGACACAAGCCATGGATATAGCAATTCAATCAAATCAAGGCTTGCGAGGCAAGAAAATACAAAGAGGGGAGAGTCTCCCAAACCAACAAAAGTTAATCAAAACAAACAAACAAGTTCCAAAAAGAAAGTACAATGAGAACAAACCAAGTGTAATCAAATATGGCCGGAAATTGTTCCCACCCTATTGCCTTGCTCAACGTTCCATTATTCTTCATTCAAATGAACTTCATTGGCATTATCAAGAATTTGAACATCCAAATCAGCAACATCAAAATCATCTCCTTTAGTCACTTTATTTCCAATCTCGTTCTTGTTTAAGTTATCCTCATCAACTAGAGTCTCAAGTGAAGCATCTTCATTACCATTTTCATATGCATTAAGGGCAGCAAAACTATTTCCTTCCATGGTGCTCGGAAAGGCGTTTTTCTCATTTGCTTCATTAACAACTTTAGACTTGATGACGACACTAGCAAATGGTGTATGAGTCACATTCGTGACTTTCCTCCATATTGTCTTTGACTTGGAATTCTTCCATTCACCCTCTTTCTTAACAAATCGAGAATTTTGTTGGGATACATTAACTTGAGTGGCATTTGGACATGAAGAAAGACTGTGACCAACAATCTTGCACGAAGGACAAACCACGGGTTTCCATGCGTACTCCACTTCAATCCTAGCCCATTCTCCATTCCTAAGATTTACAAATGTAAAATTCGGGAGGCTCTTGGATAAATCCATCTCAATGCAAACACGAGCAAATCCCACAAAGGTTCGGGATTCCGTTAACTTGTCCATTTGAATAGGAATGCCAAGTGTACTAGCCACATAACTAAGTCCCCTTCTAGTGATCAAGGAGCAAGGGACATTATGGAGCTTCACCCAAAGAGGAACTTTTTCCCAACTAAAGTGCATAAGTTGAGCATTTGTATCCCATCGTCTAAGCAAGAGAGGACGGTGATTTACATGCCACATTTGCTCAAGAACAAGCTCACTAAAGTTTTCATTTTCAAATTTAAACACAAAAAGCCCATTTTCAGTAGATTTGATTTCAACTTTACCAAACAATTTCTAATGGACATCTACCATTCTCCGAATAAGGAAGAAGGGTGGGGGTTTTTCTAGGAATTGGCCTATAAGGCAATGTTTGTAGTAATCATCCCTTTCAAGGTAAACCTCATCGGGTGGGATGGCTCCAATGAAATCATTCTCAATGAAAGGTTCAACAAAATCGAGCTTAGTAGAGTGAGAAAGATCACCATTGTTTGTTGTATGCTCAATTTCTCTTTCCTCTCTATTTGTGAGCTCATCAAGTGCCTTGAAGGGATTTGATTCCTTTAGTTTCTCTTTTGGTATCATCCTTGGGTGAAATGGCTCGACACATATTCCTTCAATCTTTTGCCTTGCCTCTGAAGTAGATGCTAACTCATCTTGTCTCTCGTACCATGGATCATTTCATTCCTTGGAGCCCTTTTTCTTCCAACAACTTTCCATGTATCCAAAGTTTTTGAAGGATAAGGAATTCTTATGTCTTGAGCTTTTGTGGTAGAATTTTTGGTTTTGTGGGCCATTGATCAAATGTGTACATTTTGGATGAAAATGAAAGCCCGGATTCTCATTTAATTTGTTAAGCATACAAGAGAAAACCTCCATGCACATGACAAAAAGATAGGGGGAAATGGGATCTCCTTGCCTTATTCCATTAGCTCTGTAAAAGTATCCTTCCAAGGCTCCATTGAGAGCAATAGAAAAGCCAGGAGTAGTGACACACTCCATAATCCATTCAACAAATAATTGTGGAAATCCAAAAGCAAGAAGAGTGCATTCAATGAAGCCCCAATTTAAAGAGTCAAAAACCTCCATAATGTCAACTTTGAGGGAGCATCTTGGGGAGAAATGACTTCTAGAATATCCTCTCATAACATTATGTGCAATAAGAATATTTTCTTGTATGAGCCTATTCTTGATGAATGCTGTTTTGTTCCAAGAAATGATGTGAAGCAAACAAACTTTAAGCCTATTAGCCATAATCTTTGAAATGCATTTGTAGATGGTGTTGCAACAAGAAATAGGCCTAAAATCTTTGACCATGGAAGGATTTGGGACCTTGGCACAAGTGCAATAATAGTAGAATTTACCTTGGTGTCGTCTTTCGAGAACAAGCTCTAAAAGACCCGCAAGCGTACGGATTGTGCAATATAGTGTATACAAGTGCGGGTGTCGAACCACAGGGAGGCGTGAATAATGTGAGTGAATTCTATGCTTGGTGTTCTAGAAAGTGCCAAAAAGAAAGATCTAAACTAGACATATTTTTTGGGTTTTGGATTATAGGGAGCTCTAGGTAAAGGAAATAAAACTAAACTATGAATATAAAAAATGGGAACACAAGTTGATCAAGAGAGAACTAACACTTGAGAAGGGGTTAGGGTGACTTCGACTTATGAATGGGTAATTCTATACTCAAATACTATGGGATTAAGGGATAATGGCTAACTATCATGAGTTCTTAACTAGGTTGCTAGTTAGTGTCCTAATTTCCCCCTAGGACTCGGTGCGGGTCCGTCCCTAGGCAGCGCCTCCTAGAGCTACGGCGTGGTCCTTATGACCTAGGGCCTCAAGAGTGACTAACTAACTTCCTAGGTGGCTTAGAATGAACCTACCTTAGTACCTAAACCTTTGGCTGGATTTAAAGCCAAGACCTAGTGTTGCTAAGGTCGACTAAACCTATCCGAAACCTATTGGCTGGATTTAAAGCCAAAGGAGACTCGGCCTAGACTAGCCCTAAGTTATACTTCGTCATTCTATGGTCACTACAGCAGGATTTGACTTGCTAGTGCGTTCATACATGTTCAAGGCCAAGGTGCGCGTGAATAATGGAACCTATTCAACTACCAAACATCGTCATGTTCAGTTCACACCATTAGAAATAATTAACAACCAACACGTATGCGTTATTGAAGTTATGCTTGTTACTAGGCATGCAAATATACATATAGACATGAATAAAAGCATTACCCACTTCATAACATCCACATATAAGCACATAGACATGATTATAACATGGATTAGACGTGTTTAGTAACAAACAAACTTCAATTTATACACATGTTACTCATCTAGGCATTTTATCAAACACTTAGACATGAATGAGAAAATATCCATTTGAACAAGACAATTCAAAACATGTATATATATACAACCATCATATCCCATATCATAAGAGTATATAGTTAACCCATTACATAAGTTAAATCACCCTATACAAGTCTACTCAATCATAATAGGAAATAGAATGAAAGAGAGATAATGAAGCTTCCCTTTCATCCTAGCTAATCTTGTACAAAGCTTTTGAGCAAACTTGATTCCAAAATGTTTGAACCCTCCAAATCAAGCTTGGTTCTTAGTGAGAAATATGTGAAAAGTGTGTGTGAAGTGGGTGAGATCTAGGGTTTAGTGTGTGAGAATTTTAGGTGTGAAGTGTGTGTTAATCTATCAAAAAGTCCTCCTCCTTTTCTACAGAATCGGGCCCTATTTATATGTTCTCAGCATATAGACGGTCAACTGACCTCTAGACCTAGCTCGACTGGCTTTTTAATGATGCTCTCTGGAGTGGCCGGTCGACCGGCTCTTTTTCCTTGGTCATCCGGCTGACTTTCTTCCTCCATTCTTTGTCTTTTCGGCCTCTGGTCTTCTCTCTTAGACCCATGCATTTCCCATCTTCATCACCTTTCATCGTCCAATCTTGATCTTAACCCAAAGTTCACCTAAATCATTGAAACCGGCTCTTTTTCCTTGGTCATCCGGCTGACTTTCTTCCTCCATTCTTTGTCTTTTCGGCCTCTGGTCTTCTCTCTTAGACCCATGCATTTCCCATCTTCATCACCTTTCATCGTCCAATCTTGATCTTAACCCAAAGTTCACCTAAATCATTGAAACCGGCTCTTTTTCCTTGGTCATCCGGCTGACTTTCTTCCTCCATTCTTTGTCTTTTCGGCCTCTGGTCTTCTCTCTTAGACCCATGCATTTCCCATCTTCATCACCTTTCATCGTCCAATCTTGATCTTAACCCAAAGTTCACCTAAATCATTGAAAATAAGGAATTAGTGTAGCAATTTGTCTCTTAAACTCGATATGTACATTTGTTTACACTTAAGCCAATTCTTATCAAAAGCATTACACTAATGCATCATTATTAGCACTCAACACCTCTAAAATATAGGTAAATGACAATGCAAACACGCACAAAAACACAACACATCAACGCCCCCAAACCTTCTCCTTGCTTGTCCTCAAGCAAGCCCAATCTTAAATTTTATCTCTAAAGTCGATACAATGGATTGCCTAAAGGATTGACTCTCTATCAATCTAAGAAGCATAAAGGGGGCATTTCTATTGTGGAGAGATCCCCAAATCTCTTTGGATCCTCCCTCTACTCATAAGGGGCCTCATCCCTCGTAGGAATTTCCCGAGTAGCCAATCCACCACAAGCCTAGGATTCTAACTCATTCACTCGGAATGTTGATATTTCGTGCTCCCTCAACTAACATGGCCTCCCCAACATGCACCAAGCCTCAAAGACAAGAAAAGAGAATATACAAACACAATGGCTTACAAAAAGCCTTATTCACGTATTTACAAAGATGATAACTTGTGCTAAGTTGACATTGTGTCACTTATGCACTTATTCACTAACTTTTTGGTGCCTTTGGCTTTTCCTCTTTTTCACTTCATTTATATATATATATATATATATATATATATATTTGCACCTTTTTGCCTTTTTCATTTTTTTTCGAACTTTTAATGCTTTGTATTGTATTTACAAAAAGAAAGAAAAAGAAAGGCTTAGGCACATCAACAAGAACCAATCAAGGAAGGGGCACTCACATCAACAACCCTTTTCCAACACTCTTTCCTACCAAGCTATGGGGTGGCTACAAGGGTTATTCTTTCAAGGTTCTCACTTCCCACAATTTTTGAAGGGCATCCCCTCTAAGACTTAGTTTTCAAACTACTCTATTCATTTCCCTACAATGCCTCTTATCTTCATAAATCAATATAGTCAATCACAAAAGCCAACACAATGATCAACAAAGAAATAAATGACTCTATATGCATCAAAATTGAAAAAATTTCACCATTTTTAAACACAGAATGCAATCTACCCTAAGCAAGATATATAACAAGAAAACCAAACTCCCACACCCCCAAACCTAAACTTTGCTTGTCCTCAAGCAAAAAAATCAAAGCACAAAAACAAGCAAATCGTCATTACAAAACAAGTAAGGGTGGTGGGGATAGGGTGTAAACATGGGGAATAAGTGGAGAAAGGATAGATACAACCTTGCATTTTCTTCAAAGCTTTCCATGCAAATGATAAATCACCATACTACTAATCCTGTGACTCACAATTCATAAACACTCACAAAGAAAACAAGATTAGTAGCATTGCCTTTGCGTACTTGCATTGGCATGTGCAATAATGAGCAGTGGTGTATCTTATGGGACAAAGGATTAGGATTCAACACTTTGGTTTTGGTGCAAGAAAGATAAAAGAAAGAAAATAAAAAGAGAAGAAAGTGAAACAAATTCAAAACTGTAAAATTGAACCTAGGTTGCCTCCTAGTAGCACTAACCACCAAGCCATCAGCCAGGCAAACACCAACTCATCTTCAACTTCCATAGATGGGATCCTGAAGCATTAAAACCTCCACACGAGCCATGCTCGGATCATATGTGTGCTTCAGGCGTTGCCCATTCACCGTCAACTCTCGGCCATCCTTCAAGTCTTTAATCTTGACTGCTCCGGAAGGATAGGCAATCATCACCTCATATGGACCATCCCATCTTGTCTTAAGCTTACCTGGAAAGTGTTTCAATCGTGAGTTAAACAACCAAACTTTATCAAAAGGAGAGAATGACTTCTTAATAATGTGTTTATCATGAATTCTTTTCATCCTATCCTTATAAAGTTTAGCGTTCTCATACGCCTCGACTTTAAGCTCTTTCAATTCCGCTAGGTCTAGCTTCCTTTTCTCACCCGCTCTTGCCAAGTCAAAATTTAGGGCTTTGATTGCCCAATAAGCTCTATGCTCTAGTTCTACCGGCAAGTGACAAGCTTTACCATAAACCAATCTTTATGGAGACATACCAATAGGAGTCTTAAAGGCAGTACGGTAGGCCCACAAAACATCATTTAGCCTAATAGCCCAATCTCTTCTATCGGGCCTAACCGTTTTCTCTAAAATGTGCTTGATCTCTCTATTGGACACCTCTACTTGTCCACTAGTTTACGGGTGATAAGGAGTGGCTACCTTATGGGTGACCGAGTATCTTCTCAACAAGGCCTCTAAAGTCCTATGACGAAAATGCAAACCCTCATCACTAATTAAGACCCTAGGGACTCCAAATCTAGAGAAAATGTTTTCTTTAATAAACTGAACCACTACCCTATGGTCATTAGTGCGTGTAGGAATAGCCTCAACCCATTTGGACACATAATCAACGGCCACTAAAATGTATTGGTACCCAAAGGAAGATGGAAATGGACCCATGAAGTCTATACCCCAAACATCAAACAACTCACAAGGAAGAATAGGGGATAAAGGCATCATGTTTCTCCTAGAGATGGACCCAGATTGTTGACATCTAAAACACTTCCTGCAATATTCTTGGGCATCCCTAAAGAGAGAAGGCCAAAATAGTCCACTTTGCAAGACCTTCGCGGCGGTCTTCTTCCCACTAAAATGACCCTCACACCCGTCATCATGACACATGCTCAAAACGCTTTCAAACTCATCCTCAGGCACACACCGGTAAATCATTTGGTCCGCACACACTTTAAAAAGATAGGGATCCTCCCAAAAGAAATGCCTAACTTGTGCTAGGAACCTATCTTTTTCTCTTTTCTCCCAATGGGAAGGAAAACGCCCTATGGCAAGATAATTGACAATATGAGCAAACCAAGGTGTGTGATGAGAGATGGCAAATAATTGTTCATCGGGGAATGAATCATGAAAAGGAGATGGATCACTAGAAGACTCGCTAACAAGACGGGAAAGATGATCCGCAACTAAATTTTCTCTACCCTTCTTATCCTGAATTTCTATGTCAAACTCTTCAAGGAGGAGCAACCACCTAATCAAGCGGGGCTTAGATTCTTTCTTAGACAACAAATACTTCAATGCCGCATGATCGATGTAGACAATAACTTTGGACCCTAGGATGTATGACCTAAACTTTTCAAGGGAGAAAACTATTGCTAGAAGCTCTTTTTCTGTAGTGGTATAATTCTTTTGTACTTCATCAGTACTTCATCAAGAGTCTTGCTAGCATAGTACACAACATGGGGCAACTTATCCTTCCTTTGACCTAAAACAGCTCCTATCGCATAATCGGATGCATCACACATAACCTCAAATGGGAGACTGTAGTTAGGTGACTGGATAATTGGGGATGTAGACAATAAGGATTTAAGCCTATTGAAAGCTCTAACACATTCATCATCAAAGTCAAAAGGGACATCTTGTGCTAGAAGCCTAGACAAGGGGCGTGCAATATGACTAAAATCCTTAATGAATCTACGGTAAAATCCTGCATGCCCTAGAAAAGATCTAACATCCTTGACACACTTAGGGACAGGTAACTTTTCAATTAATTCTTCCTGAGTTGGGTCAACTTGAATTCCACTAGATGATACAACATGACCCAACACTATCCCTCGTTGCACTATGAAGTGGGATTTCTCCCAACTTAACACTAGATTCTTCTCTACACATCGGTCTAAGACTGAAGAGAGATGACTCAAGCACTCATCAAAGCTATCTCCAAAGATTGAGAAATCATCCATGAAAATCTCTAAATGTCTCTCAATCATGTCACTAAAAATGGCCATCATACATCTCTGAAAAGTCGCTGGGGCATTACAAAGACCGGAGGGCATTCTCCTATAAGCAAAAGTGCCATAGGGACAAGTAAAAGTGGTTTTCTCCTGGTCCTCGGGAAACACAGGGATCTGGTTATAACCCGAATAGCCATCTAGAAAACAATAGTAGCTATGCCCAGCTACTCTATCTAAGATCTGGTCTAGAAAAGGCAATGGGAAATGATCCTTCCTAATTTTGGAGTTGAGCTTCCTATAGTCAATACAAACTCTCCATCCCGTGGGAGTACGTGTAGGGATAAGCTCTCCCCTGTCATTCTCAACAACTGTGATCCCGGACTTCTTAGGGACAACTTGGACCGGGCTAACCCACTCACTATCGGAGATCGGATAAATAATGCCTGCATCTAAAAGCTTAATGATCTCTTTCTTAACTACTTCACTCATGTGTGGGTTTAGCCTCCTTTGCATTTCCCTAGAAGGAATGGCTCCATCCTCAAGGTGAACACGATGCATGCAAACCAAAGGGTCTATACCTCTCAAATCATCAATTTTCCACCCTATAGCCTTCCTATGTTTCCTAAGGACCTCTAAGAGACGCTCCTCATGCTTACTAGAAAGATCAGAAGCTATGATGACCGGAAGGGTCTCACTAGAGCCTAAGAATGCATATTTCAAATGATCGGGAAGGGGTTTGAGCTCTAAAGAAGGGCTAGGCTCAACCAAGGGGAACTTAACCTCAACATCATCAATGGGGACATCACTAGAAATGAGACTAGAAGGATTAACCTCAAGTGACTTATTAGTCAAATGGCTCTCAATCAAGGAAGTAGAAGCTACACATTTCCTCTCTAAGGTCTCTAAATCAAAACTAGACATCAATTCCTCAAATTTCCTTAATTCTTCTCCATCGGTCATAGTCTTTTCTATAAGATCCTCAACGCAAGAATCAATCACATCCACCCTAAAGCACTCTTCTCCATCCTCTTCTCCTATACTAGCCCTATTCACCGCCTCTGCAACCTTCATAGTGGATCTCAAATTCCCAAATTTCATCTCCAACACCCCCGACCTACAATGGATAATGGCATCTACGGTGGCAAGGAAGGGGCGACCTAGAAGAATGGGTGTAAAATGTCTAGAGTCATGTCCCGAATCCATATCTAACACTATGAAGTCAACAGGGTACACAAACTCACCTACCTAGACCATAACGTCCTCTATCACATCCTTAGGTCTACGCTCAGACCTATCAGCTAACTGAAGAGTAACATGTGTAGGAGACAACTCACCTAGACCTAGCTGCTGATAGACAGAGTAGGGAATAAGATTCACACTAGATCCTAAATCTAATAAGGCGTGATCAATCTGGGTCTCACAGATCCTACAAGGAATGGTGAAGGCTCCGGGGTGACTCATCTTGGGCGGAAGGCCCGAAGTACAAATACTACTCACCTTCTCCGTAAGCCTCACCTTCTTAGGACTGTTCGATAACCTACGTTTCCTTGTACAAAGATCCTTAAAGAACTTAGAATAGGAGGGGATAGAAATGATCGAATCTATCAAAGAAAGATTGACCTTAAGGTCCTTAAGATGCTCTAAAACCTTGAAGAACCTAGAATCCTCACTAGGTGTAGGTCTCTCTAAAGCAGATCGAAAGGGAACTCTAGGGTCTATACCTCTAGATACATGGGAGTCATCAATAGGCTCTTTTCCCTCCCGATGTGGGCGGGAAGTACTACTCTCTCTATGATCTCTAATGGGCTCATCTCTCTCAACAGGACCTTCTCTAGAATTTCCATCAACAAGGCTACCATGTGGTGCTCTAGACTCGGAAGGACCACTAGGTGCAGGCACTGCAAAGTCAACTCCTACCCTATTATCCACTACCTGACCGCTTCTAAGAGTGGTGACGGCCTTAGCCTGGGCCTGAGGGGCATAAGTGGTATCGGTGGAGGAACAGGACTGGACTCTAGGGTTCACCTCCGACTGAGAAGGCAATTTCCCAGGGTCTCTAGTGCTTAATTGACTAGCAATCTGTCCTAACTGTGCCTCAAACCTCGCCATTTGCTGTCTATTTTCTGCCAATTCCTGTTGTTGGTTCTGAATGAACTGCATTATCTTCATCATGTCATTATTAGGACGTTCGCTACTAGAGGAAGTAGGTAAAGCCTGAGGTTGAGGAGCACTAGTGAGACGCGGTTGATTAAGATGATAGAAACCTGGGGGATATTGAGGACGGGGTCGCTGCTGAGGTGGAACTTGAGGATGTGAACTAGAATCATGCTGTCCTTGTCTCCAAGAAAATTTCGGGTTGTCCATCCAACCCGGATTGTATGTGTTCGAGTATGGATTATACTCACGAGAATAACCTTGTGTGGCACACACTTGCTCTTTCATGAATTCAGGAAATTGGGATGCTAAAGGGCACGTTATGTCTCATGAGATGACTCGGAGCACAATGCACAAACTTCAACAACTAAAGGGGCGGAGGAAGAATCTAAAGAACTATTCCTATGACCTTGGGATGAAATGGACAAAGAAATGAATTGATCTAGTTTATTTGTCAAAGCCTCAACCTTAGCGGGTAAGTCTAAAGAAACTCCAACCTCACTAACACTTCTCTTATTGCCTCCCCGACTAGACCTTTCCATTGCAAAATTTTGAAAAGAATTTTCAGCCATCATTTCTATTTTCTCCCATGCCTCGGTCGGTCTCAAAAGATAGAAGCCACCACTGGAGGCGGCATTGACCATCATCCTATTTTGTTCATTTAAGCCTCGAAAGAAGTATTGCATTAGGTCATGATTGCCGTACCCATGGTGTGGACATTGTCTAAGAAGATCCTTGAACCTCTCCCAAGCCTCATGAAAAGATTCTAGGTCATGTTGGGAGAAAGTCATAATGGCGGTCCTAAGGTCGGCAGTCTTGGCCATGGGATAAAATTTTTGGAAGAACTTAGATTGAAGGTCAGCCCATGTAGTAATGCAACCATTGGGTAAGGAATGCAACGAAGTCCTAGCCTTGTCCTTAAGAGAGAAAGGAAACAATCTTAGACGTATGACCTCTTGAGAGACATTGGGGACATGGAGAGTAGAACTCATCTCAACAAAATCAGTGATATGATCTAGAGAACTCTCATTGCTTCTCTCGTAGAAGGAGGGAAGCATAGCCAACATATTAGGCTTAATCTCGAAGTTCGTCTCCCCCAAACCCGGAATTTGAATAGCCAAATTGGGCTCAAAGGCTTCGGGGAGAAAGAATTGCCTAAGAGTGGGTTCCTCATCTCTGGGTGGATCCGGTCTACGGGGCTCTCGTCTAAAATGAGCTTGGGCTTGATGCCCAATGTGATCATAAGGTGGAATGGGATTCATTGGAGGATTGGGAGGATTAGGAGGAAGATTAGGATCGGCCATCTCCTCAAGTAGATCTCCTAAATTCCTGAAATGTCTAGCAATTCTATCAGGTTCGGGATTAAGAGGAACTAGGGGATTTCTAAGGGATCTCCTACCAAGCATGCACAATCTATCCTAACTCCGGCCACTTCAACCCCCAAAAACTTCAGTATTCCTAAAACTACAGCAAATAAACCACAATCCTAAAGAGTCTATTAAAAACAATGACAAAAGCTAAAATAGATAAACAAAAAATAAAGCAAGATAATATGAACAATAAACAAGATAAACAAAAACTAAACAAACTATAAAGAAAAAGCAAGAAAGTAAGAAAAGCTACTACCAAAACACACAAGCAAAGAATGCAAATCACCGTGCCTCCCCGGCAACGGCGCCAAGAACTTGGTGTCGTCTTTCGAGAACAAGCTCTAAAAGACCCGCAAGCATACGGATCGTGCAATATAGTGTATACAAGTACGGGTGTCGAACCACAGGGAGGCGTGAATAATGTGAGTGAATTCTATGCTTGGTGTTCTAGAAAGTGCCAAAAAGAAAGATCTAAACTAGACATATTTTTAGGGTTTTGGATTATCGGGGGCTCTAGGTAAAGGAAATAAAACTAAACTATGAATATAAAAAATGGGAACACAAGTTGATCAAGAGAGAACTAACACTTGAGAAGGGGTTAGGGTGACTTCGACTTATGAATGGGTAATTCTATACTCAAATACTATGGGATTAAGGGATAATGGCTAACTATCATGAGTTCTTAACTAGGTTGCTAGTTAGTGTCCTAATTTCCGCCTAGGACTCGGTGCGGGTCCGTCCCTAGGCGGCACCTCCTAGAGCTACGGCGTGGTCCTTATGACCTAGGGCCTCAAGAATGACTAACTAACTTCCTAGGTGGCTTAGAATGAACCTACCTTAGTACCTAAACCTTTGGCTGGATTTAAAGCCAAGACCTAGTGTTGCTAAGGTCGACTAAACCTATCCGGAAACCTATTGGCTGGATTTAAAGCCAAAGGAGACTCGGCCTAGACTAGCCCTAAGTTATACTTCGTCATTCTAAGGTCACTACAGCAGGATTTGACTTGCTAGTGCGTTCATACATGTTCAAGGCCAAGGTGTGCGTGAATAATGGAACCTATTCAACCACCAAACATCGTCATGTTCAGTTCACACCATTAGAAATAATTAACAACCAACACGTATGCGTTATTGAAGTTATGCTTGTTACAGGCATGCAAATATACATATAGACATGAATAAAAGCATTACCCACTTCATAACATCCACATATAAGCACATAGACATGATTATAACATGGATTAGATATGTTTAGTAACAAACAAACTTCAATTTATACACATGTTACTCATCTAGGCCTTTTATCAAACACTTAGACATGAATGAGAAAATACCCATTTGAACAAGACAATTCGAAACATGTATATATATACAGCCATCATATCCCATATCATAAGAGTATATAGTTAACCCATTACGTAAGTTAAATCACCCTACACAAGTCTACTCAATCATAATAGGAAATAGAATGAAAGAGAGATAATGAAGCTTCCCTTTCATCCTAGCTAATCTTGTACAAAGCTTTTGAGCAAACTTGATTCCAAAATGTTTGAACTCTCCAAATCAAGCTTGGTTCTTAGTGAGAAATGTGTGAAAAGTGTGTTTGAAGTGGGTGGGATCTAGGGTTTAGTGTGTGAGAATTTTAGGTGTGAAGTGTGTGTTAATCTATCAAAAAGTCCTCCTTTTCTGCAGAATCGGGCCCTATTTATATGTTCTTAGCATATAGCCGGTCGACCTAGATGGTCGACCGGCGCCTAGACCTAGCTCGACCGGCTTTTTAATGATGCTCTCTGGAGTGGCCGGTCGACCTAGCCGGTCGACCGGCTCTAGAAGGGTGGTCGTTCGGCTGTTTTTGGCACCTCTCTGGAGTGGCCGGTCGACCGGCTCTTTTTCCTTGGTCATCCGGCTGACTTTCTTCCTCCATTCTTTGTCTTTTCGGCCTCTGGTCTTCTCTCTTAGACCCGTGCATTTCCCATCTTCATCACCTTTCATCGTCCAATCTTGATCTTAACCCAAAGTTCACCTAAATCATTGAAAATAAGCAATTAGTGTAGTAATTTGTCTCTTAACCTCGATATGTACATTTGTTTACGCTTAAGCCAATTCTTATCAAAAGACTAGGTCGACTGGCTCTTTTTCCTTTGTCATCCGGCTGACTTTCTTCCTCCATTCTTTGTCTTTTTGGCCTCTGGTCTTCTCTCTTAGACCCGTGCATTTCCCATCTTCATCACCTTTCATCGTCCAATCTTGATCTTAACCCAAAGTTCACCTAAATCATTGAAAATAAGCAATCAGTGTAGTAATTTGTCTCTTAACCTCGATATGTACATTTGTTTATGCTTAAGCCAATTCTTATCAAAAGCACTAGACTGATGCATCATTATGAGCAATCAACACCTCTAAAATATAGGTAAATGACAATGCAAACACACACAAAAACACAACACATCATACCTCTTTAAGAAGCTTCCTTGATTCAAAGAAAGAGCTGATTGCATTAATAACATCCTCTCCAACAATCTCCCAAGAAACCATGTAAAAATGAGATGTAAAACCATCCAAACCCAGGCTTTTGTTAGGATTGAGAGAAAAAAGAGCATTCTTAATCTCATCTCTTGTGATAGGAGCAATAATGGTGGCAGCAAGAGACTCATCAATTGATTTCCCAATAATAGCCTTTAAATCATTCACATTGAAATAAGAAGGCTTTTTAGTACCAAGGAGACCTTTGAAGAAACCAATGAACTCTTTTTTAACATCAAAGTCCTCCAAAAAGAGATGTCCTTCCTCATTCTTGATTGCATGTATTGTGTTCTTAAACCTCCTACTCCTCACAGCATTGTGGAAAAATTTAGTATTTGACTCCCCTTCTTTGATCCACGAAAGTCTTGATTTTTGAATAAGCATGGCTTTGCATATAGCTTCAATCTCTTCCAATTTAGTAAGAATGCACTTTTGCTTATCAATAAGCTCGGCACTAAGCTCTCCATTATAGATTGCTTGCTAAACTCCATCAAGCTCCTCACGAAGATTGTTGATAGTGTTGGGAAGGTAAGCAAAATGCATCATATCAAAACTTTTTTGGGCTTCCTTGATCAATTTTTGCTTTTGAAAAAGAGTGAACATTGGAGTACCAAAAACCCGTGTACTCCAATAATCTTCCACAAGCTTCAAGAAATCCAAATGATTTGACCAAGCATTATGAAATTTGAAAGGTTTTGGTGAAGATTTCCAAGACTTACAAGTTTTCAAGATAAGAGGGCAATGATCGGAGATGTCGGGGCTTCCAACCAAAAGAAAGGAGTGGTGATAGTTTTTAGACCAATTTTCATTCACCAACGCTCTATCAAGTTTACTTGCTAAGAAGTTACCTTTCTCGCTTTTATTTGACCAAGTAAAGTAAGGCCCATAAACATTTAACTCTTGCCTTTTTGCATTCTCAACTAAAGTTTTGAAGTCCAAAGCACTTTTTGGTATGGAAGAGGTGCTAGATTTATCACCTTCATGCAAAACTTCATTGAAATCCCCCAAAATGCAAAGGTCACTCTCAAGACACTAATTGCACCAAAGGTTGAGCTTGCTCTAAAGTTCCTTCCTTTTAGCTGCCACATTATGCCCATAAATGAAGGCAACAAAAATGGATTTGTGGAAGAGATTATCAAAGTTGAAGAGGAGAGCTTGATCACAAGAGTCAATAAATGTAGCTTTAATATTTTTCCTCCAAAACAGCTAAATCCTTCCCTTAACCAAATCATCAAAATGATTTTCAAAACTAAGTTTTTCAAATTTAGTGCTAATGAAGCTAATGCTATCATTGAAATACACTTTATTCTTCAAAAGAGAAAAGATATCCAATTTGTGCTTATTGATCAGCAAAATAACTTCTTTTTGCTTTTTAGGGGAATTGAGGCCCCTAACATTCCAAGAGCAAAAAATCATTTAGAAGCTAAAAGAGGATCATTTATACCCAGATCTTGGGAGTCAAATGTGATGGAGTTTTCGTCAATATTCTTCTGAACTTTTGACCCAAGCTCATCTTTAATGTTTAAAGTATCTTCTCTATTCTCATCCCCCCGATTAAGGACTTCAAAGCAATTTGGACTATTTATTTTTGAGTCAAGTGCTATCTTAGGATAGATTGGCCAAGTAGTCTTCTTTTCCTTATTTGGAATGGCTTCATCATTGCTCAAAGTCTGGAAATTCTTCAATGGAACTTGCTTTTTACCCACAACTTGCCATTCATGGCGTATTTTAGGTTGCTGCCTAGGGTGAAGTGTTTGACGAATTTGTTGTGCTTTTGGTTTCAAGGGGCAATTTTCCTTAACATGCCCAACCATTTTACAATGAGTGCATTTGCTTGGCTTCCAAGCATATTCAATCTCAACTTTTGCTTTTGTGCCATTTCTAAGTTTTGACAAGATAATGTTAGGGAGGTTTTCTTCCAAGTCCACTTCTATGCAAACTCTTGCGAATTCTAAATTCCTTCTAGATTCGGTAAGTGCATCCATTCGGATTGGGGTTCCAATGAAAGAAGCAATGTAGCCAAGTCCCCTTTTGGAATAGAGGCTCATTAGAACATCCCAAAGCTTAACCCAAATGGGGACTTTTTTACAAGACAAGTTCACAAATTCAAGGTTTGGTTCCCATTTTCTTAACAAAAGTGGTCTATGATTGACATGCCAAAGTTGTTGAAGGATTTGTTGGCAAAATTCTTCCCTTTCAAACTTGAAGATAAAGAGTCCCTTCCCTTTGGCATGAATATCCACTTTGCCAAATTTCTTCCATGCAAGTTCAGCCATGTTCTTAATGAGAAAGAAAGGTAGGGGTGCACCTAAGAATTGCCCCACTAAGCAATGACACCAAAAGTTATCACCATCTGCATACAAGTTTTTCGGGGGGTCAACAACTTCTCTAATTCCATCAACAATCTTTCTTTCATGCACTTCATCAAATTTTAAGCTAGTGGCCATATGTTCAGCAAAAACACCACCCCAATTAGGAGAGAGGTTGGACACTAGCTTAACCACCTTTGTTTTGCGAATGATCTTTTTATCTTTTGCAAAGGGAATTTAAGCTCTATCGAATGCATCATAGAGACCTTGAAGAAATTTTCCTCCTTCTCCGGGCTAAATATCAACAAATCAAAGAGTGCAATATTCTTTGGTGGGGCTTCAATTCATGACAAAAGGATTATCTTGGATAGAGTTGGTTTTCAAGAAGGTGAGCTTTCTATCCACTATTTGGGTACCCACTTGTTTCTAGAAAGCTAAGAAAGGCTGATTGTTTCCCCCTCTTGGAAAGAATCAATGCTAAACTTGAAAATTGGTGCAATTCTTGGCTTTCTTTTGCTGGTCGACTTGTTTTGCTAAAATCTACACTTTTCCAAATTTTTGCTTATTGGGCAAGTGCAATTCTTCTACCCAAAAGTGTGTTGGCAGCCATTGAAACAAAATTTAAAGCTTTTCTTTGGAGGGGAACAGACCCCAAGGTTGCTTGGAAGGATTTTTGTCTTTCTTTTAGTGAAGGTGGGCTTGGTATTCAAAACATTGAGATTAATAGGGTTTAGTTGCTCAAGCTTTTCTAGAGAATGTATGCAAAGAAGGAACACTTTGGAGTCAATGGATTCACATGAACTATATCAAGGATTCTTCCATTTGGGTGATACAAGCTCCTAAGGATGCAAGTTGCATACTTAAAGCACTTTTGAATTACCGAGGAGTATCAAAGCCCCTCATCAAACACAATCTTGGTAATGGATCACATACTTTCTTTTGGATTGATAATTGGTACAAGGAGATTTCCCTTATGGAGCATTGGAGTAACACTTTCCCAAGTCCATCTCTCCTTGCTAAGGTTAGTGATGTTTTCATCAATGGTAATTGGATTTGGCCTATTCAACTCCTCCATGTTGATTGTCCAAACTTTGTACTAAATGAAAACACAATGGATGAAATTGTTTGGAAAACAACCCCAAATGGAGATTTCTTTTTCAAACAAACTTGGGAATATATTAAGAGGAAAGGAAATCACTTTGCTGGTTTTAACATTCTTTGGCACAAGAATCACAATCTGAGACATAGCTTCATTGCATGGCTTGCTTTTCTTGACTAACTCAACACAAAATTCAGAATCTTACATTGGGGTCTCAACATCAATCCATCATGTATTTTTTGTTATTTTGGTTGCGAAACAAGTGATCATCTTTTATTTGAATATAGCTTCACTAGAAGAATATGGCAAAAAGGTCTTCGCCTTACATCAACTTCAGAGAAAATGATATGCTGGAAGGATGTTATTGATTTAATCACTTCTTTTGCACATGAGAAGCACTTAAAGGCCACTATCATCAAGTATCTCCTTGGAGCTTCCATTTATCACATTTGGTTGGAAAAGATTAGTGCATATATCACAATGAAGCAAAAATTGAAGAAAACATTTTCTATTCTATTTTCAATGATGTAAGAGTTAAAATCTCTAATGGAATAAAATTCTCTTCCTCTCCTTTGAACAAAAGCTTATGTAAATTGTGGAGGCTAGATGACATTCTTGCATAGGCCTGCTCTCCATTTTTACCACTTCTTTTGTACTTGTACATTTGTCTTTTGACATTGTGGAATACACTTAGACTTTCTTGCCCCACAAAAAAAAAAAGTGTCCAACCATCTTACAATGAGTGCAAACATTTGGCTTCCATGCACATTCAACACAAACCCGAGTTCTTGTTCATCCGTAAGCTTTGGGAAAATTTCATTCGGAAATTTTTCCTCCAAGTTAACCTTAATGCATATTCTTGCAAATTCAAGATTTCTTCTAGATTCTGTAAGTGCATCTATTTGGATTGGCCACCCAATGAAAGATGCTAAATGGCTAAGTCCTCTCTTTGACCAAAGGCTAAGGCAAACATCCTTTATCTTAACCCATATAGGAACCTTGGTACAAGAGAAATTAATGAATTCAAGATATGGCTGCCATTTTCTCAAGAGCAAGGGCCTATTATTTACATGCCAAAGTTGTTGCAACACCCTTTGACAAAACTCCTTTTTTTCAAACTTAAACATAAAAAGACCTCTTCCCTTGGGAGAAATTTCAACTTACCAAGTTTCCATCAAGCATTATAGATCATACTTCTAATGTGGTAAAGTGAAGGTAGGGCTCCAAGAAATTGACCAATCAAGCAATAAGACCAAAAGCTTTTCTCATTCATCATATAAATCTTGTAGGGGGTCTTCTACTTCCCAAACTCTTTCAATAGTGTTAACTTTAAATTCTTCTTTTAAATGTAGGTTTGTTTTGCATCTCTTCGTACTCCTCAAAAGATTGTCCGGAGTCAATGGCATTAAAAACTTCTTTGAGCTCCAAGGAGGTTGAAGAAGCACCTTCACTCATCAAGGGTGAAGAGGCTGGTTCAACCTCCTCAATGTCTTTGTTCTTCGTGTTGGGGTTTGGAGTATTCTCCTTAGTAGCTTTTTGTGCATTAATCCGTACACTAAATCTAGAGGGAGATGTTCTCTTCTTCTTGTTTGCCATGGGCAGCAAAGAAAAATGAACGCAAAAGAAGAGTGGAGATGAGAAATCTTGATTTTAGTGGTGGGGAGAGGTAGTAGGAAGCCGGAGTATGGTGGTGTAGTGGTGGCCGAGTGCAAAAAACTTAGAGAGATGTGAGAGCATTTCGACTTCTAGAGAGAGGAGAATTTTTTACTTTTTTGCACCCTCCCAATCTTTGGTGACTAAGTTGTTGAGCATGCAGGACAACACTTCTATACACAAAACGAAAAGGAAAGGAGAGAGGAGATCTCCCTACCAAATTTCTTTAGCTCCATAGAAGTAACCTTCTAATCCTCCATTGAGTGAGATAGAAAAACTTGTTGTTAAGATGCAAGCCATAATCCAATTCACAAACTTCTGAGGGAATCCAAAAGCATGAAGTGTAGTTTCAATGAATTCCCAATTTAAATTGTCAAATGCTTTCATGATGTCGACTTTGAGTGCACTCCTAGAAGAAGTGTGGTTTCTTGAATTTCCCCTTAAGAGCTCATGGGCAAGAAGAGTTTTCTCCATAATGATCCAATTCTTGACAAATGCCAATTGGTTCCAAGAAATAAATTGGGCAAGCATGCTTTGAGTCTATTGGCAAGGATCTTTGAAATGCATTTGTAAATTGTATTACAACAAGAGATGGGTCTAAAATCCTTAACTGTTGAAGGATTATGGATCTTAGGTACAAGTGCAATGATGGTGGAGTTTACCTCTTTAACAAGTTTGCTTGATTGGAAGAATGAGCCAATTGCCTTAAGAACATCATTTCCAACAATCTTCCAAGCCATTTTGTAAAAGTGCGAGGTGAAACCATCCAGCCCTGGGCTCTTGTTAGGATTAAGAGAGAAAAGAGTCTCCTTGATCTCATCATATGAAATAGGGGCTTCAAGAGTTTTCCACCATCCCCTCATTGATAGTTTTTCCAAGAATGACTCTAACAAGATCAACATTAGCAAAAGTTTTTGATGAAGAACCAAGAAGCGTCTCAAAGAAATTCAGAAATTCCTTTTTGACCTCAATATCTTTAGTGAGCAAGGTTCCCTCTTCATTTTTGATGGCTTGAATAGTATTCTTAAGCCTTTTTCCTTTGATGGTATTATGAAAGAACTTGGTGTTACAATTTCCTTCCTTGAGCCATTGGATTCTAGTCTTTTGAAGAAGCATAGAATTATAAGGACTCTCAAGCTCTTCAATTTGCACCAATAATTCTTTTTCCTTGTTGATGAACCCGAAATTGTGTCCTTCATAATGAAGAAGAAGTTGGACTTCAACAAGTGTGTCGTTAAGCTCATGAATGGCAATTAGAATGTTGGAGAAGTGAGCCTTGTCAAATGCCTTGAGTGCTTACTTCAAAATTCTATGCTTTTGATAAAGAATAGACATTGGAGTGCCAAAAACCCGTGCACTCCAATGTTCCTCCACAATCTTTAGGAAATCAACATGTGAAGTCTATTGTAAAATTTAAAAGGCTTTGGAGAGGAACACCAAGACTTACAATTTTGTATAAAGAGTGGGCAGTGGTCAGAGATGTCGGGGCTTTCCACCAAAATGAAGGAATATTGATAGTTGGAGACCCAATTAGCATTTTCCAAGACTCTATCAAGCTTGCTAGCCACAAAATTATTTGATGTGCCCTTGTTAGTCCAAGTGAAGTGTGGCCCATGAGGTTTTGGTCCAATGAGATTGCTTCTTGCCACGCACTTTTTGAAATCTCAAGCACTAGCTGGGATGGAGTGGGTGTTTGATTTATCTTCATGGTGAAGGGCTTCATTGAAATCTCCCATAATACAGAAGTCACTATCAACACACCAAGCACACCATTCCTCAAGTTTGCTCCAAAGTTTGCTTCTATTTTTGGTTCATTCTTCCCATAAATGAAGGCGACAAGGAAAGATTTATGGACTAGATCATCAATGTTACAAAGGGCACCTTGTTCCATGCTCTCTCATCACTTGGAGGGGCTTGAGCTATATTGGAAGCACAATTGGGGTTCCACTCTAAATGGATAAACTCACTAAATCACATACCTTTGTGGGATTTGCTCGTATTTGCGTTGAGATGGATTTATCAAAAGAGTTACCCGAAGCCACTTATGTAAAGCTTAGGAATGGGGATTGGGCAAGGATTGATATTCAATATGCATGGAAGCCACTTGTTTGCTCTCATTGTGAGGTTGTTGGTCACTCGACAAAAGCTTGTCCTCAAATGGTTCAATCTCATCTCCCTAAGAATCCAAGTGAGCCTAAAATTCCTCAAAGTGATAGGAAAAATGATAAAGAATGGAAAGGTGCTGCTAGGACGAAGAAAGTTTGGAGGAAAATTCAAAATGTTGATCCTATGCCTTTTTCTAGTGCTATCCCCCCAAACACCACTCAAGTTTCCAAAGATGAAAATGAATAACCAGTTGCATCCCCAAAAATCCACTTGGGTGCAAATCGTTTTGAGGCACTCAACCATGGTGATGAAGAGAAGAAAAATGAGGATTATTGTCTTCTTGAGGAAGCAAACATTAATGATTCGGTTGATTTCCACCTTATTCAGAAAAATGAAGACCCTAAGAGGGATGATCTAATGGGAAATGAAGAGGTACAAGTGGTCGAAACTTGTAAGGAAGAGCATAGGAGGAAGAAACATGATAATCCACATTTCTTGCCCAGTCACATGGACTTTTAGCTTGTTTTATCAACTTTGATTCGTGACTTTTAATTTTGGTCTTTTCATGTATCATTTTTTGAATTTTCTTTGTTGTTTTTCTTGTCCTTCAAATCTAGATTGGACTAGGATTGTTGTCTCTTGAGATTTGAGGGCTTTGGGATGTATTTTTTTACAAATTTGTGATAATTCAAATCTTACTTACCTCGCCAAAAAAAAAAATCTCTCCAAAAAACCCAAAGCCAACCCATGATTTTTTTATCCATGTAGTTTTCAAACCCATTCTTCCAAAAAAAGATCCAATCTTCCTAATGCTTTCAACTTGGGTGACTATGGTTTCCAAAAGACAAAAGAGATACAACTTGTGCTTATTTATCATTCTCAACACTTCCTTTTGCTTGTTAGGGGGATTAAGACCCCTAATGTTCCAGGAACTGTAATTCATTGGAATGGTTGAGAGTGGCATTACCTCTCAATTTAACCACCATTGCGTCATTCGGAGGTTCCCCCTCCTCAAGGGCTGATTGTGGAGCAATGATATCCAATGACCCAATGTCATTTATTTCAATACCCCCTATATTGTCAAGAGATTCAAAGGTGTTCTTCTTCTCAACTTTGGATGTTGAGGGAAGATTGCTTGGTGACATTTTTTCTTTTCCTTTTGCATTTGTTGCTGCCTTTGTTGTTGCTAAGTTTTCATTGTCAACAACCTCATTCCTCAAAGGGGCCTTCTTTCTTCCAACCTCTTGCCATTCAAACTTTGATTTAGGGACTGGATGTTTATAATATCCCTTGGGGTGTAATGGTTGGGATTGAGGCTTGGGCTTTAATGGACAATTTTTCTCCATATGACCGCCCATTTTGCAACTTAGACATTTCATTGGCTTCCATGCATATTCCATTTCCACCTTAGTTTTTGATCCATCTTTGAGTTTAGATAAACCATATTCGGAAGATTCTCTTCCAAATTAACTTCAACACAAACTCTGGCAAATTCCAAGTTCCTCTTTGAATCCGTGAGAGCATCCATTTGAATAGGTCTCTCTTTGAATGATGCCACATAACCTAATACCTGTTTAAAATAAAGACTCATTGGGACATTCCAAAGTTTAATGCAAATGGAAACTTTTTTGCATGAGACATTGATGAACTCAAGATTAGGCTCCCATTTCGTCAACAAAAAGGGCCTATTATTGACATGCCATAGTTGTTGGAGCACTTGTTGACAGCATTCTTCTTTTTCAAATTTAAACACAAATAGACCCATCCCTATGGTAAAAATTTTGACCTTTCCAAATCTCCACCACGCATATTCAACCATGTTCCTAATGAGAAATAGAGGAGAGGGAGCTCCAAGAAATTGACCAACTAAACAATGTGTCCAAAAACTATTTCCTTCTTCATAAAGATCCTTGGGTGGGTCATTGTGCGCTTCTTCAAATCTAAGATTAGTAGCCATGTGCTCAGCAAAAATACCTCCCCAATATGAAGATAGAGCATTAGGGGTTGGAACATACCTTACTTTTGATGGTTTCTTCCAAGGGTTTTGGTTTGGTTGACCTTGAGCTCTCCTTTCCCAATTATGAGCTTCTTGTCCATGTCCCATGTGCTTTCGGGTGGATGATGGTTGAATTGGCTGATTTGAATCTTTTACCACGTTGACAATTTTAGTTAAGGTGGCATCCAAGTCAGCAATTGAGCGGGCCTAATTCTCTTCATTAATTCTAGCTGGAGACTATGTTTGGAAGCTTGTGCTGAGAGGGGGAAATGTTTCCATTTCAGCATGTGCTTCTTTGTTTGAATTATGAAGCTCACGTGGGGATTGAACTTTTGCTTGGTGAGTTGTTGAGTGAAGAGTAGCTTGTGCAGAAAAAGTACACATGTTGTTGGGCAAAGTACATTGCTTATTGAGCAAAGCTTGTAAGACCCGTCCTTGCTTAAGTTTTTGTCCATTGGACAAAGGAGTTGTTTGTTCTCTTTCTTCTTCTTCATCCGAACCTCCATTGTTATGAAAAAAAGTTTCTTCAATTGTGTCATTTAGCTTGTGAGGGCTACTAGGACTAAAAGAAGGGGAGCTACCAATAGGGGAGTGGAAAAAGTACTTGGCGAGCTCCATTTCCATCTCTTTAATGTAAGGGCCTGTATCCATTTTAGAGTTAGGAGATGGAGGGACCTAGAACAAGTTTGAAGAGTGAGGTGTTTGACAAGATTGGCTTTGGCTTTGCTTTGAGCTTCAAGGTGTTCCTTGAAAAAGTGACTAGATCCTAGAGCATCAAAAACTTCCTTTAGCTCCTTGCTAGAGGTGGAAGAAGCATCTTCATTCACGCAGAATGGAAAAGAAGAGGCTGAGTCCACCTCATCAATTTTGTCTTGGACCAAGCTAGCATGGGATGAATATCTATTGGCATTCCTTTTAGCTGAAAGACGAGCAATTTGCCTAGTAAAGGAAGAACTCTTCTTCTTTCTACCAATGAAATCCAAAAAAGTTGGGGCGTGGGGACATGTTTGATGAAGTGCTTGGGTTTAGTGTATAGGTAGAATATGGTGGAGAAAGGTGGTGTGATGATGGCCAAGTGGAAGAAGTTTAGTGAGAGGGGACAACATTTCGATTTTGATATGTATTCAAAGTTTCCATGATACAATTAATAGATTCCAAGTTGCCTTTTCAAAAAATGAAAAGATTATCCGCAAAACAAATATAATTCAACTTTAGCTTTGCACATTTGGGATGGAATCCAAATTTTGAATTGTAAGCCAACTTGTTGAGCATAGATGAGAGAACTTCCATATACATGACGAAGATATAGGGGGAAAGGGGGTCACCTTGCCTAATGCCACTTGCTCCTTTGAAATATCTCTCAAGGCTTCCATTAATGAAGATGGAGAAACTAGGTGTAGCAATACAAGCCATAATCCACTTCACAAAAGTGTTTTGGAAGCCAAAAGCATGGAAAGTAACTTCAATAAAATTCCAACTAAGTGAGTCAAAAGCCTTCATGATGTCAACTTTAAGTGCACATCTAGGGAAGATATGGGTTCTAAAGTATCCTTTAAAGATGTCATGTGCCACAAGGATGTTTTCATTGATGAGCCTTCCTTCAACAAATGTAGATTGTTTCCATGAGATGATGGAGGGAAGACATGCTTTCATTCTATTTGCAAGAATTTTGCAGATGCATTTGTAGATTTTATTGCAACATAAGATAGGTCTAAAATCCTTAACCATAGTGGCTTTAGGAACAAGAGCAACATATGTAGCATTTACCTCTTTGAGAAGCTTCTTTGATTCAAAGAATGACATAATGGCATTGAGCACATCACCTCCCACAATATTCCAAGCTTTTTGTAAACAAGTGAAGTGTAACCATCTGGCCACGGAAGCCTTAAAAAAGCTCTCTCCTCTCTCACTAGAATGAAAATCCTCTTCCTTCTCTCTAGAACTCTTGCAACCCGTCACCAATACACCACCTTCTCTATCACCAAAACACCTTCATCCACCAACCTAAGTATTTCTTCATTCCCATCTCCAAACCCTTTCCCTTGGATTTTCATGGCCAGAAAGAAGAAGGCTTCAGGTTCTCCCTCATGTTCTAGTGCTCGACTTTAAGCTAAATTGCAAGCTAATGATTTGTCCCCTTCTGAGATTTGCAAGGAGTCTTCTAGGATGCTAAGGAAGAGGTTGATTTAGCCTCTTTACCTTCTAATAGTAAAGATGCTTCATCAACCTCCATTGAATGTAACAAAGTCTTTGAAGCTATTGAATCTGGTTAATCTTTCAAAGAGTATGAAGAGGAGAAAGAGTTAGCCAAAAGAGAGCTTGTGAAAAATCTTTCTAAGAACTCCAAGCTTTTTTTTTTGCGAGAAAACTGATGTATTAATTACGAAATATGTACATGAGAGTTAAAAGATGTACAAAAGAAAGGGGAATTCTAATCTAAAATAGCCTCAATCTCCCAATTCTTACAAATAATTTTGTTGATACAAAAAGAAGAGAAATGGTTTCCAATTGAACATTTAACTCGAACATGGTTGAAGATAGATGAGAAGATTTTCTCCTCCGTTTTTGCTCCTTTGTTGAATTGTCGATCATTTCTTTCCATCTAAATGAAATAGATTGCTGCTTCCAAGAGATGTTTAATGAGTGTTGCTTTAAGATTGTCTTCAAGAGCATGCGGGGTAAGGAATGTAATAATCTCATCCCATGAGATTGGCGGATTCTTGATACATGTTAACTTGAGTCCCATTTGCCATATTCTTCTTGTGAAACTACAATGGAAGAAAAGATGATCCCTTGTCTCGCAAGAAAAATTGCAAAAGATGCAATTTGTATTGATTTCAATACCCCAAGTAATCATTCTAAATTTTGTGGTGAGGCAATCATGCATCGCAAGCCATGTGATAAAAGCATGCCTTGGTGTGTGATTTTTGTACCAAATGATATTATGCCATTCAGTTTTGCTTCTTCTCCTACGTAAATGCTCCCAAGTATGCTTGAAGGAGAAATTCCCATCTTTTGAGAAATCCCAAGAGAAAGTATCCGGGTTGCTTTCAATAGGGCAGCATTAGGAATAGGGATATGAACAAGTTGAATGGGCCAATTCCAAGAACCATTTGAGTAAATCTCTAGTACATTTCCATGGAGAGGTGGGTGATTAAAGGTGTCACTCCAATGCTCAAGAAGAGTTCCATTGCCATGCCATTTATCAAGCCAAAAGTGTGTGTTTCTTCCATCTCCAATATTGTGCATAATTTGACTTCTTATTGAGCCTCGGCACTTGAGTGGTTTCTTTATGATCCAACTTGAATCATATGAGCAAGAAATAGTCCAGATTGATTCATTCTTGATATAGTTTGAATGCACCCATTTGCTCCAAAGTGTGTTCCGATATACATACATTCTCCAAAAAACTTTGATGAAGAAAGTGTTGTTGATGTCCTCCAAAGATCTAACCCCCAATCCTCCTTCATTCAAAGAAACACAAATATTGCTCCATGCAATCTTTGCACCCATATCTCTCCAAAGAAAAGCACAAAACTTTGACTCAATTTCCTTATTAATGCATTTTGGTAAAAGAAGTGAGCTTGCCCAATATGCACAAATTTGCAAGAGTGTTGACTTTATGAGTGTAAGCCTTCTAGCATATGAGAGACTTTGTGTGGTCCAATGTTCAATTCTTCCATTGATTTTCTCCAAAAGTGGTCCACAATCTCCTTTATGAAGTTTCCTAGTGACTAATAGGACCCCAAGGCAACGAATTGGAAGAAGGCCCTCTTTGAAGTCAAGCTTTTCAAGCATTAGCTTTCTTTCATTTTGTGAAAAACCCCCAAGGAAGACATCACTTTAGCTACTGTTCACTTTGAGTCCCGAGTATTCATAAAACTTTTCCAAAATCTCCATAATACATGTAATTGACTCCAAGTTGCCTTTGCAAAAAAAATGAAATGATCATCCACAAAGCAAATATGATTAAGCTTGAGGTTAACACATTTAGGATGGTAGCTGAATTTTGAGTGATGTTTCAAACCATTAAGTAAGGATGAAAGGACTTCCATACATTAGAGAAAGATATAAAGAGAGAGAGGGTTACCTTGTCTAATGCCACTTGCTTCTTTAAAGTATCCCTCAAGGCTTCCATTTATGGAGATGGAGAAACTAAGGGTTGTGATACAAGCCATTATCTACTTCACAAAGATATTGGGGAAACCAAATGCTAAAAGAGTGACTTCAATGAAATCCCAACTAAGTGAATCAAAAGCCTTCATGATGTCAACTTTGGGTGCACATCTAGGAGAGATATGGTTCTAGTGTATCCTTTGAACATATACAAGTTTGTTCTCATTGATAAGTCTTCCTTCAATAAATGTAGATTGGTTCCATGAGATAATGGAAGAAAGGCATGCTTTCATACTATTTGCAAGGATTTTGGATATGCATTTATAAATTGTGTTGCAACATGAAATGGGTTTAAAGTCCTTGACCATTGTGGGATTTTGAACTTTAGGAACCAAGGCAATATATGTAGCATTTACTTCTTTGAGCATAGTCCCAGAATCAAAGAATGAGCTAATGGCCTGGAGCACATCTTCACCCACAATGTTGCATGCACTTTTGTAAAAAAGAGAGGTGTAACCATCCGGCCCAGGGCTTTTGTTAGGATTGAGAGAAAAAAGAATTCCTCATCAATGGTTTTACCAAGAATGCTCTTAATGTTGTCCCCACTTGCTTGACTGCTTTTCGGTGTTCCAATGAGTCTCTTGAAAAGGAGATGAACTCTTCTTTGATGCCCTCATAAGAGGTAATGATGTTCCCATCAATATCTTTTATGGCATTGATAGTGTTCTTCCTTCTCCTCCCTTTGACAACATTGTGAAAGAAATTTGAATTAGTATCCCTATGCTTGATCCATTAAAGCCTAGACTTTTGGTGAAGCATTTGCCTTTGGATGCTGTCAAGTTCTTCAATTTTGCCAAGAATATCCTTCTCCTTGTTGGGAACTTCCTCATTGATAAGTGCATTAAGAATGTCAACTTGCACCTCTTTGAAATCATCTTTAAGTTGCCTAATTTGATGAAAAATGCATGAGAAGTGCTCCTTATCGAATTCCTTCAAAGAATTTTTAAGGAGCTTTTGCTTTTGGTAGAGCACAAACATCGGAGTGCCAAACACCCGTGCACTTCAATGTTTTTCAACCAAGTGAGGAAATTGTGCATGCGGTCCAAGCATTATAAAACTTGAAGGGTTTTGGAGCAGCATGCTTGATCGGGCTTATGCTTAAGATAAGGGGACAATGATTGGAGATGCTCGGATTATCCACCAAAAGAAAGGAGTTCTCCATATTCTTCTCCCAAAATGAGTTGATAAGAGCCCTATCAATTTTGCTTGCAATAAAGTTTCCTTGAGAGCTTCTATTAGACCATGTAAAGTGTGGACCAAATGTTTTGATTTCATGCAAATCCACTAGGCTAACACAATGTTTAAAGTCTCTTGCACTAGGTGGAACACTCCAAGAAGTAGATCTATCTCCACAATGAAGGATTTCATTGAAATCACCCAAAATGCAAAACGTCCCCTTTAAGCACCACTTACTCCAAAATCTGATTTTCCTCCAAAGAATTTTCCTACATGTTGGGGAATTTTTTTTGTAGACAAAACCAATAAATAGAGGTTGACACCTAGGGATAGAGATATGACAAAGAATACCTTGCTCCATGCTATCAATGATTCTAATTTTAATGTGATTACGCCAAAAGAGCCATAATCTTCCTTCCATTTTCTCATCCATGTGATTTGCAAAACCTAATGTGCTGAAATCATTGGTTGTGGAATTCTCCTTATTCACTTTAGTCTTCAAAAGGCAAAAACAATCAACCTTGTATTTGTTGATCAAAGCTTTCACTTCTTTTTGTTTGCTTGGGGAGTTGAATCCCCTAATGTTCCAAGTGCAAATCATTCAATTGGTAAGGATGAGGGTTCTCGGCCCAATGCATCATTACCATGTGTATGTTGTTTCTTCTCATGATCTTCATCATGCAATTGTGGATCAAACTCTCCCTCTTCCCAATCCTCAAGAACTTAAAGTAATTTGTAAGGATTGCCAACTTTGGTTTCCAATTTACTTGTTGTTTTTGGAGAGAATCGATCAATTCCATCTCTTGTGTTTGCTGTTGTGGGGTGTCAATCTCATCTTGCTTTTCAAAATTTGGGACATCCCTTTCTTGAGAGCTCTTCTTCTTTCCAACAACTTTCCAAGTATCAAGGTTTTTGGATGGATTAGCATTGTTTACTTCATGGAGTTTTGGTGCACTAGTTTTTGGCTTTGATGGGCATTGATCCACTAAGTGCCCAACTATTTTGCAATGGGTGCAAATATTTGGTTTCCAAGCATACTCAACGCTAACTCGAGTTCTTGATCAATCTCTAAGCTTCAGGTAGATTTCATTTGGCAAGTTTCTTCAAGATTGACTTCAATGCAAACCCTTGCAAATTTGAGATTCCTTCTTGATTCCGTAAGTGCATCAATTTGTATCGGCTTTCCAATGAATGATGCAAGATAGCTAAATCCTCTTTTTGACCACAAGCTAAGAGAGACATCTTTCATTTTAACCCAAATTGGAACTTTGTTGCAAGAGAAGTTAATGAATTCAAGTTGTGGGTGCCATTTTTTCTCAAGAGTAATGGTCTGTTATTCACATGCCAAAGTTGTTGAAGTACTTTTTGGCAATACTTTTCTTTCTCAAATTTGAACATGAATAGCCCTTTTCCTTTTGGATATAAATCAACTTTTCCAAATCTCCACCAAGCATTATAGATCATGTTTTTTATGAGGTAAAGAAGAGGTGGAGCACCAAGGAATTGTCCTATTAAACAATGTGACCAGAAGGTTTCATCTCCATCATACAAATCTTGTGATGGGTCAACAACCTCTCTTTTTCCTTCATTTGTTTTAACTTGGAATTCATCTTTCAAGTAAAGATTTGTTTCAAGAAATTCAGCAAAATCATGCTTCCAATCCTTAGTAGGAATTCTTGAAGAAGGCTTATACCTTAAAAGAGGCCGTTTGCTCCAAGCATTTGCTTTGCTGCCTTCTTGCTTCTTGGGGCCGAGGGAAGCATTTTGAGTTAAGCTTGAATGGTGTTGAGTCAAAAAGTGTTGCTGAAGTGTGAAAACTTTGTGATGTGGCAGCCACATCACCTTTTTGCTTACCCAAGATTTGAAATTCATTTTGGAGCTTATGTGTGGCAGGAAAGGAGGGAAATCAACAAGCATTTGAGAATTTGTTTCTTGTGGAATCTTGGATAGTGGGTGATGAGTTGTCGGCCTTGGAGTGGCTGAATGAGGCAACTTTTCAGCAAAAGAACATGGAGTTTCTTTGCCCATCAAGTAATTTCCAAGGGATAAAGTGGTTTGACCAGTGGTTAAATTCTCTTGGGTATTTCCTTCATTACCTAAAGGGAGTGAGCTTTGTACATTGGCCAATAACCGCATTGAGTTGTCTTCCCTCTCTCCTCTTTCATTCATGGCCGAAAGAGCTTTCAATCTATCGCATGGTGAAGAAATTGCTTCCATGGAATGCTTTGAAAGAGTTTGATTAGCTTCAAGGATTAAACTTTGAACTAGAGAAGCCTTTGCCTTGTTTTGTTCTTTCTCATAATCCTCAAAAGTCTTCTCGGAGTAGATGGCTTCATACACTTCCTTGAACTCCAAGGAGGTTGAAGAAGCAACTTCACTCAAGATGGGTGAAGAGGCTGGTTTAACCTCCCCTAGCTCAATGCTCTTCTTATTCACTCTCATCTTTGTAGAAGTAGGCTTTGGAGTTTTTTGAGCATTTAATCTTGCACTAGTTCTTGAAGGAGAGGTTCTTTTCTTCTTGTTGTTTGCCATAAAAAACAAAGAGAGGAAGGTTAAAAGTGTTTGATAAGAGAGAAAGGATGTGAAGTGGAAGAGAAAAGGTGGATCAAGGTGGAGGTGCAATGGTGGCCGAGAGTGTGTAGTTTAGAGAGAAGTGAGAGCATCTCGGTTTTAGAGAGAGAAAATGATCTCTTGGCCAATGCACAACCTCCAAGAACTCCAAGCTTTACTACAACTCTTCGTCACTTTTGCACAAGAATGCTTCTAGCCCTTACAAGTTTGAATCTGGGAAAGAAGTTTTTGCTCAAGAAAATGAAGCTCAAAGTTCCACTCATGGAGGACCGGGTTTTGGAAGATTGGATATTGAAGATAAAGAAGATGGGTTATTAACTGATGGTCTAAAATCCATTGTCCAAGAGGTTGATAACTTGGCTGACTTAGTACAAAAGAAGTGTACTTTACCTAGTCATATTAGCCACATCTTTTCTCCTAGAGAAGGCAGCCAATTCAATTAAAAAATCCACCTCAGCTTCTACAAACCTATATGGTCAGAATGCTAAGTTTTCCATGAAGAAGGATGCTACTACTTTGGCCGAGAATAGAAAAGACCATAGAGATAGAGCTCAACCAAATGCTTGGAAACGTCCACCTTTCTTTAAGTATGAACCCACTCCTAATAACCCTACCATGGATTGGGAAGATGATTTTGCTAAATACATGGAAACAAAATTACATCTTGAAGATGAATTGAAAGTTAAAACTAGGGATGGTGTTAGAGAAGTTGATGACCCCCCAGAAGATTTGTATGATGATAGTGAAAAGTTTTGGTCTCATTGCCTTGTTAGGCAATTTCTTGGAGCCTCTCCCCTTTTTTTTCTTATTCAGTCTTCCATTTCTAACGAAATGGCCCGTGCTCAGCTGGATACTTCTCAACTTCAAAGTGCATATATGGAAATTGATTCCTACTCACATGTCAATGTGGATTCTAGTCCAACCTTGTAGCCAAATCACACTCCACGAATACAAAACTCAATTTTGGTAGCAAGCTACAAATAAGATATTTTCTCTCCAACCTCCGGTTGGAACAACTCCTCCACTCAAGAATGCACAAGGAGCTCTTTCAAGCTCATCCCAAGGCCATAGTTGAAATGCCATATCCAGCATGGAACAATGATGAAAAATGGAAGCAAGTATGTTTAGGTAAACTCCATAACTCTAGAAAACTTGAGTCTTATGATCCTATTGTTGAAAATGGAGTCATTGGTGCAGCCCTTCCTTGTGATGTTTTTGAAGAAGGGGATGATCACTGGAAAAATTGTTTGATTGGCCAATTCATTGGTAACCCCCTGCCTGTCTTCCTTATTCGTAGAATGGTTGATATGCATTGGAAAATATTTGGTAAAGTTGACATTGGAACAGTTGAAAATGGGTTCTATGTGTTTAAGTTTAAGAATGATCTCACACAACATTGAAGCAATATTTTTCCAAATCCTCCTTACTTGGCAAAGGTTAGCTTATTGTTCTACCATGATTCTTGGAATTGGCCCCTACACTTGTCCCACATCAGCCCCCCAAATTTAGCCTTGAAAATGGAAGAATGGATAAGACTATTTGGTCTCTCTTACTGGATGGTAGTTTCTCCTTCAAGCACACTTGGGAACACATTCAAAGCAAAGGTGATAGCTTCCATGGAAAGTACTTGATCTGGTTCAAAGGACATAATCCAAGGTATGGATTCATTACTTGGTTTCTTTTAAGGATAAACTTAACACCAAATTCATAATGCTACATTGGGGTATCAGAGATGACCCCTTTGTAATTTTTGTCGCTTGGCTAGTGAAACAAACATCATCTTTTTTTTCTCTTGCTGTTTCACAAGAAGAATTTGGAGAAATGGTCTTCACCTCACAAAAGTTCCGGAGCACTTAATTGAATGGGAGGATATTATTGCTTACCTCACTCCTTGGGCATTGGAAAAGAATATTAAAGAAAATATCCTCAAGCATCTTCTCGGAGCTTCAATCTACCATATTTGGAATAAAAGAAATCGAAGGACCTTTTGCAATGAGGCAAGAATAGAAGAAACTCTTTTTGCTACAATTTATAATGATGTGAGATGCAAGCTTTCTTTTGGTAAAAAAATCGAGCCCACAAACGCTAACACTAGCATTTGTAGATCATGGAAACTTGATTGTTTGATGGGCTCACTCATACCTTGTTTTCTTTTGTACATTATGTGATTAATACAAATTCAACTTACCTAGTTCTCAAAAAATGTTTGAGAATGATGATTTTTGTGAGCTCGTTATGCAACAAATGTGGCACGTGAATCACCGCCCTCTCTTTCTTAGAAGGTGGAATGCAAATGCTCAATTGATTAATTTTCGTTGGGACAAAGTTCCTCTTTAGGTGAAACTAGTCCCATGCTCACTCATCACGAGAAGGGGATTAAGCCACATTGCTAGCACTTTGGGCATGCTACTACAAATGGACAAACTCACGGAGTCAAGATCTTTTGTGGGATTTGCTAGAGTATGTGTTGAAATGGATATTTCAAAAGAATTGCCGGATCACACTTTTGTTAAACTTAGGAATGGAGATTGGGCTAGAATTGAGGTAGAGTATCCATGGAAGCCTCTTGTTTGTTCAAGGTGCAAAATTGTTCGTCATTCCCTTTCCTTGTGTCCAAATGCAACCATTCAAAAAGCCCAAAAGTTTGTCCCTCAAGGTGAAAGAAAGAAAGTTGATGAATAGAGGGGTGTCAAAACAAGGAAAATATGGAAAAGAACACAAAATGTGGATACAACACCTTTTTCAAGTGTAGTGCTCACTTCAAGCACCAATCAAGCTTTTATTTCAGAAATTAAGCCTTCGGCTTCATCACAACAAATTCCCTCAGAAAATAACCGAACTCCTAAGCCAACAACTCAATCCTCTTCTCCTAAAAAGATACAAGGCCCACCACTTTCAAATACAAATCAAGTTGACTTCCCTCCCTTACCTTCGGCCAAGAAAAATTCAGAAAAAGGGAATTGGGTCTACAAAGCTAGTGATGTGGCTGCCAATACATCAAAAAAGGCCATATCATCAAATGAAGTTAATGTTAACCTTTTGACTCAAAAGAATCAGCGATTGCATAGAGAAGAAACAAATGAGAAGCTTAAAAAGCCTTTGGAGGAACATGGACATGAAGCTCAAGGGTTATCCTCAAAAGTTGCTGCTCCTCCCCAAAATGCAAGGAGAAAGCCTTATTTCTTAAGGTATGAACACTCTCCAAATGATCCCTCTACTAATTGGAAAGATGATTTTCAAAAATTTATTGAAACCAACCTTCAACTCGAAGAAGAACTTGAAGTTAAAACATGTGATGAGGTTAGGGATGTTGAGGACCCTCCTCAAGATTTGTATGATGATAGTGAAAGCTTTTGGACAAATTGTTTAGTTGGCCAATTCCTTAGGGCTCCCCCACCTTTTTACTACATAAAGAATATGGTTTATAATGCTTGGTGAAAATTTGGGAAGGTTGATATATTTTCTAAAGGAAAGGGCTGTATTTGTTTAAATTTGAGAAGTAAGAGCATTGTCATAGAGTTCTCCAACAACTTTGGCATGTAAATCACAGGCCATTGCTCCTTAGGAAATGGCAACCTAACTTTGATTTTGTTAACTTGCTATGCAACAAAGTCCCTATTTGGGTTAAGCTCAAAGATGTCCCTCTTTGTTTATGGTCCAAGAGAGGATTTAGCTATGTAGCTTCTTTCATAGGAAGGCCTTTCCAAATTGATGCCATGACCGAATTAAGAAGGAACCTTGAGTTTACATGTGTTTGTATTTAAGTAAATTTGGATGACAAACTTTTAGATGTTGTTTACCCTAAACTTAAGGACAGGTCCAAAGCAAAAGTTGAAGTTCAATATGCTTGGAAGCCATATAAATGCAATCATTGCAAAATGGTTGGACACATTGATGACCAATGCCCTTTGAAGCCTAAAGTCCAATCAAAGCCCCTTCCAACAATCTTGCATAGGGCTGGACCTTCCACTTCTAAGCCAAAGGAAAACTGGGTTGTTGTGGGCAAGAAAAATATCTCAAATGATAGGCATGTTGAAAACTCAATTGCTCCTAGTTACAATGCTTACAACAAGGAGCTTACAGAAAAGATGCCCCCAAAGACTCATGTGGAAAAGTCCTCTTCCCCCAAAGCTTTTAGTCCCAAGGTACAATTTGACAACCCTTTCAATGCTCTTGATGATTGTGATGGCATGAAAGAAGGGGAAATTCTTCCTCTTGATCAAAAGAATCACAAGAATACTTTGGTTGATGACCACAATAACTTTGAGAAAGATTCAATGGGCCAGCCCTCTTCTTGCCCATTATCTAAATGATCTTTGGTGCTTGGAAAACTAGGGGTTTTAATTCCCCTAGAAAATACAAGGAAGTGAAAGCTTTAATCAATAAATACAACTTGGATTGTTTTTGCATTTTGGAGACCAAGGTTAATTATGATCCTTCCAGTGCAAATTGTTTCAATACCTTGGGTTTTGCTTATTACATGGATGAAAACATGGCTGGACGCATTTGGCTTTTTTGGAGACAACACATCAACACTACAATTATTGACACTATGGATCAAGGTATTCTTTGTCACTTGGCTTTCCCCTCTTACCATTCCATATTTGTTGCTTTTGTTTACGGTAGGAATTTTTTTTTGCTGAGTAAGTGAGTGATTTCATTAATATGAAAAAAATGTACAAGAACATGGAACAAGGAAGTATAAAAAGGAGATGTCCTATACAAGAATATCATCTAATCTCCACAATTTACATAAGGTGATGTTAACACAATTGGACTTAAATTTTCTACCAAAAGAAAGTCGAGTTCTAACATCATTAAAAATTGCAAGTGTGATGAACTCATCAGTCTTGGCTTCATGATTAACGATGCGTCTATTTCTTTCAAGCCAGATATGATAGATAGATGCTCCAAGTAAGTGCTTCATAATGGTGGCTTTTAAATGATTTTCAAGAGGAAATGGTGTCAGATATGCGACAATGTCATCCCAGCAAATCAAATTTTCTGGAGTAAGAGTAATAGCAAGTCTATACCTCCAAATTCTACGTTTGAAGCTGTATTCAAAGAAAAGGTGATCCCTTGTCTCGCACCCCATGTGGCAAAACATACAAAGTGGATTTGCAATCAGCCCCTAATTTAAAAGTCTATAATTTGTGGTAAGCCGGTCTTGAAAAACAAGCCAACATATAAACCCATGCCTAGGATTGAATCGTTTATGCCAAACCAAATGATGCCAACATATAGGCTAGCCTTTCTCTCAGATATGCTCCCAAGTGAGTTTGAATGAGAAATCACCATTAGTTGATGGCAGCCAAATAAGAGTATCTTGAGCATTTTCATCAAGGTTAACCTATGGGATTGGTATATGAATAAGGTTGATAGACCAAATCCAATGTCCATCATGGAAAACTTCATTAACCTTAGTGTAGAAAGGTTGATAGGCCAAATCCTTGGGTGGTCCAATGCTTAATTCTTCCATTGATTTTTTCCAAGAGAGGCCCACAATCTCCTTTACGAAGTTTTCTAGTAACCAATGGAACCCCAAGATATCGAATTGAAAGCATCCCCTCTTTGAAATCAAGCTTCTCAAGAATAAGCATTCTTTCATTTTGTGAAATACCCCCAAAAAAAAGCATCACTTTTGCTACTATTCACTTTGAGTCCCGAGTATTCACGATACATTTTCAATGTCTCCATGATACAATTAATTGACTCCAAGTTGCCTCTGCAAAAAATGAAAAGATCATCCACAAAACATATACGGTTTAGCTTAAGCTTTGCACATTTGGGATGATAATTGCAATTTGGGTAGTGTTCTAAACCATTAATTAAAGATGAGAGGACTTCCATGCATAAGACAAAACATGTAAGGAGATAGGGGATCACCTTGCCTAATTCTACTTGCTTCTTTAAAGTATCCCTCAAGACTTCCATTTATAGAGATGGAGAAGCTAGGCATTGTATGATGAAGGAGAAAGCTTTTGGTCAATTTCTTGGTGCACCACCTTCTCTTTACCACATTAGAAATATGATTTATAATGCTTGGTGGAAATTTGGTAAGGTTGAAATATACCCCAAGGGAAGAGGTCTCTTTATGTTTAAATTCGAAAAGGAAGAGTTTTGTCAAAGGGTGTTACAACAACTTTGGCATGTGAATAATAGGCCCTTACTTTTGAGAAAATGGCAACCACATCTTGATTTCATTAATTTTTCTTGCACCAAGGTTCCTATTTGGGTGAAGTTGAAGGATGTTCCCCTTTGCCTTTGGTCAAGAAGAGGATTTAGCTATCTTGCTTCTTTTATTGGAAGACCAATCCAAATTGATGCTCTTACGAAATCAAGAAGGAATCTTGAATATGCAAGAATATGCACAGAGGTTAACTTGGAGGATAAGTTGCCAGATGAAATTTTCCCAAAGTTAAGGGATGGAACTAGAACTCGGGTTTGTGTGGAATATGCATGGAGGCCGAATGTTTGCGCTCATTGCAAGATGGTTGGTCACTTGGTTGATCAATGTCCCACAAAACCAAAAATGCTGCCTCAAAATGTTCAAGATCTAAAGATTCCTCAACCCTCAAAAACTATAGATACATGGAAAGTGGTGGGGAAAAAAAAAGGGGACCAAGGAAAGAAATGATCCATGCTATGAGAAAAAAGATGAGATTGCATCTACTTCTAAAGCAAGGCAAATAGATGAAGGAAAAAATGATGAACCATATCAATTGAGGATGGCACGAAAAGAGCAACCAATAGAGTCAAATCCTTTCAAGGCACTTGAAGAGCTCAAAAATGTTAAGGATGGAGAAATTAAGCATTCAGCAAACTATGGTGGCCAATTAGAAGAACGCAATTTCAAAGAAGATGATGCATTGGACCCGAGGTCCATCCCTCTCTTGGAATATGATTTGCTCTTGCAACATTAGGGGGCTAAACTCCCCTTGCAAACAAAAGAAGTGAAAGCTTTAATCAACAAGCGTAAATTGGATTCTTTTTGTCTTTGGAAACCAAGGTAAATAAGGACAATGCCAATGCCAATTATTTCAGCACCTTGGGTTTTACAAATCCCATGGATGAGAACATTAGAGGAAGACTTGGGCTCTTTTGGAGAAATTATCTCAATATCAACATCATTGATAGCACGGAACAAGGTATCCTTTGTAATTTTTCTCTTGTTGCAAATAGCTCTTTCTTCCTTGGTTTTGTCTATGGAAAGAACACACCTTCTTGTAGAAGATTACTTTGGGAAAAATCAAACATTGGAGTAATTGGTGTTCGGAGGGTCCACTTTGCATCATGGGTGATTTCAATGAGATCTTACACTGTGGGGATAGATCCACTTCTTGGAGTATTCCATCTAGTGCATGTGATTTCAAACATTGTGTTTCTCAAGCCCAAATTCATGAAATTAAAACTTTTGGTCCACACTTCACATGGTCCAACCAAAGCTCATTTGGAAACTACATTGCTAGCAAAATTGATCGAGCACTTATTAATTCACATTGGATGGAGCACATGGAGAATTCTTTTCTATTGGTGGACAACCCCGATATTTCTGATCATTGTCCTCTCATTTTGCATGCAAACTTGATTATGCATACTTCCCCGAAACCATTCAAGTTCGACAATGCATGGGCATCTCATGAACTTTTCTTACTTTTTGTGGAAAAGCATTAGAGTGCACGGGTTTTTGGCACTCCAATGTTCATCTTATTCCAAAAGAAAAAGTATCTCAAAAAGGCATTGAAGGATTTTGACAAGGCATATTACTCTTGTATCCCACATCAAATTGGTCACCTCAAGGAAAACCTCAGTTTGGTGCAAGTTGATATACTTAATGGATTTATTAATGAAGAGAATATTAACAAGGAAAAGGAGATCATGATGAAGATTGAAGAACTTGAGAGCATCCATAAGCACATGCTCCGCCAAAAATCTCAGCTTCAATGGATCAAGCATGGAGACACCAATTCAAGTTTCTTTCACAATGTGGTTAAAGGAAGGAAGAGCAAGAACACTATTCATGCTATTATGAATGGAAACGGCACCCTCCTTAGTTCTTATATGGATGTTAAGGCTGAATTTATTTCCTACTTCAAGCATCTCCTTGGCACACCAAAACCCACACTTGCCAATGTTGACATCATCAAGGGTATACTTGGAAAAACTATTGGGGAGGAGTTCTCGGCCAACCTTGCTGCTCCTATTACCTTGGATGAAATCAAGAACACTCTTTTGTCCATTAATCCCAACAAAAGCCCGGGCCCAGATGGTTTTACCTCATTTTTCTACAAGAGTGCTTGGAATATTGTGGGTTGTGATGTTCTCAATGCTATAAGCTCTTTCTTTGCCTCTAAGAAGCTCCTTAAATAGGTAAATGCAACATACATTGATCTTGTTCGTAAAGTCCAAAACCCCACTATGGTTAAGGATTTTAGGCCCATCTCTTGTCGCAATACCATTTACAAATGCATTTCCAAGATACTTGCAAATAGAATTAAAGCTTGCTTGCCTACTATTATATCTTGGAATCAATCTGCTTTTATTGAAGGAAGGCTTATCAATAAGAACATTCTTGTTGCTCATGACATTTTTAGAGGCTATTCTAGAGCCCATATCTCACCAAGATGTGCTTTAAAAGTTGACATAATGAAGGCTTTTGACTCTCTAAGCTGGGATTTCATTGAAATTACTCTCCATGCTTTTGGCTTTCCAAGCATCTCTGTGGAATGGATCATGGCATGTATTACCACTCCTAGTTTCTCCATCTCCATCAATGGAAGTCTTGAATGATTTTTCAAAGGGGCAAATGGTACTAGACAAGGTGATCCTCTATCTCCCTACATCTTTGTTATTTGTATGGAAGTCCTTTCATCCATGCTTAACAAGTTAGAGCATAACCCAAAATTTGGATTCCATCCTAAGTATGCAAAACTGAAATTAAACCACATTTGTTTTGCGGATGACCTTTTCCTTTTTTGTAAAGGAAACTTGGAATCTATAAATTGCATCTTGGAAACTTTAAGAGATTACCATAGTTTCTCGAGACTTATGGTGAACAGCAATAAAAGTGATGCATTCTTTGGGGGAGTTTCTCAAAATTTGAAGCATCTTATCCTTGAAAAGCTTGACTTCCAAGAAGGACAATTGCCTATTCGATACTTGGGCGTCCCTTTGGTCACACGTAAGCTTCGTAAAGGAGATTGTGGACCTCTCTTGGACAAAATAAATGGGAGAATTGAACATTGGACAACTAAATGGCTTTCTTATGCAGGAAGATTACTTCTCATCAAATCCACTATTCTTCAAATTTGCGCTTATTGGGCTGGTAATTTACTTCTTCCTAAATGCATCATCAAGGATGTCGAATCAAAGCTTAGTGCCTTCCTTTGGAGAGGTACGGGTGTTAAGATTGCTTGGAGCAACATTTGTGTTCCATTGGATGAAGGTGGCTTGAGGGTTAGACATGAATAACACTTTTTTCATCAAGGTGTTTTGGAGAATGTATGCTTATCGAGATACTCTTTGGAGCAAATTGGTGCATATGAACTACATCAAGGAAAACTCCATTTGGACCATCTCTTGCAATAAGGATTCAAGCTGGATAATCAAGAAACTCCTTAATTGTCGTGCTATTGTTAGGGATTACATTTCTCACTCCATTGAAGATGAAAGAAGCACTCATTTTTGGCTTGACAATTGGCACAAAGAAGGAACACTTTTGAGCATTGGCGAAGTGCTTTCACCCATCCACCGCTCTATGCAAGGGTGTAATCTTTTCTCTCATGGAACTTGGAATTGGCCTATCCAACTTTTGCACATTGGCACACCAAATTTTTGCATTAGAGAGCACATCCCGGACTCATTCACTTGGGATTTGTCCACAAGTGGTTGTTTCCTTTCTAAGCACACATGGGATCATATTCGAAAGAGAAAGGATAAAGTGGAATGGCACAACATCATTTGGCATAAAAATCACACCTTAAGACATGCTTTCATCACTTGGCTTGCAATGCATGATCGACTTACCACAAAATTCAGAATGCTCTCTTGGGGAATTGAAATCAATACAAATTGCACCTTTTGTAATTTGGCTTGTGAGACAAAGGATCACCTCTTCTTCCATTGTAGTTTCACAAAGAGAATTTGGCAAAGTGGGCTTAAGTTGATTTGTTTGAAGGAAGCATCTATTGCATGGGAGGACATCATTGCTTTCATTACTCCATACGCCCTTGAGAGTAATCTCAAAGCAACCATCATCAAACATCTCTTAGGTGCAACAATTTATCATGTTTGGCTGGAGAGGAACAATCGAGAATTCAACAAAGGAGCCAAAACAGAGGAGCAAATTTTCTCATCCATTTTCAATCATGTTAGACTTAAATGTTTGATTGGGAGGCATTTCACTTCTTCTTGTATCAACAAAACTATTTGTAAACTTTGGGGGATTGAAGATATTCTTGTATAGGCTGCCCCTATTTCTCTTTTGATTCTCTTTTTTGTACATCCATTTTACTTATATAAATCTCACTACTTTCCACGCGAAAAAAAGAGAAGCTAGGCATTGTGATACAAGCCATTATCCACTTCACAAATATGTTGGGGAAGCCAAAAGCATAAAAAGTGAGTTCAATAAAGTCCCAACTATGTGAATCAAAAGCCTTCATGATGTCAACTTTGAGGGCATATCTAGGGAAGATATGGGTTCTAGAATATCGTCTAAAAATATCATGTGTAACAAGAATGTTTTCATTGGTAAGTCTTTCTTCAATAAAAGCAGATTGATTCCATGAGATGATGGAAGGAAGGCACGTTTCATTCTATTTGCGTGAATTTTGGAAATGCATTTATAAATTGTGTTGCAGCATGAGATGGGCCTAAAGTCCTTTACCATAATGGGATTTTGAACTTTAAGAACTAGAGCAGTATATGTAGCATTTACCTCCTTGAGCATTTTCCCAGAATCAAAGAATGAGCTAATGGCTTTAAGCACATCACCTCCCACAATGTTCCATGCACTTTTGTAAAAAAGTGAGGTGTATCCATTTGGCCTTGGGCTTTTGTTGAGCTTTAGTGAGAAAAGAATGTTCTTTATCTCATCCCTTGTGATAGGTGTGACCAAATCAGCCAAGAATTCCTCTTCAATAGTTTTGCCAAGAATGTTCCAAGAATGTTCTTAATGCTCTCCCCATTAGCTTGAGTGCTTTTCGGAGTTCCAATAAGATTCTTGAAATAGGAGATAAACTCTTCTTTGATGCCTTCATAAGAGGTAATGATATTCCCATCAATATCTTTAATAGCATGGATAGTATTTTTTCTTGTCCTCCCTTTGACAACATTACGAAAGAAATTTGAGTTTGTATCACCATGCTTGATCCATTGAATTCTAGACTTTTGGTGAAGCATAAGCCTTTGAATGCTGTCAAGTTCCTCAATTTTTTCAATGATGTCCTTTTCTTTGTTGAGATTTTCCTCATTCATAAGTCTATTGAGGATGTCAACTTGAACCACTTTAAGGTCTTCTTTAAGATGCCCAATTTGGTGTGTGATCCAAGAGAAATGCTCTTTATCAAACTCTTTCAATGCTTTTTTGAGAAGCTTTTGCTTTTGGTAGAGCATAAACATTGGAGTGCCAAAAACTCGTGCACTCCAATGTTTTTCAATAAAATGTGAAAAATGTCCACACGTGGTGCAAGCATTATAGAACTTGAAAGGTTTTAGAGAATAATACGTGATTGAACTTGTGCTCAAGATGAGAGGGCAATGATCCAAGATGCTTGGATTATCCACCAAAAGGAAAGAATTCTCCATATGCTTCTCCCAATATGAGTTGATGAGTGCCCTATTGATTTTACTTGCAATAAAGTTTCCTTGAGATCCTCGATCAGACCAAGTAAAGTGTGGACCAAAAGTTTTGATTTCGTGCAAATTTGCTTGGCAAACACAATGTTTGAAGTCCCTTGCACTATGAGGAACACTCTAAGAAGTAGATCTATCTCCACAATGAAGAATTTCATTGAAATCTCCCATAATGCAAAGCGGCCCATTTAAGCACCATTCACTCCAAAATCTGATTTTCCTCCAAAGAAGTTTCCTTCAAGTTGAGGAATTCTTGCCATAAACAAAACCAATAAAAAGAGATTGGCTACTTAGGATAGAGATATGACAAAGAATACCTTGCTCCTTGGTATCAATGATGCTGATTTTGATGTGATCCAATACAACTTGCTGAATGGCTTTCTTAATGAAGAAGCTCTCAACAAATAAAAAGAACTTATGGTGCAAATTGAGAACCTTGAAGCAACATATAAGAAGATGCTCCATCAAAAAGCTAGAGTTCATTGGATCAAGGATGGGGAAGCAAACACTAGCTTTTTCCATAATTTTATTAAAGGGAGGAAAAACAAGAATACCATCTATGCAATCAATGATGTGGAAGGAAATCTTATTGCCACAACGGAGGGAATCAAGGCTGAATTCCTCACTTTCTTCAAAAATCTCATTTGCACACCCTCTCATTCCAATTCTAATGTGGATGTCATCAAGGAAATCATTGGCAAAACTATTTATGATAATTGCTAAAATAAGCTTGCTGCCCCTATCACTCCGGAGGAGATCAAGCACTCTCTCTCTTTTTTTTTTTTTTTTGCAGGGCAAGAAAGTATGTTGTTTTCATTAGAAGTCAAAAATATTTACAAGTACAATCAAGACATTAGTAAAAAACATTGTATAGATTCCAAGATTTACATAAGGATTTGTTCAAGCTATTAGGTGTAAATTTCCTACCAAGAGATAGTTTCACCCTAACTTCATTGAAGACAGTATAAAAAGTAGTCTTCTCGGATCGGAATGAACCACTAAAGATCCAGTCATTTTTGTCCATCCAAATATTGTAAATAGAGGCTCCAAAAAAGTGTTTGATGATATTTGCTTTCAAGTGCTTCTCATGAGCATATGGAGTAATGAAATTAAATATATCTTTCCAGCAAATCAAGTGCTTCGACAAGAAGGTGAGTTCCAAACCATGTCTCCAAATTCTTCTTGTAAAAACAAACTCAAAATATAAGTGCTCCCTTGTTTCACTTCCTAAATTACAAAAAATGCAATGGGGATTGATCTCAAGCCTCCAAGAGAGAAGTCTAAATTTGGTGTTTAGTTGATCGAGAAATGCAAGCCAAGCAATGAAACTATGCTTAAGGTTGTGTCCCTTATGCCATGTTAATTTATGGCCTTCAAAGACACTTTCTCTTCATCTAATGTGGTTCCAAGTGTGATTGAAAGAGAAGGAGCCATTATGAGCATTCCACATATAGACATCGTTTCAGAGCTCTTCAATATGAAAGTTTGGCATGTCAATATGAAAAAGATGAATAGGCCAATGCCAACTTCCGTTCGAGTACAAGTCTCTTACCTTTGCATGAAGAAAGGGATATGGAAATAAATGGTTCCAATGCTCCAAGAGAATACCATCTGGATGCCATTTATCGTACCAAAAGAAAGTATTAGTGCCATTGCCAACCTTGTGCTTAATGAAGCTTCTTGCTTTACTACTATAGTTTAAGAGCTTCTTAATGATCCTACGAGTATCACAAGGAACATGCAACTCCCATATTGATTTTTCTTTGATATAGTTGGAATGGACCCATTGGCTCCATAATGAGCTTCAATCCGAATACATCCTCCAGAAATTTCTAAGCATAAAAACATCATTTATCTCCTTCAAGATTTTAATTCTGAGACCCCCTTCATTGTAGGGGAGTCAAACATCCTTCCAAGCTACCTTTCGGCTCGTGCCTCTCCATAAGAAAGCCTTGAATTTTGCTTCAATTTTTGCCAAAATACTCTTGGGAGAAGGATTGTACTTGCCCAAAAGGCACAAACTTGAAGAAGAGTAGACTTAATAAAGACAACTCTACCCACAAGAAAAAAGCCATTGATTGGTCCATTTGTCAATCTTAGCATTGATTTTCTCCAAAAGAGGCAAGCAATCTTGTTTCCTAAGTTTTCTTGATACAAGAGGAATGACAAGATATCGGATGGGGAGCTTACCCTCATAGATGCCTACTTTATCTATGATGGCTAATTTTGCTTCATGTGTAATTCCCCCAAGGAAAATATTGCTCTTGGATTTGTTGATGTTAAGCTCCGAGTAGGAGGAGAATGATCTCAAAGTAGCCATGATGCATTCAATAGAACTCAAGTCTCCTCTACAAAAAAGGAAGAGGTCATCTATAAAGAAAAGATGGTTGAGCTTCAATTTTGAGCATTTTGGGTGGAACTTGAAACTTGGGTTGTTGACCAAGTTGTTAAGCATGCGTGAAAGCACTTTCATACAAAAAACAAAAGGGAAGGGAGAAAGAGGGTCTCCTTGCTGTATTTCATTAGCCCTATAGAAGTAACCTTCCAATCCTCCATTGAGTGAAATAGAAAAACTTCTTGTTGAGATGCATGTCATAATCCGATTCACAAACTTGTGAGGGAAACCAAAAGCAAGAAAGGTAATTTTACTGAATTCCAAATTTAAGGTGTCAAATGCTTTCATGATATCTACCTTAAGTGCACTCCTGGAAGAAGTGTGGTTCCTTGAATATCCCCTTAAGAGCTCATGGGCAAGAAGACTGTTCTCCATAATGAGCCGATTCTTGACAAATGCCGATTGGTTCCAAGAGATGACATTAGGCAAGCATGCTTTGAGTCTATTGGCAAGGATCTTTGAAATGCATTTGTAAATTGTGTTGCAACAAGAGATGGGCCGAAAATCCTTAACCATGGAAGGGTTATGGATCTTAGGTACAAGTGCAATGATGGTGGAGTTTACCTCTTTAAGGAGTTTGCAAGATTGGAAGAATGAGCTGATTGCCTTAAGAACATCATTTCCAACAAAAAAAACTAATTTAATGCTTTTATGAGTCAAGTTAGTTTTCTCTCACTGGCATGACTTCTCTCTCACTTCTCTCTAAACTTCAGCAAACTCACCACCGCACTACTGTCACTCTCTACCACTAAACAACCAACCTCCATTACCAAAACACTTTACCCTTTACACTTTTTTCACCCTTCCTTTGCTTTATCCGTTTGTTTGTTCATGGGGAGAAAGAAGAAAAGTATTTCTCCTTCAAGGCAAAGTGCTAGAATCCTTGCTAAAAAGCAAGCTTTAAATGCTCTTCTAAAGATCCTACAAACATTGATGACGTTGAATCAGCATCTTCTCCTCTTTTGATCCAAGATGCATCTTCAACGTCAAAGGAATGTGAAGAAGCTTTTGAATTGGGTAAAACATTTGAAGAATATGAGATTGAGAAAGAATCAGCAAAAATGGAGAAAGTGAAGAACATCATTAAGAATACTTCAACTTCTCAACTCTCCTCTAAAATGGGTAAGACATCTACAAGCTCTCCAAATTTTAATCTTGGCGAAGAGATTGCAAAACTCTTATTTACTACTCCTACTCATAAAGCAAATGTTTCGGATCATTATAGTCCAAATAAAGTTGATCATGACCTAAAAGAAAACTCATTTCACGACAACCATGGTTGCTCGGATGGAATTGAAGACGATAAAGAAGAAGATAATTTCACTTTACCCTCTGGTCCTTACCCATAGGTTAATGGAGAAACCTTGCAAGTTGATTTGGGTAACCAAGAAAATATCAACTCATGTACTTAACCTAGTCAAATCAGCCCAAAAAGCTTTACTATTCCACCTATCACCAAGTCAAACTCGGGCCCACAATTTTGCAACTCAAATTTCCCTCCACTTATTCAAGACTTGGTTGATTAAGAACAAAAAGGCTCATAACCAAAATGCTCAGTCCCACTATGATGATTTGGCTGCTAAATCATCCAAAATAGCCATATCATCTCGTCCAAGTCAAGCCCCTGCGAGTGAGATATTCCCCTCTAAACAGAAACGTGAAAATGGAACTGCTTGTGTACAAAGCAAAATGCTTGGATAAAACCCCTGAAGTTAAGGTATATGCCTACTCCAAATGCTCCATCTACTAATTGGGAAATGGACTTTGCTGAACATGTGGATACTAGCTTGCATATTAATGATTAATTTGAAGTTAAAATTAATAATGGTGTTAGAGAGGTTCAAGATCCCTCGATTGATTTTTATGATGAAGCAGACAATTATTGGACATATTGCCTTGTTGGGCAATTTTTAAGTGCTCCTCCACCAATTTATCTCATTAGAAGCATGATACAAAACGCTTGGTGGAAGTTTGGACAAGTTGAGGTCTATGCTAAAGGAAAAGGTTTATTCATTTTTAAATTTGAGAAGGAAGAACTTTGCCAAAGAGTGTTACAACAACTTTGGCATGTGAATCATAGGCCTCTACGTTTGAGAAAATTACAATCAAATCTTGAGTTTGTCAATCTATATTGCAAAAAAGTTCCTATCTGAGTGAAGCTTCGAGACATGCCGTTAAGCTTGTGGTCTAAAAGGGGATTTGGATACATTGGTTCTTTTATTGGAAGGCCCCTCCAAATTGATGCTATCACTGAATCAAGGAAAAACCTTGAATTTGCCTATGTATGTGTCGAAGTTGATCTTGAAGAAAAGCTTCCGGATGAGGTTTTTGTTCAACTTAGGGATGGTTCAAAGGCCCTTGTTGAAGTAGAATATGCATGAAAACCATTGAAATGATCGCATTGCAAAATGGTGGGACATGTCGATAATTCTTGCCCAATGAAGCCCAAACCCCAAATGGTTCAAATTGTTCAAAATGCTAGGAAACAAAATGATAAGGCTACCTACTTAGCTCATAAAGCAAAAAGCCATGATGAATGGCAAGTTGTGGGAAAAAGAAAGTCAACCCTTGAGAAATCAACCCCAAACTATGAGAAAAATGAAGTTGCTAGAGGAAATGAAAAAGCCCCATCTACTTGGCCAAGTATTATTGAGAAGAGAAAATGAAAAAGCCCGTTTAAAGTGTGTTTCCACTTCTACATCCACACAACAATACATTCAGGGTTCTTGATGATCATGTGGAAAAAGAGGATGGCGAATTTCTAAAAGAACAAGAAGATGATGGTTTTGACTTTACTGGGAATCTTGAGGCCTCGGAGAAGGACAGATTGGGAAGGTCTTCTTCTCCTAAATCCTCTTTATGATATTTTGTGCTTGGAACACTAGGGGTTTTAATTCCCCTAGAAAACAAAAAGAAGTCAACTTTTTGATCAGTAAGCAAAAGCTTAATTGCCTTTGCCTTTTGGAAACTAAAGTTGCAAATCAGCAACCTTTTGCCCCTCTTTTTCGTTCCTTGGGTTTTGAAAAATACATGGATGAGAATATGGTTGAACACCTATGGCTTTTTTTGAAGAAACACATCACAGTGAACATTTTCGACACTATGGAACAAGGTATTCTTTGTCACCTTGAAGATCATTCATATCAATCCTTCTTTGTTGCTTTTGCATATGGTAGAAATTATTCAAAAAGCAGAAAACATCTTTGGTCTAGGATCTTAAAATGGAGTTCTTGGTATGATGAAAGACCTTTTTGCATCATTGGTGACTTTAATGAAATCCTCAATAGTGGTGACAGATTCTCTTGCACTATGATGTGTTATGTTTTTGTGTGTGTTTGCATCATCATTTACCTATTTTTAGAGGTGTTGAGTGCTCATAATGATGCATTAGTGTAGTGCTTTTGATAAGAATAGGTTTAAGCATAAACAAATGTACATATCGAGTTTAAGAGACAAATTGCTACACTAATTGCTTGTTTTCAATGATTTAGGTGAACTTTGTGTTAAGAATGAGATTGGACGATGAAAGGTGATGAAGATGGGAAATGCACGAGTCTAAGAGAGAAGATCGAAGGCCGAAAAGACAAAGAATGGAGGAAGAAAGTTAGCCAGACGACCAAGGAAAAAGTGCCGATCGACCGGCCACTCTAAAGAGGTGCCAAAATAGCTGGATGACCACCCCTCCAAAGCCAGTCGACTGGCTAGGTCGATCGGCCAGTCCAGAGAGCATCATTAAAAAGCTGGTCGAGCTAGGTCCAGAAGCCGATCGACCGTCTATGCTGGGAACATATAAATGGGGCTCGATTCTACAGAAAAAAAGAGGACTTTTTTTGGAAGATTAACACACACTTCACACCTAAAATTCTCACACACCTAACCCTGGATCCCACCCACTTTACACACACTTTTCACACATTTCTCACTAAGAACCAAGATTGATTTGGAGGGTTCAAACATTTGGAATCAAATTTGCTCAAAAGCTTTGTACAAGATTAGCTAGGACGAAAGGGAAGCTTTATTATCTCTCTTTCATTCTATTTCCTATTATGATTGAGTAGACTTGTGTAGGGTGATTTAATTTATGTAATGGGTTAACTATATACACTTATGATATGGGATATGACGGCTGAATATATATACATGTTTCGAATTTTCTTGTTCAAATGGGTATTTTCTCATTCATGTCTAAGTGTTTGATAAAATGCCTAGATGAGTAATGTGTGCATAAATTGAAGTTTGTTTGTTACTAAACACATCTAATCCACGTTATAATCATGTCTATGTGTTTATATGTGGATTCTATGAAGTGGGTAATGCTTTTTTATTCATGTCTATATGTATATTTGCATGCCTAGTAATGAGCATAACTTCAATAAAGCATACATGTTAGTTGTTAATTGCTTCTAATGGTGCGAACTAAACATGACGATGTTTGGTAGTTGAATAGGTTCCATTATTCATGAGCACTTTGGCCTTGAACATGTATGAACGCACTAGCAAGTCAAATCCTGCTGTAGTGTCCTTAGAATGACGAAGTGTAATTTAAGGCTAGTCTAGACCGAGTCTTCTTTGGCTTTAAATCCAGCCAATAGGTTTCCGGATAGGTTTAGTCGACCTTAGCAACACTAGGTCTTGGCTTTAAATCTAGCCAAAGGTTTAGGTACTAAGGTAGGTTCATTCTAAGTCACCTAAGAAGTTAGTTAGTCAATCTTGAGGCCCTAGGTCATAAGGACCACGCCGTAGCTCTAGGGGGCGCCATCTAGGGACGAACCCACACCGAGTCCTAGGGGAAATTAGGACACTAACTAGCAACCTAGTTAAGAGCACTCATGATAGTTAGCCATCATCCCTTGATCCCATTGCATTTGAGTATAGAATTACCCATTCATAAGTCGAAGTCACCCTAACCCCTTCTCAATTGTTAGTTCCCTCTTGACCAACTTGTGTTCCCATTTTTCATATTCATAGTTTAGTTTTATTTCCTTTACCTAGAGCTCCTGAAAATCTATAACCCCAAAAATATGTCTAGTTTAGATTTTCTTTTTGGCACTTTCTAGAACACCAAGCATAGAATTCACCCACATTATTCACGCCTCCCTGAGGTTTGACACCTGCACTTGTACACACTATATTGCACAATCCGTATGCTTGCAGGTCTTTTAAAGCTTGCACTCAAAGACGCACCAAGTTCTTGGCACCACTGCCGGAGAGGCACGGTGATTTGCATTCTTTGTTTGTGTGTTTTGGTAGTTGCTTTTCTTACTTTCTTGCTCTTCCTTTATAATTTATTTAGTTTTTGCTTATCTTGTTTATTGTTTATATTATCTTGCTTTGATCCTTGCTTATCTATTTCAACTTTTGTCTTTATTTTTAGTACTAGGATTATGGTTTATTTGCTGTAGTTTTAGGAATATTGAAGTTTTTGGGGGTTGAAGTGGCCGGAGTTAGGATAGATTGTGCATGCTTGGTAGGAGATCTCTTAGAAATCCCCTAGTTCCTCTTAATCCCGAACCTAATAGAATTGCTAGACATTTTAGAAATTTAGGAGATCTTCTTGAGGAGATGGCCGATCCCAATCATCCTCCTAATCCTCCCAATCCCCCAATGAATCCCATTCCACCTCATGATCACATTAGGCATCAAGCCCAAGATCATTTTAGACGAGAGTCCCGTAGACCAGACCCACCCATAGATAAGGAACCTACTCTTAGGCAATTCTTTCTTCCTAAAGTCTTTGAGCCTAAATTGGCTATTCAAATTTAGGGTTTGGGGGAAACGAACTTTGAGATTAAGCCTAATATGTTGGCTATGCTTCCCTCCTTCTACGGGAGAAGCAATGAGAGTCCTCTAGATCATATCACTGATTTTGTTGAGATAAGTTCCACTCTCCATGTCCCCAATGTCTCTCAAGAGCTCATACGTCTAAGATTGTTTCCTTTCTCTCTTAAGGACAAGGCTAGGACTTGGTTGCACTCCTTACCTAACGGTTGCATTACTACATGGGCTAAGACGGTCGACCTTAGGACCGCCATTATGACTTTCTCCCAACATGACCTAGAATCTTTTCATGATGCTTGGGAGAGGTTCAAGGATCTTCTTAGACAATGTCCACACCACGGGTACGGCAATCATGACCTAATGCAATACTTCTTTTGAGGCTTAAATGAACAAAATAGGATGATGGTCAATGTCGCCTCCGATAGTGGCTTCTATCTTTTGAGACCGACCGAGGCATGGGAGAAAATAGAAACGATAGCTGAAAATTCTTTTCAAAATTTTGCAATGGAAAGGTCTAGTCGGGGAGGCAACAAGAGAAGTGTTAGTGAGGTTGGAGTTTCTTTAGTCTTACCCGTTAAGGTTGAGGCTTTGACGAATAAGCTAGACCAATTCATTTCTTTGTCCATTTCATCCCAAGGTCATAAGACTAGTTCTTTAGGTTCTTCCTCCGCCCCTTTAGTTGTTGAAGTTTGTGCATTGTGCTCTGAGTCATCTCATGAGACCATAGCTTGCCCTTTAGCATCCTAATTTCCTGAATTCATGAAAGAGCAACTGTGTGCCACACAAGGTTATTCTCGTGAGTATAATCCATACTCGAACACATACAATCCGGGTTGGAGGGACAACCCAAAATTTTCTTGGAGACAAGGCCAGCATGAGTCTAGTTCACCTCCTCGGGTTTCACCTCAGCAGCGACCCCGTCCTCAATATCCCCCAGGTTTCTATCATGTTAATCAACCTCGTCTCACTAGTGCTCCTCTACCTCAAGCTTTACTTGCTCCTTCTAGTAGCCAGATTCCTAGTAATGACGTGATGAAGTTAATGTAGTTTATTCAGAATCAGCAGCAGGCATTAGCTAGTCAGCAACAGGAGTTAGTTGATAATAGGCAAGAAATGGCTAGCTATAGGTAGCAGATGACTAGGTTTGAGGCACAGTTAGTACAGATTTCTAGTTAATTGAGGGCTAGAGATCCAGGGAAATTACCTTCTCAGCCGAAGGTGAACCCTAGAGTCTAGTCCTATTCCTCCACCGATACCACTTATCCCCCTCAGGCCTAGGCTAAGGCCGTCACCACTCTTAGGAGCGGTCGGGTAGTGGATAATAGGGTAAGAGTTGACTTTGCAGTGCTTGCACCTAGTGGTCCTTCCAAGTCTAGAGCACCACATTGTAGCCCTATTGAGGGAAATTCTAGAGAAGGTCTTGTTGAGAAAGATGAGCCCATTAGAGATCATGGAAAGAGTAATACTTCCTGCCCACATCAAGAGGGAAAAGAGCCTATTGATGACTCCCATGTATCTAAAGGTGTAGAGCCTAGAGTTCCCTTTCCATCCACCTTAGAGAGGCCTACACCTAGTGAGGATTCTAGGTTCTTCAAGGTTTTAGAGCATCTTAAGGACCTTAAGGTCAATCTTCCTTTGATAGATGTGATCCTTTCCATCCCCTCTTATTCTAAGTTCTTTAAAGATCTTTGTCCAAGGAAACGTAGGTCATCGAACATTCCTAAGAAGGTCAGCCTTACGGAGAAGGTGAGTAGTATTTGTACTTTGAGCCTTCCGCCCAAGATGAGAGGCCCCGGAGCCTTCACCATTCTTTGTAGGATTCGTGAGACCCAGATTGATCATGCCTTGTTAGATTTAGGATCTAGTGTGAATCTCATTCCCTACTCTGCTTATCAGTAGCTAGGTCTAGGTGAGTTGTCTCCTACACATGTTACTCTTCAGCTGGCTGATAGGTCTGAGCGTAGACCTAGGGGTGTGACAAAAGATGTTATGGTTCAGGTAGATGAGTTTGTGTACCCTGTTGACTTTATAGTGTTAAATATGTTTTCGGGACATGACTCTAAATACTCTACACCCATTCTTCTAGGTCGCCTATTCGTTGCCACAGTAGATGCCATTATTCATTGTAGGTCGGGGCTATTAGAGATGAAATTTGGGAATTTGAGATCTACTATGAAGGTTGCTGATGTGGTGAATAGGGCTAGTATAGGAGGAGAGGATGGAGAAGAGTGCTTTAGGGTAGATGTGATTGATTCTTGCGTTGAGGATCTTATAGAGAAGACTATGACCGATAGAGAAGAATTGAGGAATTGATGTCTAGTTTTGATTTGGAGACCTTAGAGCGGAAATGTGTAGCTTCTACTTCCTTGATTGAGAGCCATTTGACTAATAAATCAATTAAGGTTAATCCTTCTAGTCTCATTTCTAGTGATGTCCCCATTGATAATATTGAGGTTAAGTCCCCCTTGGTTGAGCCTAGCCCTTCTTTAGAGCTTAAACCCCTTCTCGATCATTTGAAATATGCATTCCTAGGCCCTAGTGAGACCCTTCCGGTCATCATAGCTTCTGATCTTTCTAGTGAGCATGAGGAGCGTCTCTCAGAGGTCCTTAGGAAACATAGGAAAGCTAGAGGGTGGAAAATTGATGATTTGAGAGCTATAGACCCTTCGGTTTGCATGCATCGTATTCTCCTTGAGGATGGAGCCATTCCTTTTAGGGAAATGCAAAGGAGGCTAAACCTACACATGCAAAGTAGTTAAGAAAGAGATCATTGAGCTTTTAGATGCAGGCATTATTTATCTCCGATAGTGAGTGGGTTATCCCAGTTTAAGTTGTCCCTAAGAAGTCCAGGATCACGGTTGTTGAGAATGAGAGAGGAGAGCTTATCCCTAAACGTACTCCCATGGGATGGAGAGTTTGTATTGACTATAGGAAGCTCAACTCCAAAACTAGGAAGGATCATTTCCCATTGCCTTTTTTAGACTAGATCTTAGATAGAGTAACCAGATCCCTGTGTTTCCCGAGGACCAGGAAAAGACCACCTTTACTTGTCCCTATAGCACTTTTGCTTATAGGAGAATGATCTTCGGTTTTTGTAATGCCCCAGCGACTTTTCAGAGATGTATGATGGCCATTTTTAGTGACATGATTGAGAGGCATTTAGAGATTTTCATGGATGATTTCTCAGCCTTTGGAGATAGCTTTGATGAGTGCTTGAGTCATCTCTCTTTAGTCTTAGACCGACGTGTAAAGAAGAATCTAGTGTTAAGTTGGGAGAAATCCCACTTCATGGTGCAACGAGGGATAGTGTTGGGTCATGTTGTATCATCTAGTGGAATTCAAGTTGACCCAACTAAGGTAGAATTAATTGAAAAGTTGCTTGTCCCTAAGTGTGTCAAGAATGTTAGATCTTTTCTAGGGCATGCAGGATTTTATAGTAGATTCATTAAGGATTTTAGTCATATCAGCCCCTTGTCTAGGCTTCTAGCTCAAGATGTCCCTTTTGACTTTGATGATGAATGTGTTAAAGCTTTCAATAGGATTAAATCCTTATTGTCTACATCCCCAATTATCCAGCCACCTAACTATAGTCTCCCATTTGAGGTTATGTATGATGCATCTGATTATGCAATAGGAGCTGTTTTAGGTCAAAGGAAGGATAAATTGCCCCATGTTGTGTACTATGCTAGCAAGACTCTTAATGAAGCACAAAAGAATTATACCACTACGGAAAAAGATCTTCCAGCAATAGTTTTCTCCCTTGACAAGTTTAGGTCATACATCCTGGGGTCCAAAGTGATCATCTACACTGATCATGCGGCATTGAAGTATTTGTTGTCTAAGAAAGAATCTAAGCCCCGTTTGATTAGGTGGTCGCTTTTTTTTTGCGGAGCAAGAAAGTAATTGTATTTCACTAATCAATATAAATGTACAAGTACATACAAAAGAGTGGGGGAAAGTAGGAGGCGCTAAGAAATGATCTCATCAAGCCTCTACAATTTACAAAGCAATTTGTTCAAGGGAGAGGAGTAAATTTTCTACAGCAAGAAAGTTTTACTCTAACTTCATTAAAAATAGTATTAAAAATGTACTCCTCGGTCTTGGCTTCATTTTAGAAGAAATGCTGATTTCTTTCCTTCCAAATGTGATAGATGGTTGCTCCAAATAGGTGCTTGATGATGGTAGCCTTCAAGTGCTTTTCATGTGCAAAAGGAGTGATGTAAGTAATGATTTCATTCCAAGAAATCAGATTCTCCAGGACAAAAGAAATGCAAAGGCCTTTTCTCCAAATTCTCCTAGTAAAGCAACATTCAAAGAAGAGATGGCCTCTCGTTTCACAACCCATAAAGCAAAAGATGCATGTGGGATTGATGTCAAATCCCCAATGTAGCAATCTGAATTTTGTATTAAGACGATCAAGAAATGCAAGCCAAACGATGAAACTATGTCTTGGGCTATGCTTTTTGTGCCAAATAATGTAATGACCCTCAAAGTTGTCTCCCTTCCTTCTTATATGCTCCCAAGTGTGCTTGAAGGTGAACTCCTCATTAGGTGAGAGAACCCAACCAATCTTATCCAAGGTAGTGTCATTAATAACAAAGCTATGGCTTTCAATATGAGAAAGGTGAATTGGCCAACTCCATCTACTATTAGTAAAGAGTTCACTAACCTTTGCAAGAAGGGGCAGGTTTGGGAGTGTATTGCTCCAATATTCCAAAAGGGAGCCCTCCTTATGCCAATTATCAATCCAAAAGAGAGTATTTGCTCCATTGCCAATGTTGTGTTTAATGAGCTTCTTTGCCTCAACTCGGCAATTCAGAAGTGCCTTAATAATCCAACTAGCATCCTTGGGGGCTTGCATGATCCAATTTGAGGAGCTTTTGATATAATTTGAGTCAATCCATTAGCTCCAAAGTGTGCTCTTTTCAGCATACATCCTCCAAAAAATTTTTAGCAAGTAGACTTTGTTGATTTCATCAATTTTATGAACCCCAAGTCCACCTTCATGCAATGGGAGGCAAAGATCCCTTCAAGCAACTTTAGGACCAGTTCCTCTCCATAAAAATGCTTTGAATTTTGATTCAATGGATGACACAACATTTTTGGGGAGAAGGATGGCACTTGCCCAAAAAGCACAAATTTGAATGAGAGTGGATTTGATCAAGACAAGTCTTCCCGCAAAAGAGAGCTAATTATTGCACCAAGTATCAATTCTTGCTGAAATTCTCTCAAAAAGAGGCAAGCAATCAGCTTTTCTAAGCTTTCTTGAGACAAGGGGGATGCCCAAGTAACGTATTGGAAGCTCACCTTCTTGAAACCCAACCCGCTCCAAAATAGCAAATTTAGTATCATTGCTCACCCTACCAAGGAAGATCACACTTTTTGAGCTGTTGATTTTCAGCCCAAAAAGATTTGAGAAAGTTTCCAATGTACCCATAATGCATTCAATGGATCTTAAGTTCCATTTGCAAAAGATAAAAAGATTATCTGCAAAACAAAGGTGATTAAGCTTTAGGCGCCCACATTTTGGATGAAAATGGAAGCCCAAATTGCTGTCCAGCCCATTAAGAAGACAAGAAAGAACCTCCATGCAAAGAACAAAAAGATATGGAGAGATGGGGTCACCTTGTCTAATACCATTTGCACCTAAGAAGAAGCCTTCCAACCCACCATTAATAGCAATGGAGAAGCTAGGGGTTGTAACACAAACCATAATCCAATCAACAAATTTCCTTGGGAAGCCAAATGCAAGGAGAGTGGACTCAATGAAATTCCAATTAAGTGAGTCAAATGCTTTCATGATATCAACTTTGATGGAGCACCTTGGTGAAATATGCCTCCTTGAGTAACATCTCAAAATATCATGAGCAATAAGTATGTTTTCATGGATAAGTCTATTTTTGATGAATGCTGATTGGTTCCATGAAATGATTTGTGGCAAGTAATGTTTTAGTCTATTTGCAATGATCTTGGAGATGTATTTATAGATTGTATTGCAACAAGAGATGGGTCTAAAGTCTTTGACCATGGAAAGGTTGGAAACTTTAGGCACAAGAGTAATGATGGTAGAGTTTACCTACTTGAGAAGTTTGCAAGAATCAAAGAAAGAGCTTATTGCACTAATAACATCTTCTCCAACAATCTCCCAAGCAACCTTATAAAATTGAGAAGTGTAGCCATCGGGTCCCGGGCTTTTATTGGGATTAAGGGAGAAGAATATGGATTTGATTTCCTCTCTAGAGATAGGTGCAATAGTGTTGGCAGCAAAGTCTTCATCAATATGTCTCCCAATGATCTCCTTTAAAAAATCCACATGCACATGAGAAGAAGATTTTGTGCCAAGGAGATTTTTATAGTATCCAATGAATTCCTCTTTTACTTCAAAATCCTCCAAAAGAAGTTGCCCATTCTCATTCTTGATTGCTTTGATGGAGTTTTTGTACCTGCGTTGCCACACCATATTGTGGAAAAATTTTGAGTTTGAATCACCTTCTTTGATCCAATCAAGTCTATATTTTTGGAGGAGCATGGATTTGTAGGTGATTTCAAGCTCTTCCAATTTGGTCAAAATGATCCTTTCCTTGTCCAAAATATAGTTGTTATGCTCACCATTATAGAGGGCATTTTGGATAGCACTTAGCTCCTCCCGAAGCTCCTTGATGGTGTTCGAAATACAAGCAAAATGTCTTTTATCAAACAATTTGAGAGCTTTCTTGAGAAGTTTTTGCTTTTGAAAGAGTTTGAATATCGGGGTACCAAAAACCCGTGTACTCCAGTGTTCATCCACAATCTTCAAGAAATCCGAATGAGAAGTCCATGCATTGTAAAATTTAAAAGGTTTAGGAGAAGATTCCCAAGACTTACAAAAGTGCATGATAAGAGGGCAATGATCGGATATGCCCGAATTATCCACCAAAAGAAGAGAATGTTGATAGTTTTGAATCCAATTTGCATTCACCAAGGCCTTATCAATTTTACTTGCCAAGAAGTTTGTTTCATTACTCTTATTTGTCCAAGTAAAGTGGGGGCCATGAGTTTTAGCTTCTTGCAAGTTTGCTTTAGCCACCAATCTAATTAAGTCTTTAGCACTTCTTGGAATAGCTGATGTGCTAGATTTATCTCCACTTTGCAAGACTTCATTGAAATCACCCATAATGCAAAAGTCACTATTAAAACACCAAGAGCACCAAAGTTCAAGCTTGCTCCAAAGAATGCTTCTTTTAGAGGCTTCATTGCTACCATAGACAAAGGCAACAAAGAAAGACTTGTGAAGATGATCATCAAAATTGAAAAGAAGGCCCTGTTCACAAGAATCAATGAAAGTAGCTTGTATGCTTTTCCTCCAAAACAGCCAAATTCTCCCTTTGATCATATCATCCATATGATTATCAAAGCCAAGTTTGTCAAAACGGGAACTAATATGGTTGATGCTATCATTTCCAACAACTTTATTCTCCAAAAGGCAAAAGAAATCCAAGTGATGTTTTGTGATCAGCAACTTAACCTCTTTTTGTTTATTAGGGGAATTGAGACCCCTAATATTCCAAGAGCAAAAATTCATAGAGAAGTAGGAGGAGGATCATCAATCCCCGGGTCATGATTCTCATGTAAATTAGGGCTGCTTTCCTTAACCTTATCCCCATTCCCATCATGCTTAAACTGATTTTGACCCTCATTTTCATTTTCCTCAACATGGTCAAGGACTTCAAAAGGATTAGGATTTACATTTTAAGAGCAAGAGGGATCAAGATTAACCTTGGGACTTGAAGGCCGAGTGTTGTCTTCCATAACTGTGGTGACATTGTTATTCACAAGAGGCTCTTTACTTGATTTGGTGGTTGCTCCTCCTTCAAGAGTTTGACATAGAAATCCGGGATAAGAAGGGTAGAGAAAATTTAGTTGCAAATCATCTTTCCCGTCTTATTAGCAAGTCTTCTAGTGATCCATGATTCATTCCCCAATAAGCAATTGTTTACGGTCTCTCATCACACACAATGGTTTGCTCATTTTGTCAATTATCTTGCCCCAGGACATTTTCCTTCCCATTGGGAAAAGAGAGAAAAAGATAGGTTCCTAGCACAAGTTAGGCATTTCTTTTGGGAAAATCCCTATCTCTTCAAAGTGTGTATGGCTCAAATGATTCATCGGTGTGTGCCTGAGGATGAGTTTGAGAATGTTTTGAGTATGTGTCATGATGAGGGGTGTGGAGGTCATTTTAGTGGGAAGAAGACTACCGCGAAGGTCTTGTAAAGTGGACTATTTTGGCCCACTCTCTTTAGGGGTGCCCAAGAATATTGTAAGAAGTGCTTTAGATGTCAACAATCTGGGTCCATCTCTAGGAGAAACATGATGCCTTTATCCCTTATTCTTCCTTATGAATTGTTTGATGTTTGGGGTATAGATTTCATGGGTCTATTTCCACCTTCCTTTGGGTACCAATACATTTTAGTGGCCGTTGATTATGTGTCCAAATGGGTTGAAGCAATTCCCACATGCACTAATAACCATAGGTTAGTGGTTAAGTTCATTAGGGAAAACATTTTCTCTAGATTTGGAATCCCTAGGGTCTTAATTAGTGATAGGGGTTTGCATTTTTCCCATAGGACTTTAGAGGCTTTATTGAGAAGATTTTCGGTCACCCATAAGGTAGCCACTCCTTATCACCCGCAAACTAGTGGACAAGTAGAGGTGTCCAATAAGGAGATCAAGACCATTTTAGAGAAAACAGTTAGGCCCGATAGAAGAGATTGGTCTATTAAGCTAAATGATGCTTTGTGGGCCTACCGTACTGCCTTTAAGACTCCCATTGGTATGTCTCCATATAGATTGGTGGTTTATGGTAAAGCTTGTCACTTTCCAGTAAAACTAGAGCATAGAGCTTATTGGGCAATCAAAGCCCTAAATTTTGACGTGGCAAGAGTGGGTGAGAAAAGGAAGCTAGACCTAGCGGAATTGGAAGAGCTTAGATTCGAGGCGTCTGAGAACGCTAAACTTTATAAGAATAGGATGAAGAGAATATATGATAAACACATTATTAAGAAATCATTCTCTCAACCCCAAGGGGTTGGTCTAGTGGTGCGGACCTGGGAATAAGCTTTGCGAGGTCCTGGGTTCGATTCTCGCTGCTAGCATTCCTTGGGGCCACCCACCTGGCTTTGCCAGTCTTACCCGGTGCATGGGTCTTGTGGGGTGGTTCATGTACCCGAAGGTTTTCCAACTAGTCGTCGGGCTTCGCCAGTTTCCGGTGGTCGGGCTCCGCTCAGTTGGCTTCCTTTGTTATCAAAAAAAAAAAAAAATCATTCTCTCCTTCTGATAAAGTTTGGTTGTTTAACTCACGATTGAAACTCTTTCTAGGTAAGCTTAAGACAAGATGGGATGATCCATATGAGGTGATGGTGGCCTATCCTTCCGGAGCAGTCAAGATTAAAGACTTGAAAGATGGCTGAGAGTTGACGGTGAATGGGCAATGCTTGAAGCACACATATGATCCGAGCATGGCTTGTGTGGAGGTTTTAATGCTTCATGATCCCATCTATGGAAGTTGAAGATGAGTTGGTGTTTGCCTGGCTGATGGCATGGTGGTTAGTGCTACTAGGAGGTAACCTAGGTTCAATTTTGCAATTTTGCATTTGTTTCACTTTCTTTTCTTTTCATTTTCTTTCTTTTATCTTTCTTGCACCCAAACCAAAGTGTTGAATCCAAATCCTTTGTCCCATAAGAAACACCATTGCTCGTTATTGCACATGCCAATGCAAGTATGCATAGGCAATGCTACTAATCTTGTTTTCTTTGTGACTGTTTATGAATTGTGAGTCACAGGATTAGTAGTATGGTGATTTATCATTGGCATGGAAAGCTTTGAAGAAAATGCAAGGTTGTATCTATCTTTTCTCCACTTGTTCCCCATGTTTATACGCTATCCCTACCACCCTTACTTGTTTTGTAATGACAATTTGCTTGTTGTTGTGTTTTGATCTATTTGCTTGAGGACAAGCAAAGTTTAGGTTTAGGGGTGTGGGAGTTTGGTTTTCTTGTTATAAATCTTGCTTAGGGTAGATTGCATTATGCGTTTAACAATGGTGAAAATTTTTCATTTTTGATGCATATAGAGTTATTTATTTCTTTGTTGATCATTGTGTTGGCTTTTGTGATTAACTATATTGATTTATGAAGATGAGAGACATTGTGGGGAAATGAATAGAGTGGTTTGAAAACTAAGTCTTGGAGGGGATGCCCTTCAATGTTGTGGGGAGTGAGAACCTTGAAAGAATAACCCTTGTAGCCATCCCATAGCTTGGTAGGAAAGAGTGTTGGAAAAGGGTTGTTGATATGAGTGCCCCTTCCTTGATTAGTTCTTGTTGATGTGCCTAAGTCTTTCTTTTTCTTTCTTTTTGTGAATATATTACAAAGCATTAAAAGTTCAAAAAAATAATGAAAAAGGCAAAAAGGTGCAAATATATATATATATATGTATATTATATATATAATGAAGTGAAAAAGAGGAAAAGCCAAAGGCACCAAAAAGTTAATGAATAAGTGCATAAGTGACACAATGTCAACTTAGCACAAGTTATCATCTTTGTAGATACGTGAATAAGGCTTTTTGTAAGCCATTGCGTTTGTATACTCTCTTCTTCTCTTTGAGGCTTGGTGCATGTTGGGGAGGCCATGTTAGTTAAGGGAGCATGAAATATCAACATCCCGAGTGCGTGAGTTAGAATCCTAGGCTTGTGGTGGATTGGCTACTCGAGAAATTCCTACGAGGAACGAGACCCCTTATGAGTAGAGAGAGGATCCAAAGAGATTTGGGGATCTCTCCACAATAGGAATGCCCCCTTTATGCTTCTTAGACTAACTTTGATGTAGAGTCAATCCTTTAGACAATCCATTGTATTGGCTTTAGAGATAAAATTTAAGATTAGGCTTGCTTGAGGACAAACAAGGAGAAGGTTTGGGGGTCTTGATGTGTTGTGTTTTTGTGTGTGTTTGCATTGTCATTTACCTATATTTTAGAGGTGTTGAGTGCTCATAATGATGCATTAGTGTAGTGCTTTTGATAAGAATAGGCTTAAGCGTAAACAAATGTACATATCAAGTTTAAGAGACAAATTGCTACACTAATTGCTTGTTTTCAATGATTTAGGTGAACTTTGGGTTAAGATCGAGATTGGACGATGAAAGGTGATGAAGATGGGAAATGCACGGGTTTAAGAGAGAAGACTGGAGACCGAAAAGACAAAGAATGGAGGAAGAAAGTCAGCCGGACGACCAAGGAAAAAGAGTCGGTCGACCGGCCACTCTAGAGAGCATCATTAAAAAGTCGGTCGAGCTAGGTCCAGAAGCCGGTCGACCGTCTATGCTGGGAACATATAAATGGGGCCCGATTCTGTAGAAAAAAAAGAGGACTTTTTTTGGAAGATTAACACACACTTCACACCTAAAATTCTCACACACCTAACCCTAGATCCCACCCACTTCACACACACTTTTCACACATTTCTCACTAAGAACCAAGCTTGATTTGGAGGGTTCAAACATTTGGAATCATGTTTGCTCAAAAGCTTTATACAAGATTAGCTAGGATGAAAGGGAAGCTTCATTATCTCTATTTCATTCTATTTCCTATTAAGATTGAGTAGACTTGTGTAGAGTGATTTAACTTATGTAATGGGTTAACTATATACTCTTATGATATGGGATATGATGGCTAAATATATATACATGTTTCGAATTTTCTTGTTCAAATGGGTATTTTCTCATTCATGTCTAAGTGTTTGATAAAATGCCTAGATGAGTAACATGTGCATAAATTGAAGTTTGTTTGTTACTAAACACATCTAATCCATGTTATAATCATGTCTATGTGTTTATATGTGGATGCTATGAAGTGGGTAATGCTTTTATTCATGTCTATATGTATATTTGCATGCCTAGTAATGAGCATAACTTCAATAAAGCATACATGTTGGTTGTTAATTGCTTCTAATGGTGTGAACTAAACATGACGATGTTTGGTAGTTGAATAGGTTCCATTATTCACGAGCACCTTGGCCTTGAACATGTATGAACGCACTAGCAAGTCAAATCCTGCTGTAGTGACCATAGAATGACGAAGTGTACTTTAGGGCTAGTCTAGACCGAGTCTCCTTTGGCTTTAAATCCAGCTAATAGGTTTTCGGATAGGTTTAGTCGACCTTAGCAACACTAGGTCTTGGCTTTAAATCCAGCCAAAGGTTTAGGTACTTAGGTAGGTTCATTCTAAGTCACCTAGGAAGTTTTTTTTTTTTTTGCGTGAAAAGTGAATGCACTATATTAATTACAAAAGATGTACATGAGAATCAAAAGAAGGGGAAGCTCATTCTAATTTAGCCTCGATTCCCCAATTCTTACAAATGATTTTGTTGATACAAGAAGAAGTGAAAAGCTTTCCAATTGAACATTTAATTCGAACATGGTTGAAGATGGATGAAAAGATTTGCTCTTCTGTTTTTGCTCCGTTGCTAAATTGTCTATTGTTCCTTTCCAGCCAAATGAAATAAATTGTTGCTCCAAAGAAATGCTTGATGAGTGTAGCTTTGAGATTGCCTTCAAGAACGTATGGAGTAAAGAAAGTGACGATTTCATTCCATGATGTTGGTGGATCTTTTATGCATGTTAACTCCAGCCCTCTTTGCCAAATTCTTCTTGTAAAGCTATAATGGAAGAAAATATGGTCCCTTGTTTCGCAAGCAAAGTTGCAAAATATGCAATTGGAGTTGATTTCAATACCCCAAGTGAGCATTCTGAATTTTGTTGTGAGCCTATCATGCATTGCAGTCCAAGTGATAAAAGCATGCTTTGGTGTGTGGTTTTTAAATCAAACAGCATTGTGCCATTCAATCTTTCTTTTTCGCTTACGCAAGTGCTCCCAAGTATGCTTAAAAGAGAATTTCCCATCATTTGAGAGACTCCAAGAGTAAGAATCCAACCTATTTTCAACGATGGCAGCGTTTGGGATGGGGATATGCATAAGCTGAATTGGCCAATTCCAAGAGCCATTTGAGAAGATTTCTTGTACCTTGAAGTGGTGGATGGTTGAAAGTTCCATTCCAATGTTCAAGGAAAGTACCATTGTCATGCCATTTATCAGGCCAAAAGTGTGTGTCTCTCCCATCTCCAAGAATATGTGAAATATGACTTCTAGTTGAAGCTCGGCAATTGAGAAGCTTCTTCAAGATCCAGCTTGAGTCATTTGGGCAAGAGATTGTCCAAATTGATTCATTCTTAATGTAGTTTGAATGAACCCATTTGCTCCAAAGAGATTCACGAAAAGCATACATTCTCCAAAAAATTTTTGTGAAGAAAGTATTGTTGATGTCTTCCAAAGATCTAATTCCCAATCCTCCTTCATCCAATGGAACACAAACATTGCTCCATGCAATTTTTGCTCCCGTATCTCTCCAAAGAAATGCACAAAACTTTGACTCAATTTCTTTGATGATGCCCTTCGGAAGAAGAAGTGAACTTGCCCAAAATGCACAAATTTGTGTGAGTGTTGACTTAATGAGCAATACTCTTCCAGCATATGAGAGACTTTTAGTAGTCCAATGCTCAATTCTTCTATTGATTTTCTCTAAAAGTGGCCCACAATCTCCTTTGCGAAGCTTCCTAGTTACCAATGGAACTCCAAGGTATCTAATTGGAAGTAACCCCTCTTTGAAACCAAGTTTTTCAAGGATAAGCTTCTTAACCTCTTGGGATATGCCTCCAAGAAAAACATCACTTTTGTTGCAATTTACTTTGAGGCCCGACTCATAGAATTTCTCTAATGTCTCCATGATGCAATCAATTGACTTCAAGTTGCCACTGCAAAAAATAAAGAGATCATCCGCAAAGCAAATATGGTTCAGCTTGAGTTTAGCACATTTTGGGTGATAGCTGAAGTTTGGGTGATGTTCCAAACGATTAAATAAGGATGAGAGGACTTCCATGCATAAGACGAAAATATAAGGAGAGATAGGGTCACCTTGTCTTATGCCGCTTGCTCCTTTAAAGTAACCTTCAAAGCTTCCATTGATTGAAATGGTGAAACTAGGAGTTGTGATGCAAGCCATGATCCACCTAGGAAGTTAGTTAGTCACTCTTGAGGCCCTAGGTCATAAGGACCACGCCGTAGCTCTAGGAGGCGCCGCCTAGGGACGGACCCGCACTGAGTCCTAGGGGGAAATTAGGACACTAACTAGCAACCTAGTTAAGAGCACTCATGATAGTTAGCCATCATCCCTTAATCCCATAGCATTTGAGTATAGAATTATTCATTCATAAGTCGAAGTCACCTTAACCCCTTCTCAATTGTTAGTTCCCTCTTGACCAACTTGTGTTCCCATTTTTCATATTCATAGTTTAGTTTTATTTCCTTTACCTAGAGCTCCCGATAATCCAAAACCCCAAAAATATGTCTAGTTTAGATCTTTTTTTTTGGCACTTTCCAGAACACCAAGCATAGAATTCACCCACATTATTCACGCCTCCCTGTGGTTCGACACCCGCACTTATACACACTATATTGCACAATCCGTATGCTTGCAGGTCTTTTAGAGCTTGCACTCAAAGATGCACCACACTACTTTACCATCAAATGCTTGGGACTTTAAACATTGTGTTAGCAACACAAACCTCCATGAGTTTTATGGTTCCAGCCCTCATTTTACTTGGACAAATAGAAACTCTCTTGGCAATCTCTCTGCATCCAAGCTTGATAGGGCTCTTGTAAATAACAAATGGATGGAAGATATGATTGATTCTTTTCTCTTAATTGATAATCTGGGAATTTCTAATCATTGCCCCCTTATTATGCATACTAGTATGTTGAAAGCTTCTTCCCCAAAGCCTTTCAAGTTCTATAATGCTTGGACTACACATAAGCTTTTCTTACATGTGATAGAGGAGCATTGGGATGCACGGGTTTTTGGCACGCCAATGTTCATCTTATACCAAAAGCAAAGAAACCTAAAAAAAGCTCTCAAAGTTTTTGACAAGAATTTTTTCTCTTGCATCCCACATCAAATTAAAGAACTCAAAGATTTGCTCAAATTGGTTCAAATGGATGTGCTAAATGGTATATTAAATTGTGAGATGATTGACAAAGAAAAAAGCATTATGGTGAAAATGGAAGCTCTCGAGGCTACATACAAGAACATGCTTTGCCGAAAAGCTCAGCTAAACTGGATCAAAGATGGAGATGCCAATACAAAGTTTTTCCACAATGTCATTCGAGGAAGAAAAGCAAGAAACACAATCCATGCTGTTTCGGATAAGGATGGTAATATCATCTCAACTTTTGAGGGCATTAAAGAGGAATTCATTTCTTATTTCAAAGGCCTCATTGGTAAACCAAATCATACCCATGTCAAAGTGAACTTCATCAAAGACATCATTGGGAGGATAATTGATTCAAGTTGCCTCAACAAGCTTAAAGCTCCATTCACTCATAAGGAGATTAAAGCCACACGCTTCTCCTTAAATCCAAACAAAAGCCCTGGCCCAAATGGTTTTACTTCTCATTTCTACAAAGTTGCTTGGGATATTGTTGGTGAGGATGTTCTTAATGCTATTGGCTTTTTTTTTCAGATCCAACAAGCTTCTTAAGGAAGTAAATGCAACTTTCATTGTTCTTGTTCCTAAAATCTCAAATCCATTTTCAGTAAAAGATTTTAGACCTATCTCTTGTTGCAAACCATATACAAGTGCATCTCTAAACTTTTTGCCAATAGACTCAAGGATTGCTTATCTTGTATTGTCTCATGGAACCAATCAGCCTTTGTCAAGGGAAGATTAATTAGTGAAAACATCCTTGCGGCTCATGATCTTCTTAGAGGCTATACAAGAAGACACATTTCTCCTAGATGTGCTCTTAAAGTTGACATCATGAAAGCTTTCGATTACCTCAATTGGAATTTTATTGAAGCTACTCTTTTTGCTTTTGGGTTCCCACACTATTTTGTTGCTTGGATATGGCTTGCATCACAACACCAAATTTCTCTATTGCAATCAATGGTAGCCTTGAAGGATATTTCAAGGGTGCAAATGGTATTAGGCAAGGTGACCCCCTCTCGCCTTACCTATTTGTCATTTGCATGGAAATCCTATCTTGCATGCTTTACAAGTTGAAGGATAATCCAAGGTTTGGTTTTCATTACAAATGTGCAAGCCTCAAGCTCAATCACCTTTACTTTGTGGACGATCTCTTCATTATTTGCAAAGGTAACTCAAATTCAATTGAATGTATTGTGGAAATCATGGATGTCTTCTCCTCTACTTCGGGGCTTAAAGAAAATAACTCAAAAAGTCACATCTTCTTTGGTGAAGTCTCTTATGAAGTAAAAAGGGCTATTCTTGAAAAAGTGGAGTTTATTGAAGGATGTTTGCCAATGAAATACTTAGGCATCCTTCTTATGTCAAGAAAATTAAGGAAAGCCGATTGTCTTCCTCATATGGAGAAGATTACAAAGAAACTTAATAGCTGGACTTCTTAATGGTTATCTTATGGTGGTAGACTCCTCCTTATTAAATCCACTCTCTTGCAAATTTGTGCTTTTTCGACTAGCTCTATCTTACTTCCAAAAGGTATCATCTTAGCCATTGAATCTAAATTTAAAGCTTTTCTTTGGAAAGGTACAGGTGCAGAAATTGCATGGAAAGATATTTGTTTGCCTCTTGATGAAGGTGGTCCTGGTGTCAGAAGAATTATGGACATTAATACTACTTTTCTTTTTGTGAGGTAAGTTAAATAAACCGCAAAATTTGTAAAATTACATCCCAAACCCCTCAAATCACAAGTTACAACAATACTAACCAAAGCTAGATTTGAGGTGCAAGAAAAAAAAGAGCAAGGAAAAGATTCCAATTACAATAAATGAAACCATTGAAACAAAGTAACGTCAAATGAAAGTGAAAACATTGTGTAATCAAAATCAATCTTGAGAAGGCGGGGTATCTTCAATCTCGGGTGGAGTCTCCTTGATGCTTGCTTCAACTACAATCAAACCTACTCCCTTCAATTTCTTTTCCCTACCACAATTAGATTCTTCAAGAATTTTTCCTCCATTCTTGTCATTTTTTCCTTGCCTAACACCATCATGGGCATCTTTTTCCAAATTTCCAGAATTTTCCACTTCAATTTCACCCAAATTTCCTTCATTAACCCGAGCTTTATTTGAGATGACATTATTAACATCAAGGGTTGCAAACCTATTGTGATTCATTGGATTCTTGGGTGTTAAGGTCGGGGGATTGTTGACCATATTGAGAGGTTGATTATCTTTAGAGTCAAGGACAACACATGCAAATGGTGTTGGGTTCACATTTATAATTCTCCTCCAAATCTTCTTTGGTTTGGACCCATGCCACTCTCCATCAATCTTTTTAACCTTAGAGTTTTGTTGATGGTCATCTACTTGAGATGCATTTGGACATGTTGAAAGGGTGTGACCCAAAATCTTGCAAGAAAGACAAACAAGGGGCTTCCATGTACATTCAACATCAATTTTAGCCTATTCACTATTCCTCAACTTAACATAAGTGCAATTCGGGAGAGTTTTTGAAAGATCCATTTCAATGCAAACCCATGCAAAGCCAATAAAAGTACATGATTCTGTCAACTTATCCATATAAAGAGGGTTGCCTAAGGTACTAGCAATATAGCTTAAACCTCGTTGAGTGATTAGAGAATAAGGGACATTTCTAAGCTTGACCCGCAAGGGCACTTTCTCCCAAATAAAATGCATCAATTGAGCATTAGAATCCCATCTTCTAAGTAAGAGAGGTCTGTGATTTACATGCCACATTTGTTCCAACACTTGATCACAAAACTCATCATTCTTAAACTTGAAGACAAAAAAACCATTTTTAGTGGACATAATCTCAACCTTCCCAAACTTTTGCCAATGGTAGTCAACCATTCTTCTAATAAGGAAAAAAGGAGGAGGTTTATCCAAAAATTGACCAATTAGGCAATGTTTCCAATAAGTATCTCCCTCTAAAAACACATCTTCAAGGGGAACAGTCCCAAATAAAACCGTCCTGTTCAATATGTTTAAAGTAATTAAGTTTTGAAGAGTGAAAGAGTTTACCAACATAAGTTGCTTGCCAATCCTTGAGAGTGTTCCAAGCATTTTGAGAGGTGTAATATTGCTAGAGAGTGCCTCCATTTGCACGAGAAATGGTCTGGAAAGATGAGGTTTTTGGTGCATTAAAATCTGATATGGCAACCACGTCATTTGCATTTGTTGAGTTGGTTGTTGATTTAGCTTGCAAGGGAGGGAATTGAGCTTCATAAATTCCTTGCTGTAAATCCATAGTGGCATGTGGGGTAAAGTATTTTTCCATATTGTTTATTTCAGAGTAATTTGCTGATTGGAGCTAAATTGAACAAGGTAAGTCAGATTGAAAACCAACTTGTATGTTTGAATTTTGAGCTAGTAGACTTGCACCAAGAGTATTTGCTGGACCATCACAACAATCCAATAGGTAAAAAGGTGTTGTCGCTTTCTCATGTGAAAATGATGGTGAGATGTGCTTGGGAGTCGGCTGACAGGTGACTTGGTTAGAAATATTCAAATCTTGGCCGACATGTTGTTTATCAACATCAGAAGTGTTGGTAGCCATGAGTAAATTTCCAACGGGCAAAGGTATTGTCCGGTCAAAAGTGTCATCTTCCCCATTCTTTCAAGCTTATTATCCAAAGCCTTTTTTGATCCAATTTCTCCGAATTTTCTTAAAGATGATGGGGGATTTGCCTCAAGATTGGTGGACTTCACAACAAGAGGAGCAGAAAACGATCCATTTTGCACGTTTGAAAGTGGAGCCTTAGAAACTTTTGTAGCCATGGGAGAAATTTTCTTCAGCTCGGGTTGTGGAGATTTTGAAGATGAATCTTTATATGGATGACCATCTAACCTAAGGTGGCTGCTGCAGGTCATGCTTTGAACGAGCTCTTTTTTGGAAATATTATACTTCTCTTCCATGAAGTTGCCTAAACCAACGGATGGGGGACAAAGTTTCTGAGCTTCTTCGATTATTGTATCCGTTTCTTTCAAGGATCTCTTATGAAATTTAGTCTTGACCATGCTAGAAGAAGTATCTTGACCATGGGTGGGAGAAGAGGGTTGAGTAAAACCCATGCTACACGTTGTATCATATGCCATTTTAAATTCAAAACTTGAGTTGGTTGAAAACTCGTCTTCATCCATGAAAGATGGAGATGAGTGTTCAACCAAAGAAGGGGAAGAACTGAAATTACCAGCCACTTTTCCTTCATTTTTAGCAACAATTGGTCAAAGTTCTTGGTATGATTCCTTAGGCTTAACATTTATGGCTTTTATCCTTGCACTCTTTCTAGAAGAAGTGTGATTCTTCTTCTTTGGCATGATTGAAGTTGAAATTAAGAAGAGAAAACTTGGTAGTTGGGAGGAGCAATTTTAGAGAGAAGTGAGAGCAAGAGTTCCAAAGAGAGAACCTTCATGTTCCTACCCAATATGGAGCGTTTTGCACAATTTTAATACTACTTTTCTTCTCAAAACTTTTTGGAGAATGTATTTTTGCAGGGCAAGTAAGATAATTATATTTCATCAAGTCAAAATTGTACATGTACAAAAGATGTGGAGAGAAGGAAAAGTGAACCTATACAATGATATCTTCTAATCTCCACAATTTACATAAAGCTTTGTTCAAAAGAGAAGACTGAAATTTTCTACCATTTGAGAGTTTAACTCTAACATCATTAAAGATAGTATCAAAAATAAACTCCTCGATTCTTGCTTGATTTTTGTAGATACGTTGACTCCTTTCAATCCAAATATTGTAGATGGCTGCCCCAAAAAGATGCTTGATAATAGTAGCCTTCAAATGCTTCTCAAGGGTGAAGGGAGTGATGTAATCAATAATTTCATGCCAACAAATCAGATTTTAAGGAACCAAAGAGAGTTGCAAACCCTTTCTCCAAATCCTCCTAGTGAAACGACATTCAAAGAAGAAATGCTCTCTTGTCTCACAACCTATGTGACAAAAATACAAGTTGGATTGATATTAAGCCCCTAATGCAATATTCTGAATTTAGTACTAAGGCGATCATGATAAGCAAGCCAAACAATGAAGCTATGTTTTGGATTATGCCTCTTGTGCCAAATGAAATTATAACCTTCAAAATGATTTCCTTTCCTTCTAATACATTCCCAAGTGTGAATGAATGTGAAGCCTCCACATGGGAAAGATTCCATGTTATTTTAACCATAATGCCTTCATTGAGGACAAAATTTGGAACTTCAACTTGGGAAAGATGCATTGGCCAATTCCAAGTACCATCAATGAAAATCTCACATATCTTTGCAAGGAGTAGAGGATGTGGGATGGTATTTGTCCAATGCTCAAAGAGAGGACCATCCTTGTGCCAATTATCAATCCAAAATAAAGTGTTTGCTCCATTACCAACTTTGTGTTAGATAAATCTTTTTGCAATAACACGGTAACCAAGAAGCAAATTAAATATCCAGCTTGTATCCTTAGGAACTTGTAACACCCAAATAGAAGAATCTTTGATATAGTTTGCTTGAACCCATTGACTCCAAAGTGTTTCTTTTGCTGCATACATCCACCAAAAGACTTTCAGCATGTAAGTCAAATTAATCTCCTCAATGCTACGGATAGCAAGTCCCCCTTCTTTTAAGGGGAGGCAAATTTCCTTCTATGCCACCTTAGGACTAGTCCCTCTCCACAAAAAGGCTTTGAATTTCGTCTCAATTGCGACCAAAACACCTTTAGGCAAAAGAAAAGCATTTGCCCAATAAGCACAAATCTGAGCGAGAACTAATTTGATGAGCACAAGTCTACCCGCAAAAGAGAGCCAATTGTTGCACCTTGAATCAAGATTAGCATTTATTTTTTCCAAGAGAGGGTAGCAATCATTCTTCCTAAGCTTTCTTGAAACAAGTGGGATGCCTAAATAACGAATTGGAAGCTCACCTTCTTAAAAACCAACCCTATCAATGATAGCTCTTTTGTCCTCATTTGACACTCCACCAAGGAAGATTACACTCTTAGCATTGTTAATAATCAGCCCTGAGTAAGTTGAAAAAGTCTTCAATGTATCCATGATGCAATTTATAGAATTCATGTCCCGTTTACAAAAGATAAGGAGATCATTCACAAAACATAGATGATAAAGCTAAATGCTTCCACATTTTGGATGAAAATGAAATCTCGGGTTGTTTGCCAATTTGTTGAGCATACATGTAAGCACCTCCATACAAAGGACAAAAAGATAAGGGGAGATTGGATCTCCTTGTCTAATGCCATTTGCACCATAGAAGTAACCTTCCAATCCTCCATTAAGGGCAATGGTGAAGCTAGGGGTTTTGACACAAATCATAATCTAATCCACAAACTTTTTGGGAAAACCAAAAGCAAGAAGAGTGCATTCAATGAATCTCCAATTCAATGAGTCAAAAGCTTTCATAATGTCAACTTTAAATGCACATCTTGAAGAAATATGACTCCTTTGATATCCTCTCATGATGTCATCTGCAATGAGAATATTTTCATGAATGAGTCTACCCTTAATGAACGCTGATTGGTTCCATGAGATGATGTGAGATAAACAAAATTTAAGCCTATTTGCAATGATATTGGAAATGCACTTGTAGATGGTATTGCAACAAGAAATTGGCCTATAATCCTTGACCATGGAAGGATTTTGAGTTTTTGGCACAAAAGCAATAATAGTGGCATTTACCTCTTTGAGGAGCTTGCTTGATTAAAAAAAAAGAGCTAATTGCATTTAAGACATCCTTCCCTATGATCTCCCAAGCAACCATGTAAAAATGAGAAGTGTAACCATCCGGACCTAGGCTTTTGTTTAGGTCAAGGGAGAAGAGGGCATCCTTGATTTTATCATTTGTGATAGGTGCAATAGTGGTGGCAGCAACATCTTGTTCAATTGGTGTGTCAATAATATTTTTCAAAATATCCACATTTATGCTTGAGGAAGATTCAGCACCAAGAAGCTTCTTGAAGTAGCCAATGAATTCATCTTTCACTTCAGCATCTTCAATTAGAACTTGACCATTCTCATTCTTGATAGCATGGATAGCATTTTTGAGCTTCCTTCCTTTAACAACATTGTGGAAGAATTTTGTATTTGAGTCCCCTTCTTTGATCCAAGAGAGTCTTGATTTTTGATAGAGCATGGCTTTATGTTTTGCATCAAGCTCCTTCAATTTGCCAAAATGCACTTCTCCTTGTCAATAAGGGTGTTATTTTGCTCACCATTAAGAAGAAAATATTGAACATTAGCAAGTTCCTCCAAAAGATTTTTAATGGCAAATAGGATGGCAGCAAAATGTTCTTTGTCAAAAGATTTGAGAGCAAGTTTTAATGCTTTTTGCTTTTGATAGAGAATGTACATTGGTGTACCAAAGACCCGTGTACAGCAATGGTCTTCAACAAGTTTCAAGAAATCCAAATGAGAAGTCCAAGCATTATAAAATTTGAAGGGCTTTGGTGAGGATTTCCAGGACTTACATGTTTGCATGATGAGAGGGCAATGATCGAAGACACCGGGGCTAGCCACCAAAAGAAAGGAATGTTGATAGTTGTGCAACCAATTTCCATTGATGAAAGTTCTATCAAGCTTGCTGCCAAGTAGTTTTGTTCATGACTCTTATTTGTCCAAGTAAAGTGTGGCCCATGTGCATTTACTTCTTGCAACTTTGCTTTTGCGACAAAATTTTTGAAAGCACCAGCACTTTTTGGAAAGGAGAATGAGTTCGATTTGTCACCACAATGCAAAACCTCATTGAAATCACCCAAAATACAAAAATCACTTTCTTCACACCATGCACACCAAAGCTCAAGTTTGCTCCAAAGCTCATTTCTTTTTGATGCATCATTATGGCCATAGATAAAGGCAACAAAGAAAGATTTATGAATTTGACCATCAAAATTAAAGAGCAAGGCTTGATCACAAGAGTCAATCCAAGTTGCTTGGATACCTTTCTTCCAAAAGAGCCAAATTCGCCCCTTAACAAAATCATCTAAGTAGCTTGAAAATCCAATTTTATCAAAACGAGCACTAATGAGTTTGATGCTATCATCACTAACCACTTTGTTCTCCAAAAGACATAGTATGTCCAAGTGGTGTTTATTGATCAGCAACTTTGCTTCATTTTGCTTGATAGGGGAATTGAGCCCCCTAATATTCCAAGAGCAAAAATTCATTGGGAAGGTAAAGGAGGAGCACTAGGCTCAATTTTATGGTTGCTATTTGCATTCGGAGAGCCCTCTTTACCCAATTCTTCATTCCTTCTATGCTGGCCAAGTAGCTTTTGGGAATCATCTTCAATTTCTCCCACATGACCAAGGATCTCAAAGTGATTTGAATGCATCATTTTAGAGCTTGAGGGGTCAAGAGGTACCTTTGTAATGGAATGTCTTGGAGAAGTATCCTTAGCCTTTGAAGAAGTACCTTCACCATGGGATTCATTGAGTACATTACTTGTCTTCAATGGAGCTTGCTTCTTGCTCACGGCTTGCCACTCATAATGAGTTTTGGTGGGCTACTTTGTAAATTGCCTTAGAGGTTGGGTTTTAGGCTTAAGTGGGCAATTATCATCCACATGGCCAACCATCTTACAATGTGAGCATTTTGTCGGCTTCCAAGCATATTCCACCATAACCTTTGCCCTTGAGCCATTTCTAAGTTTTGGATAAACCACATCCAGAAGATTTTCTTCCAAATCAACTTCAATACAAACCCTACCAAACTCCAAATTTCTTCTTGAATCGGTGAGAGCATCCATTTGAATAGGCTTTCCAATGAAGGAGGCTACATAGCCAAGTCCTCTTTTAGAATATAGGCTCATTGGAACTTCCCAAAGTTTAACCCAAATAAGGACTTTTTTGCTAGATAAGTTCACAAACTCAAGATTCAGATCCCATTTCCTCAACAAAAGTGGCCTATGGTTGACATGCCATAGTTGTTGTAGAATCTTTTGGCAAAACTCTTCTTTTTCAAATTTGAAAATGAAGAGACCCTTTCCTTTAGTGTGAATATCAACCTTCCCAAATTTCTTCCAAGCGAAATCCACCATGTTTTTTATAAGGAAGAAAGGTGGGGGAGCACCTAGAAATTGCCCAACAAGAAAATGATTCCAAAATTTGTTCCCATCTTCACACAAGTCCTCCAGGGGGTCAACCACCTCCCTATTTCCATTAACCAAGTTGAAAACATGCTCTTCATCAAATTTAAGATTTTTATCCATATGTTTAGCAAACACACCACCCCAATCGGGGGAAGGATCATTAGGACTAGGCTCATATCTTAACCTAAGTGGCTTTTTCCAAGCATTATAGTGGCTGGTTGTTTGAGTTTGATATTGCCTTACATTCTCTTGGGCTTTAGAGTGAACATTACTTAAAGGATGATTTGCAATTCCAACATTAAGCTTCCTTGCTTCATCACTAGAGTGAGTTGAAATAGAGTTACCTTGAAAGAGCTCTTTGTCTTTGGAGGAAGGCTTTTCCCGAAGCTCATCAAAATAAGGAGTTCTCTGATTTTCATCACTTGATTGCATGGCATTATTGATGTAGGTGGCGTCCACATCATCATTAGTAAGCAGCTGATTTGGCAAAGTTTGAACGGCTACAGGACTTGCAAGTGGAGGGAAATCCTCTTGATAATCACGTAGACCAGCAATTAAATTATTTGAATCTGATTGCAAGATGACTTGGCCCTTTTGTGTTGTCAAAATATGCTTGGTTGGGCCTGAAAAGCTACTTACAAGTTCAGGTGGGAGGTGCTTCAACCCGAGGTTAAAAGCATTAGCAAGCTTTTGTCCATCGGGTAATAACCTTTCTTCTTCAATACCAACACTTTCGGCGGAAACATCATGAGCAGGACAAGAAGCATTGTTTCCTTGATTTTCATGCCCATTTAGACTACTAGGGCCCGAACAAGAAGAGCTATGGCAAGGAGAATGGAAGAGAAGCTTAGAAAGCACCATTTCCGATGGCTTTGTGCAAGGGCCAATGTCCATTTTTTATGTTGGAGAAGGAGGAGAGCGAGCTCGAGAGTGGCTAGTTAGGCATCGGACCAAGTCAGCTTTGGCTTTGCTTTGCTTATCAACATGCTCTTTGTAAGAAGTTCCCACTTCAAGAGCTTCATAAACTTCTTTGAGAACCAAACTTGAGGTTGAGTGAGCATCTCCACTAGCAAGAGATGAAGAGGCCGAATCAACCTCATTTTGAGATGAAGATGAACCAGCTTGTGCATTTGAAATACAATCCATGGCTTGCTTTCTTGCAATTAATCTAGCACTACATCTAGTCGGAGAAGAGACCTTCTTATTCTTTCCCATGAATGCAAGGATGTAGGAGCTAAGGGATGGGTTGGGAAGAGTGTTTAGGAGACAAAGTGTTGGGGCAACAAAAAAATAGGGGTTTGTGAAGGTGGAAAAATGGAAGAGGGGATGATTTGGTGGTGGTGGAAGGTGGCGGATTAGGTTGGGTTAGAGAGAAGGTAAAGAGAATTCATGGTAGAGAGAGAAAAGATTGAGTGCTCTTTGCTTTTAACTTTTTGGAGAATGTATGCTCACAAAGACTCCCTTTGGAGTAATTGGATCTGTGAGAACTACATCAAAGAATGCTCCATTTGGACAACAAATCACAATAGAGATGCAACTTGGATCATAAAGAAGTTGCTTGAATGCCGGGACATTGTAAGAGGACTTATCTCACATAGCATCGGTAATAGCACTCACACCCATTTTTGGCTAGATAAATGGCATCACACGGGCATCCTTTTTAACCATTGGAGTGACATTTTTCCTAATCCTCCTCTCCTTGTAATAGTACGGGATATTTATTTTAATCTCCTTGGTGCTGGCTGTCGCAACTTGCTCATTTCGAGCCTCCAAACTATCCTCTTGTTAAAGAAAATGAAGATTATTTTATTTGGGATCTCTCACCTGATGGGGATTTTTTTTTCTTTCTTTTTTTTTTTGTGAGGTAAGTAAGATTTTTATTACACGCAAATTCGTAGAAGTACATCTCAAAACCCCTCAAACCATTTGATACAACAACTCAATCCAAGAGTAGGTTTAAGGGGCATGAATCAAAAGGAAACAAAAACAACCAAAGCAAGTGAAAACATCAAGTGGAAGGTAATTGAACTCAATCAAGCTATCAAGTACAAACCAAAAGGAAAGGAGGAAAACCAAAACAAAGCTTAAATAGGGGTGGGAGGGGGATCCTCAAAACATGAGTTCCCAATGTTCCCATCCCTTCCATCTTGCTCAACACTCAAATTTACCTCATTCAATTGCACTTCATTTAGATTTTCAACTTGGTGGGCTTCCAAATCAGTAAAATTAGCAACATTTCCTTGGATTACATCATTTTGTTTCTCATTTTTTGTCAAGTCATTCTTTTCATTTGCTATACCTTCATTTGCATTGAGGACTGCAAAGCGATTATTTTCCAAATTTTCCCCAATTGAAGGGGTTGAATTCTTTCCCAAACTGGGAGCTTGATCCAAATCAATCACCACATTAGAGAGAGGGGAAGGATTGATGTTCTCAACTCTCTTCCAAACTTTCCTATTCTTTGCCTTTTTCCAATCATCATTCTTCTTTTCTACCATATGAGATGCTTGCCTAACATTTGTTGGTGGAGCATTTTGACACATAGCAAGGGAGTGTCCCACAATCTTACAAGAAAGGCATACAAGTGGTTTCCATGCATATTCAATGTCAATTTTGGCCCCATCCCTATTTTGCAATTTCACATAGGTGTGATCCGGAAGAGTTTTTGAAAGATCCATTTCAACACACACTCTTGCAAAACCAACAAAGGTTTGTGATTTTGTGAGCTTATCCATTTGCAGTGGAATGCCAAAAGTACTAGCAATGCAGCTAAGACCTCTTCGGGTGATAAGCGAGCATGGAACATTTCTAAGCTTAACCTAAAGTGGCACTTTTTCCTATCCAAAGTTTATCATTTGTGCATTTGCATCCCACTTTCTTAATAAGAGAGGTCGGTGATTAACATGCCAAAGTTGCTCCATAACTTGATTACAAAACTCATCATTTTCGAATTTAAACAAGAAAAACCCATTCTTGGATGATTTAATCTCAACTTTGCCATAGTTTCTCCAATGAATGTCAACCATTTTCCTAAGGAGAAAAAATGGGGGAGGCCTATCTAGGAATTGGCCAATAAGGCAACATTTCCAATGGCTATCTCCCTCTTCAAAGACATCGCTTGGTGGAGCAACACCTATTCTGCCATTTTCAACAATTAGTTCATGGAATTCAAGCTTAAGAGAGTGCATGAGATTACCTACATGATGGTCTTTCTAATCAAATTTTGTTGCCCATGCCAAAGGAGCATGAATTGATGAGCTTGCTAGCTGGGATGTTGATAAAGTATTTTGCTAAAGTTGGTCATGAAGTTGGCCACTATTTGCTCCATGTAATCCTTGAGAAGAGAAGGGAGTTGGAGTGCTATGATTCCTATTAAGGCAATGCTCTTGGTTGTTTAAGTTTACATGGGAATGGCCTTGAGGAAATGCATGATTTTGGCTAGTTACATGATTAGTCACTATCTGAATTTTGCTCCTGTTGGGAGCTTGTGGAGAGGTAAGATTATTTGCTTTAAAGTCACATGTGGTAGCCAAGTTATTTAAGCTTGCTGACTTGGATCCAATGGCACCACATTGTTTGGTTCAAGAGGCATACTCCACGGCATGCTTTCATCTCTTGGCTTGCCTTTCATGGTCGTTTGAACACAAAATATCATATCCTCTCTTGAGGAAAGGAAATCAACCCAACATGCATTTTTTGTAACTTGGGTTGTGAGACTAGGTCTCATCTCTTTTTCAGTTGCAGTTTCACCAAAAGATTGTGGGATAAGGGACTCAATCTCTCCATGGTCAGCAACCCCCCTACAAATTGGGATGACATTATGCAATTCTTCACGTCAAACGCTCTCGAGAATAATCTTAAAGCTACAATCTTAAAACACTTTATGGCAGTAGCAATTTACTTTATTTGGAAAGAAAGAAATGCATGAGAATTCAGGAAAAGCTTTTGCACTGAGGAACAAGTTTTCTCATCCATATACAATCATGTAAGATCAAAATGTAGAATTAGCAACACTTTTGCTCCATCTAGTTTTAATCGCACTTTATGTAAATCATGGGGTATTGAAATAGTTCTTGCTTAGGTCACCCCATTTACTGTACATCCCCTTTCTGTACATCACTTTCTTTTAATTAATACAATCTTACTTTCCACGCAAAAAAAAAAAATCATTTCCAACAATCTTGCAAGCCATCTTGTAAAAGTGTAAGGTGAAACCATTGGGCCCTGGGCATTAGGATTAAGAGAGAAAAGAGTCTCTTTGATCTCTTCATTTGAAATAGAAGTAATGAGAGCCTCCGCCATCTCCTCATTGATTGTTTTTCCAAGGATGCCTCTAACAAGTTCAACATTAGCAAGAGTATTTGATGAACCAAGAAGCTTCTCAAAGAACTTCAAAAATTCCTTTTTGACCTCCTTATCATTTGTGAGCAAGGTCCCTTCTTCATTTTTGATGGCTTGAATAGTATTCTTAAGCCTTCTTCCTTTGATAGTATTATGAAAGAACTTGGTGTTATAGTTTCCATCCTTGAGCCATTGGCTTCTAGTCTTTTGCAGGAGCATAGAGTTGTAAGAACTCTAAAGATTTTCAATTTCCCCAAAATGTCTTTTTCTTCCGAGTTCATCAACAAGGAAAATAGCTCGTGCATTATTATAATGAGATGTTTCTCTCTCTAACTTTCTTACTCTCTCTTCTCTCTAAATTCAATCCATTTATCTTCCACTCTTCTTTCTCTTAATCTGAATCTTTCATCATGCCTAAGAAGAAGCATCAAGTCTAATCAAGAAAAAGTGCAAGAATCAAAGCAATACAAGCAAAGCTTAAGGATTCCTATTAAGAAATATCCCCTATTTTGGTTGAAAATTCTGGAAATTATGAAGTTTCTCCCCCTTTAGCTGGCAACTCAAACTTCCTTGAAGAATCCATAGAAGATAGCTCGTGCATTAATCACAAGCTACAATTAGACATCGAAGCATCCCCTAGCTCGGAAAAGAATGTCTCACCATCTTCAAGCTCTTAGTTGAAATTTCTCGAGCAAAGCTATGATGAAGCTAAAATGCAACTTGTGCATAGTCTGAAGTGTAAAGCCCGGGACACCCAAGAAGAAATGGAGATGAGACACCATGAAGAAACTCTAAATGGATTGTTGCTGGAAACTTCTCCATGCTCGGATTTGGTTGGGGACAAAATGCTTGCTACAATGGTGGAAATACCGAAAGGATTTCAAGCACAAAATGACTTTAATGCAACAACTACGAAAGAAATCTCTTGTGATGAGCAAGTTTCTTCGCATGATGTTGAGCTCGGCATAGCCATCCCCATGGTTGCTCTTTCCAAGTCAGCTAAAAAAAAAGGTGATTTCCCCTAAGCATTATGGATCTTTTTCGAATTGTCATCAACCTGAGAATCTTTTTTCAGCTTCAAATTCAAACTTCCAGCATGGAAAAATGAAGAAGAATGATGTGCTCGTTCAATCAAGTATGGAGCTTGAAAGAGCCAAGACAGATAGGTTTTTACCCGATGGATATTCGGCTGACCAAGAAGTGTTTGGAGCAAATTTTTCAGCACACCTATCTAGACAAAAGGACCATCTTGCTGCCACTTCTCTTCCCTGGCCGACAGCTCATCAATCTTTGTCACAAAAAAAATCCCCACCACTTATTCAAAATACTCTTTCGGGTGGAAAATTGAAGGATTTCGTTCCCTTATCTCTTCAGCCAGTCGTGCATAATTTTAATCCACTTGGCTGCCAGCACTTTTCTGACTTGGATGCCAAATCACCTCAAGAAGCCACATCATCTTTTAATGAAAATCAGCAAAGGAACGTCCAGAAAGCTGCAAACCATGTTGCTCCTCTTGGCCAAGATAATTTCGCACTCGATGGTAGAAATGGAACTCTTGGAAATCATACTAGCCAAAACTACCATGGTAGATTCAATAGAAATAGCTATTTTCAGCAACAAGGAAGACGTGAAGGGCATCCAAATGCTTGGAGATGGCCTTTTAAGCCAAGGTATGAGCCCCCTTCTTCCACTCCAATTCCTAATTGGGGAGGTGTTTTTGCCCAATGTTCCACTTTAAATTAAAAACTTGAAGGTCATACTATAAATGCGATTGATGGTGTTAGAAATGTTGAAGATCCCTCACTTGATATTTAAGATGATGGTGAAAACTTTTGGCAACATTGTCTTTTTGGCCAATTCTTTGGTGCCTCACCACTATTTTTCCTTATTCATAATATGGTTGAAAATGTTTGGAGAAGCTTTGGGAGAGTGGAAATTTTTTCAAAAGGTGAAGGATTATTTGTTTTCAAGTTTGAAAATGAGGAAAATTGCCAAAAAGTGTTGGAATAATTATGGCATGTTAACCATAGGCCACTTCTATTGAGAAAATAGGAGCCTAATCTTGATTTTGTCAATCTTACTTGTGATAAGATTCCAATTTAGATCAAATTGAGAGATGTTCCTTTGAGCTTATGGTGTAGAAAAGGCCTTGGTTATGTTGCTTCTTTCATTGGTAATCCACTTCAAATGGATTCTATGACGGCATCAAGAAGAAACCTTGAATTTGCAAAAGTATGTGTTGAAGTTAAATTTGAGGAAAAACTCCAGGAGGAGATCTTTGCGAAACTTAAAGATAGGTCTCGAGCAAGAGTTGAAGTGGGATATGCTTGGAAGCCTTTTAAGTGTGATCATTGCAAAATTGTCCCTTAAAGACAAAACAAAGCACTCATGAAGCTCCTCAAAGTATTGTTGCAAATGCTCCAAAGCCAAAAGAAAGTGATGAATGGATTGTTATTGGCAAGAATAAATCCACAAATAGAAATGACCATCCTAAAAATGAAACTCAACCTAGCTTATTCCCAAATAAAGAAAGCTGTTTCTTGCTCCCAAGCTCCTAATGACCATCGGCCATACTCTCGTACAATACCGCCAAGAGTTTCAAGCCCCTTGCAAGTTAGCAATCACTTCAAAGCACTCAAGGAAGATGCTATTGATGAAAATGAGCAGATCACTCAAAAAGACGAGGAGTTTGAAAGCGACCCACATGGATAAAGCTCTTGTACTTTGTCTTGTTTGCTGTTTTTCTTACCTTTCGGGGTTCTCATGTTGTTTCTTTGGGTTCTCTTACTCCTCAATCCTTGTGCTTTTATTTTTTGTTTTCTGGGATTAAGGAGTCTTGGTTTCTCCTTTTGCAAGCCCTTCTTTCTTTGTTTTATAGGCCTATGCTTTGTAGAATGAAAGGCTGCATTGGATTGTTTTCTTTTTGCGTTTAATAGAAACTCACATACCTCGCAAAAAAAAATTGTGTCCTCCATTGTGAAGAATAAGTTGAACATCAGCAAGTGCACCCTTGAGCTCATGAATGATATTTGGAATGTTGAAGAGGTGAGCCTTATCAAATGCCCTGAGTGCTTGCTTCAAAATTCTTTGCTTTTGATAAAGAATAAACATTGGAGTGCCAAAAACCCGTGCACAATAATGTTCTTCCACAATCTTCAAGAAATCAACATATGAAGTCCAAACATTGTAAAATTTAAAAGGCTTTGGAGAGGAATGCCAAGACTTACAATTTTGTATAATGAGTGGGCAGTGGTCAGATGTACCAGGGCTTTCCACCAAGATGAAAGAGTGTTGATAGCTTGAAACCCAATTAGCATTTGCCAATAGTCTATCAAGCTTGCTTGCCACAAAATTATTTGATGTTCCCACAGTCCAAGTGAAATGCGGCCTATGAGTCTTTGGTTCAACAAGATTGCTTCTTGCCACAGACTTTTTAAAATCCCAACCACTAGTTGGAATGGAGTGGGTGTTTGATTTATCATCAAAGTGAAGAACTTCATTGAAATCCCCCATAATACAAAGGTCACTATCAACACACCAAGCACACCATTCCTTAATTTTGCTCCAAAGTTTGCTTCTATTTTTTGGTTCATTCTTCCCGTAAATGAAGGCAATAAGGAAAGATTTGTGGACAAGATCATCAATGTGACAAAGGGCACCTTGTTCAAAAATATCAACCACTTTCACCTTGAGAGTATCCCTCCAAAAAATCCAAAGCCAACCCTTGATTTGTTCATCAATATAGTTTGCAAAACCCATTTTTCCAAAATATGGCCCAATCTTCTTGATGTTTTCAACTTGGGTGACCTTGGAATCCAAAAGACAAAAGAGAAATTGGTGCTTATTAATTATTCTCAAAACTACCTTTTGCTTGTTAGGGGAATTAAATCCCCTAATGTTCCAAGAACTATAATTCATTGGATTGGATAGGAGTGGCATTGCCCCTCAATAAAACCCCATTTATGTCACTAGGAAGCTCCCCCTCCTTGAGAGTTGGATGTGGAGCAAGATTATCCATCGACCCGATGTCATTTATCTCAATTCCACCAATTTTGTCAAGAGATTCAAAAGTGTTCTTCTTCTTGACCTTAGATGTTGAGGGAAGATTGCTTGGTGACACTTTTTCTTTCCCTTTTGCATTTGTTGTTGCTTTTGTTGTTACAAAGCTCTTTTCATTGCCAACAACCTCATTTCTTAAAAGAACCTTTTTCCTTCCAACCTCTTGCCATTCAAGTTTTGGTTTAGGGGCTGGTTGCCTATTATATCCCTTAGGAGGTAGTGGTTGGGGTTGAAGCTTGGATTTTAGAGGACAATTCTCCTCCACATGGTTGACCATTTTGCAACTTAGACATTTCATTGGCTTCCATGCATATTCCACTTCCACTTTAGTTTTTGCACCATCTTTAAGTTTTGGATAAACCACATCCAGAAGATTCTTTCCAAATCAACTTCTATACAAATGATTGCAAATTCCAAGTTTCTCTTTGAATCCGTGAGAGCATTCATTTGAATAGGCCTCCCAATGAATGATGCAACATAACCCAATCCTCTTTTAGAGTAAAGACACATTGGGACATTCCAAAGCTTAATCCAAATAGGAACTTTTTTGCATGATAAATTAATGAACTCGAGATTTGGTTCCCATTTACTCAACAAAAGAGTTCTATTGTTGACATGCCATAGTTGTTGGAGCACTTTTTGGCAATATTCCTCTTTCTCAAACTTAAACACAAATAGACCCTTTCCTTCGGTAAAAATGTCAACTTTTCCAAATTTCCACCATGCATATTCAACCATGTTTCTAATGAGAAATAGGAGAGAGGTGTTCCAAGAAATTGACCAACTAAACAATGTGTCCAAAAACTATTTCCCTATTCATAAAGATCCTCGGGTGGGTCATCAACAATTCTATTGCCATCAATGATATTAAATTTGTGCTCTTCTTCAAATCTTAGATTGGTAGCCATGTGTTCCGCAAATATACCTCCCCAATCTAATAAGGGAGCATTGGGGGATGGAACATACCTTAGTTTTGATGGTTTCCTCTAAGGATTTTGGTTTGGCTGCTCTTGAGAACTCCTTGCCCGAGTTTAAGCTTCCTGTCCCAAACCCAAGAGCTCTCGGATGGATGATGAAGGGAAAGGCTGATTTGCTTCTTTTGCTATGTTGGAAATTTTAGTTGAGGTGGCATCCAAGTCAGCAATTATGTGGGCCGAATATCCTTCATTAAATCCAGTTGTAATCTTTGTTTGGGAGCTTTTGTCGAGAAGGGGAAAATCTTCCAACTTAACATGTGCATCTTTGTTTGAATTTTGAAGCTCACGTGGGGTTTGTACTTTTGCTTAGTGAGTTTTCGGGTGAAGATTAGCTTGGGCAGAAAAAGTACTCAAGTTATTAGGCATAGGACATTGCTTATCGAGTAAAACTTCATTGACCAGTCCTTGCTTGAGTGTTTGACCATTGGACAAAGGGGATGATTGTTCCTTTCCTTCTTCGGCCGAAACTCCATTAGAATGAAAGGAGGCTTCTTCCAATGACTCCTTGAGCTTATGTGGGCTACTAGGTCGAAAGAAGGGGAGCTGCAAGCATTAGGAAAAGAGTTATTCCTAAAGTAAACTCCATTGAACGTACTTTCTCTCTCTCACCATGAAAACTCTCCTCCTTCTCTCTAAACCTCTTGAAACCAGCCAATACTCCATTCTCTCGCGCCACTATCAAACAACCTTCCTCCGCCATTAAACCAAAACACTAACCTAAACACATTACCATACCCGTCCCCTTGCCCCAACCATTGGTTTCTCATGGCAAGAAAGAAGAAAGTTTCTCCCTCTCCTACTGGAACAAGCGCACGCTTAAGGCAAAGAAGCAAGATTTAGAAACAAGCTCGAATGCTATATCAGGTTGTTCCTCCTCAAATGTTGAGTTTGATTCGGCCTCTTCACCTTATTCTAGTGGAGATGCTCAATCAACCTCAAGCTCATTTTTCAAAGAAGTTTATAATGCACTTGAAGGTGGCCATTCTTAAAAGGAACACATTGATGTGCATAACAAGGCCAAGGCTGAGTTAGTAAGGAACCTCACCATCAATACTCAATCACGCTCTCCTTCTTCTCCAAACTCTAGATTGGATACTGGTCCATGCATTAAAACTTCGAAAATGGAACTTTCCAAGCTCCTTTTCCATTCTCCTTTACAAAGCCCTTTCAAAATCTGATCCTTCAAGCCCTTCTAAGCTTAAGGATTCCACATATAAAGCCTCCCCATCCGTTCAAAATGTTTCAGCCGAAGAGAATAGTGGAAAGGATTTAAGGTATTTACTCAATGGTTACAAGAGAGAGCAAGGACTAGACAATGCTTTTGCACCCGGGATTAAGCCTCTTTCTCTTAATCACTTCAGCAACTTTTCAGGAGTTCCCTCCACTTGCAAATGTTTCAGCCGACAATACAATGCCAAATCAGCAACTTGCAAAAGACGATGTGGCAGCCAACTACGAAAATAAAGAAATGCATCTTCATGACACTATTCAGCAACCTACTTCCTCAATAACAGAAGGACTTTGGGTTTCCATCCCACTCAAACCTGGTGAATGTCTACAAGGAAGCTCCTCCATCTTAAGGGACGTATTGAATAGACAAAATAAAGAGACTGCAAGCAAAGCGCCTCCCAAAACTCATCAAAAAGCTCAAGGGATTGTCAGGCAAAACCAAGCACAAGCTTCTAGCCAACATAATGCTTGGAAAAATCCTCTTAGAATAAGGTATGTACCTTCCCCAAATGATCCTTCCCCCAATTGGGGAGGTGTTTTTGCTGAGCATATGGAGACAAATCTTAAATTTGATGAAGAGTATGTTTGCAATATTGTTGATCGAAAAAGGGAAGTAGTTGACCCCCCAAATGACCTATATAAAGATGGAGACAATTTTTTGAGTCATTACTTAGTTGGGCAGTTTCTAGGTGCTCCATTTTTCTTAATAAAAAACATGGTTGAGTTTGCATGGAAGAAATTTGGAATTGTAGACATACACACTAAAGGAAATGGCCTCTTTCTTTTCAAATTTGAAAATGAAGAATTTTGTCAAAAAGTCCTTCAACAACTTTGGCATGTGAACCATAAGCCACTTTTGTTAAGGAAATGCGAGCCCAACCTTGAATTTGTGAACTTATCTTGCAATAAAGTGCCTATTTGGGTTAAACTTTGGGATGTCCCAATGAGTCTTTTACTCCAAAAGAGGGCTTGGCTATATTGCTTCATTCATTGGAAAACTAATTCAAATAGATGCTCTCACGGATGCAAGGAGAAATTTGGAGTTTGCAAGGGTTTATATTGAAGTGGATTTGGAAGGCAACCTCTTGGATGTTGTCTTTCCAAAATTAAGGAATCATACAAGAGCCAAAGTTGAGGTTGAATATGCTTAAAAGCCAACTAAGTGTACTAATTGCAAAATGGTTGGACATGTTGAAGAATTTTGTCCATTAAAGCCTAAACCCCAACCTCAAAAGCAACCCAACAGGCAGCCCCTTAAGTCTTACTATGAATGGTTCGATGGCTTTGTATGAATTAGCAGTTTTCTTTTTTCCCCATAGAGGGAATAGGGTAATTGACGATACTAAAAAAGAATATTTGTCTAAAATGTTCCTGAAGTAGAAAACGGTCCATTTGTCACCTTTGGTAGAATTATTATGCAGAAGTCTGCCCCTTAAGTCTCATTATGAATGGTAGCCTGTGAAAAAAAAAAATCCTCGTTGAAGATTCGATCCTCTCCTAAGGAATCCTTGTTGGAAAGTTCACCTATCAAGGAGAAGGTGAGTACTTCTTGGCCTCTCAACACTAAGATTGCACTTGATCCCTCATGCTCTAATATGAAGCAAACAAACCACTTTGAGGTTCTTGATCAAATGAGGGACATTGAAGTTGATGAGTTGAAAAAAAATGTTGATCCTAGTTTGAAGATGGAATACAACAAGGATGGTAATATGAATGCTAATGGTAATCCTCTTTTGAGGCAAGGGGCTCCTAACATAGCTCTTCCATGAATCTTTGCTCTCGGAACATTTTTTTTTGCAAATTAAGTACGTATTTTATTTATCGCAAATTTAGAACAAGCCATCCAAACCCCTCAAGCCATGGATACAACAATTCAAAACAAAACAAGGCTTGAGGAGTAAGAAAATACAAAGAAAGGAGAATCTCCCAAATCACACAAAAGTTTAATCAATCAAACAAACAAGACAACAAAAAGAAAGTACAATGAGAACAAACCAAGTGCAATCACAAATGGCCGGAAAGAGGATCAAGAGTTCCGTTTGTTCCCACCCTATTGTCTTGCTCAACGCTCCATTGTTCTTCATTCAAATGAACTTCATTAAGATTCTCATGTATTTGGACATCGAAATCAGCAACATCAACATCATCTCCTTTAGTTACTTTGTTTTCAATCTCATTCTTGTTCAAGTTATCCTCATCAACTCGAGCCTCATGTGGAGCATCCTCATTACCATTTTCATTAGCATTAAGGGCAGCAAAACTATTCCCTTCATGGTGCTCAAAAGGGCTTTTGTCTCATTTGCTTCATTAACAACTTTAGGCTCGAGGATGACACTAGCAAATGGTGTATGATTCACATTCGTGACTTTTCTCCATATTTTCTTTGACTTGAAATTCTTCCATTCACCCTCTTTCTTTTCAAATCTAGAATTTTGTTGAGAAACATTAACTTGAGTGGCATTTGGACATGAAGAAAGACTATGACCAACAATCTTGCACGAAGGATAAACCACGAACTTCCATGCGTATTCCACTTCAATCCTAGCCCATTCTTAATTCCTAAGTTTCACAAATGTAAAATTCGGAAGACTCTTGGAAAGATCCATCAAAATGCAAACACGAGCAAATCCCACAAAGGTTCAGGATTCAGTTAATTTGTCCATTTGAATAAGAATGCCAAGCGTGCTAGCCACATAACTAAGCCCCCTTCTAGTGATCAAGGAGCAAGGTACATTATGGAGCTTCACCCAAAGTGGAACTTTTTTCCAACTAAAGTGCATAAGTTGAGCATTTGAATCCCATCATCTAAGCAAGAGGGGACGGTGATTTACATGCAACATTTGCTCAAGAACTTGCTCACAAAAGTTTTCATTTTCAAATTTAAACACAAAGAGCCCATTTTCAGCAGATTTAATTTGAACTCCACCAAACATTCTCCAACAGACATCGAACATTCTTCAAATAAGGAAGAAGGGTAGTGGTTTTTCAAGGAATTGGCCTATAAGGCAATGTTTATAGTAATCATCCCCTTCAAGGTAAACCTCTTCAGATGGGATGGCCCCAATGAAATCATTCTCAATGAAACGTTCAACAAAATCGAGCTTAGTAGAATGAGAAAGATTACCAACAAAAGTGCCTTGCCAATCCTTGTTTGATTTCCAAGCTTGTTGTTGAAAAGCATTTTGATTTGGTTGCTCTTGGTTACCATTATTCCAATTAGCATTTTTGCTTTCAATTGTTGTCCAAATTCCATGCCATATTTGTTTTTTTTTTTTGCGTGAACAGTGAAATGCACTATATTAATTACAAAAAATGTACATGAGAGTCAAAAGAAGGGGAAGCTCATTCTAAAATAGCCTCAATTCCCCAATTCTTACAAATGATTTTGTTGATACAAGAAGAAGTGAAATGCTTTCCAATTGAACACTTAATCGAACATGGTTTTGTTGATTGGGGATTACAAACTTGTTGTGGTTTTGCATTAGTAGGAGCTTGTATGGGATTTACATCCTAGAGATGTGCCAAACATTGACCTTCTGGAGATATATTCCAGTCAGAAATAAAATGAAAGAGGGTTGACCTGGTACTAGAATCTAACTTGGCTGCCATTTCATGAGGGCATAGTGAGTTGGAAGGTTGACTCAAATTTGTACTGCCTGACCGAGCAAGCAAGGGAGGAAATGAGCTTCATAACAACTAATGTTATTAATATTAGCTTCATCAAACATCTAAACCAAGTTATTTAGTGGATAAAGCTTTTTCCCAGCAGCTACATCATCCTTCAGTTTGGACCAAAGGCCTGCATCTAAGATAGAAAAGTCCACATTTAATGCCTTGTGATGAGTTGTTGACTTCTGAGCATTGGAGGTCGAATAGGAGTACTTTTGAGCTGAAAAAGAATCTGCCTTGTGGTTTTTAGCAACTGAAAAAGAGCATGGACCATCGGGTAATGTTTGACAAGCCATTTCTTCCATAACCAAGCCATTTGAAAGAGTTTCTGAAGCTAATCCTTAAACATTTGATGGTGATTAGCATATGAGGATGCAAAAACATTCTTCTCCATGCCACAAGGATTATTTTGAGCACCACATTCACCATTTTTTGCTTCGAAAGAGTATGACCCAAAAAAAGAGTTTTTGCTTTGAGACTCGAGGAATATGGTGGAGAAACAGCCATTGCTGATTGGTGTTCAAGCTCAAGAAGCAAAGGTTCATCAAGCTTATCACACACCTCATTAGAAAGCAAATCATTACCAGCAAGCATGTTTTTAGCGTCAAAACCCGAACTAGTTGAACTACCACGTACAGAAGCTCTAGATTTTGAAATAGGAGTGTTCTTACACGCTAAGCTTTGTACTAATTCACATTTTGCATTATCAAGATTCCTTTCAAGCTATGAACACTAGAAGAGGGAGAAAGCTTAGCTGAGCTAGAATGCCTTTCATAAGAGCTTGTCATGACTTTGTTAATGGTGTCACAAGAATTTTTGAGTTCCATAATATAATCCAAAGTGAAATCTTCTTCTTCTTCATAATTGCAAAGTTCAGATTTGGAAACAAGTCTTGCACTTTTTCTTGTCTTGGAAACACTAGATCTTTTCTTTTTACCCATGATTGCGTGAAGCTTGGGATCACTATGAAGTAGGACAATAGGAGAGAGCAATTTTTCTAGAGAGAGACAGTTTTGTTACCCTCTATGAGCATTTTGCTTTTGGAACATTAAAGGACTCAATTCCCTTAACAAACAAAAAGAAGTCATGTTGTTGATAAATAAGCACAATTTGGATATTTTTTGTCTTTTGGAAAATAAAGTGATCAGCAATGAAAGCATCAATCATATTGGTTCCCGTTTTGATGAACTTGGTTTTGCAAATCATTTGGATGATTTTGTCAAAGGGCGGGTTTGGCTTTTTTGGAAGAAAAATATTAAAGCAACTTTTGTGGATTCATGTGATCAAGCCCTTCTCTTTAACTTTTTTAGTGGAGTAAGTAAGATTTCATTAATCGCAAATGTGGTACATGCCATCCAAACCCCTCAAACTAAAATTAGAACAATACAAATCAAAGCAAAGTTTGAGGGGTGAAAATTGTAAAGCTATGGAAAGAAACTCCCAACATCAAAACAACAAAAAAAACAAACACAAAATGAAAAGAAAATCAGCAAAATCAATCATGCGTCATGGCCAATAGGTGGGGTATGAGGTCTTCCATGATAAAAAATAAGCTCCCCATTCCCGGCCTCACTATGACTAGCCATATGCTCCAAATCAATCTTGTCAGATCCCATTGCTTGGACCCTCTCTTGTGCATCACAATCTTTATCATTTTCAAAATTAACCCATGCTTCATTGAGACATTCTCATCATCATTAAGAACTGTAAATCTATTGCAATTTATGGTGTTTTTTGATGTTGGGGCCGAAGATCCATTGTTTTCTTTAGAAGCAAGATCATCTCTAGACTTGACTCTCTTTAACTTTGATAATCACATTCATAGCTTCTTTTGTGTTGCATTCATCTATGGCCGCAACGAAGCATAAAAAAGAAGCAAACTTTGGAGCAAGCTTGAAATTTGGTGTGCTTGGTGATCTGATAGTGATCTTTGTATCTTGAGTGATTTTAATGAAGTCTTGCATTGCAGAGACAAGTCAAATTCCACATCTATTCCAAAAAGTGCTTAGGACTTTCAAAACCTTATGGCAAAAAACCAACTTACAAGAAGCCAAAGTCCACGGGCCACACTTCACTTGGACAAACAAAAGCAAGGATTATTTCTTGGCAAGCAAACTTGATAGGGCATTGATGAATGGTAAATGGATTCAAAACTATCAACACTCTTTCTTATTGGTGGAATGTCTAGGTTTCTCAAAACCATTGCCCGCTTATCATGCATACTTGCAAGGCTTGGATTTCTTCTCCCAAACGCTTCAAGTTCTATAATACTTGGACCACCCACTTGGATTTTTTGAAGATTGTTGAAAAACATTGCAGCACATGAGTATTTGGTACTCCAATGTTCATTCTCTACCAAAAGCAAAATCTCTCAAGCTTGCCCTCAAAACTTTTGATAAAAAGTACTTTGCTTGCATTCCTAATGCCATCAAGGAGCTAAGAGAGGAACTCAAAAATGTCCAGCATGCTATCCTCAATGGTGAGCTTCATAATTCTCTCATTGATAAAGAGAGGAGCATTTTGGTCAAAATGGAGGAACTTGATGCACAACATAGAGTGATTCTCTAACAAAAATCAAGGCTTTCTTGGATCAAAGAAGGGGATACAAACTCTTAAGGTTTTTTTTTTTGCGTGTTAAGTAAGAGTTTTATAAATCACAATTTGTACAAGGTACATATCATAACCCTTAAGCCAAGGATATAACATTTCAATACAAAGTTGGCTTAAGGGGTAAAGAAATCAAAAGAAAACCATTAATAGAAAGTTAAAAAGAAACAATTTCAAAAAAATGACAACATCAAGAAAATAAAAGGGGAACAACTCAACCCCAAGGGGTTGGTCTAGTGGTGCGGACCTGGGAATAAGCTTTGCGAGGTCCCGGGTTCGATTCTCGATGCTAGCATTCCTTGGGGCCACCCACCTAGCTTTGTCAGTCTTACCCGGTGCATGGGTCTTGTGGGGTGGTTCATGTACCCGAAGGTTTTCCAACTAGTGGTCAGGCTCCGCCGATTTCCGGTGGTCGGGCTCCGCTCAGTTGGCTTCCTCCGTTATCAAAAAAAAAAAGGGGAACAACTCAAGAGCCTCGGCCAATAGAAGTGAGAGATCTCCTTGCATGATCAACCTCTTGCCCATTCTCCTTATCTTCTCCAACTGCATTTTCCTCAATTCTAACATCCACATTATCACCTGGGAGAGCCCTCGAGTCTTCCGCTAAGTGCACACCTCCTTCTCTTCCACAATCTTGTTAAGTTGCTTCTTGACTCACTTTATCGTGTCTTACATTTTCAATATCTGGTCTTTCATTCTTCTCAATCAAGGAATCATTTCAACTTCATTTAAGGTGTCTTCAAGTGATGCAAACTGATTTGATGTCAATGTATTTCTTGGGGATGCTTCCAAAGTGGCATTTTCCAAAAATGAATCAAGATTGACCCTAGAGGGGACCACACTTGAAAGTGGCATAGGATTCACATTTGTGACTTTCTTCCAAATCTTTTTGGGCTTAAAGTTTTTCCATTCTCTATCCTTCTTTCTATCAACTTGAGGCAATTGTCAAGAGATATTCTGGCGAGATATATTCAGGCAAGAAGATTGAGCATGGCCGACAATTTTGTAAAAAGAGCACACAAGAGGTTTCCAAGCATATTCCACCTCAATTCTTGCCCATTCCCCATTCCTTAGTCTCATAAAAGTATGATCCGGCAACTCCTTAGAGAGATCCATTTCGATGCAAACTCTTGCAAATCCAACAAAAGTTCTTGCCTCCGTGAGTTTATCCATTTGTAAAGGCATGCCCAAAGTGCTAGCTATGTAGCTTAATCCTCTTCTAGTAATAAGTAAGCATGGAACATTTCTAAGTTTCACCCAAAGAGGGACTTTTTCCCAACCAAAATTTATCAATTGTGCATTGGGATCCCACTTTCTAAGCAAGAGGGGGCGATATGCCACATTTGTTCCATAACAAGGTCACAAAACTTATCATTTTCGAATTTGAAAACATTAAGCCCATTTTCAGCGGTTTTAATATCAACTCTACCAAACATTTTCCAATGCCAATCAACCATTTTATGGATAAGGAAGAAGGGAGGGGGGTTTCCAATGAATTGACCAATCAAACAATTCCTCCAATGATCATCTCCTTCTTCAAAGACATCATTAGTTGGAGTTTTGGAGTTTACCTAAGCATTTTTGCTTCCAATTCCCATCCAAATTCCATGTTGAATTTTTTTGTGGCTGGGCAGGAATTGTACCTTTATTTTCACCACGAGAACCTTGTGGAAAGAGAGAATTAACATTGCAACCAGCAAGGCAAGGTTCTTGGCTGAAATTAGCTGTAGCATGCCTTTGTAGAGGTGGAAATTCAGCATCAAAAGAGCTCCTCTTTCTCTCAAAATGTGGACTGATTTTTGCATCTAAAGAGGCTTCATTTACTTTAAAAATGTTCTGGAGAGGTGGGCTATTTGCTGCATTGTAAAGTGGTGTGTTGGCTGCCAAGTTGTTAAAAGAATGGTAAGATGGCAAATGACTTGGCCCACTAGAGTTTTTACTCATGTTTGTGTCATCTTCATGTGTAACCAAGGGAAGAAAGGGCCCTTCATATGCAAGGTTGCTCAGTTGGGAAGAAACAAAAGTTTGCAATTTTTGTTGTGGCTGAACCGAGTGATAACCAACTTGATTTACAAAAGCATTTTTAAATGTTTGAGGCTTTCCAAGGCCTGAAAAAGGACTATGTTCTGTCAACATATGATTTGTATGGCCAAGAAAAGTACAATTTTGACCAGCATGCACATTAGCTAAAACATGCTTTTGCACGCTGGGTAAAGACTTATCTTCTTAGCTTGTAATTTCAAACAATTCTCGGCCACAGTGGGGCTCTTTTCCAATGAAATAAGGAGCTTAGAATCAAATTTTGAAGTGGTATTAATGCTTTCCATGAAATAAGGATTCAAAAGAGTACCATTTCTCATGGGATATTTTGGTATATTTTGGAGCGTGTTGGTTATGGCAGCCATGGATGCTTCTTTTCTAGACTCAAGTTACTTCAAATCAGCACCATAATCCTTCATTTTTGCTTGGCTTCTTCGAGATAAGCTTTGAACAAGCTCCCTCTTTGAAATGTTGTATTTTTCCTCAAGAAAATTTCCCAATCCAATAGAAGGTGGACAAACTTTGCTAGCTTCTTCAATTCTCCTATCCAAAGTATCCAAGTAGTCTTCATCACAATCAGCACACGTTTTGCTTAAAGGAGAAGAGGAACCAAGAAAGCTTTGATCAATTTCATGAACTTGAACTAGAGGAGGGTTAACCTTGTTCACCATTGCTGATTTCTCATTTTGCTCAAAGGTTGAGGATGAAAAACCCCTATCGCTAAGAGAATCAAAAGCCATTTTGAGTTCCATGCAAGAGTTGGTTGAAAACTCCTCTTCCTCCATAAAAGATGAAGATGAATGTTCAGCTATGGTGCGTGAAGCTTCAGAAAATCCAACCCCATTTCTTTCTTGTTCATCAACATTTTAAGAGATTTCTTCATAGGATTCTTTAAGTTTTTCCTTGATAGCTTTGATCCTAACACTTTTACATGAAGAAGTGTGATTTTTCTTCTTAGGCATGGTTGAAAGATGAATTTAAGAAGAAAAAGTTTGGTAGTTGAGTGTAGTAACTCTAGAGAGAAGGAAGAGTATAATTTCTAGAGAGGGATACAAACTCTAAGTTCTTCCACAATGTTGTGAGAGGAAGAAAACTCAAGAACACTTTCCATGCTATCAAAAAGGAGGATGGACAACTTTTTTTGGAGGATTTTGAAGTGAAAGAAGAATTTATTGGCTATTTCAAAAAACTCCTTGGTACTTCTTCTTCATCCCAAATCAACTTGGGAAGCTTAAGGGATATTATTGGCAAAATCATTGATCAAGATCTTGCTGTCTTCCTTATTGCTCCTATCACAAAAGATGAAATCAAAGAAACACTATTCTCTCTTAATCCCAACAAAAGCCCGGGCCCGGATGGATATACCTCACACTTCTACAAAATTGCATGGGATTTCGTGGGAGAAGATGTTATCAAAGCAATTAGCTCCTTCTTTGAATCAAGCAAGCTCCTCAAAGGGGTAAATGCTACCAGTATTGCTTTTGTGCCTAAAAATCCAACTCCTTCCATGGTTAAAGATTACAAGCCCATCTCTTGTTGCAATACCATTTATAAATGCATATCCAAGATTATTGCAAATAATCCAAATCTTTGCTTATTGGGCAAGTGCAATTCTCATCCCCAAAAGTGTGTTGGCAACCATTGAAACAAAATTCAAGGCTTTCCTTTGGAGGGGGACCGGCCCCAAGGTTGTTTGGAAGGATATTTGTCTCCCTTTTTGTGAAGGTGGGCTTGGTATTAGAAGCATTAAAGAGATCAATAAGGTTTTCATGCTCAAACTCTTTTGGAGAATGTATGCAAAGAAGGACACACTTTGGAGCCAATGGATTCATACAAACTATATCAAAGGATCTTCCATTTGGGTGATGCAAGCTCCTATGGATGCTAGTTGGATTCTTAAAGCACTTTTGAATTGCTGAGATGCTGCAAAGCCCTTCATCAAACACAATCTTGGAAATGGATCGCACATTTTCTTTCGGATTGATAATTGGTACATGAAAAATTCCCTCTTGGAGCATTGGAGCAACACTTTCCCAAACCTATCACTCCTCACAAAGGTAAATGAAGTTTTCATCAATGGTAGATGGAATTGACCTATACATCTCCTCCATATTGATTGTCCAAACTTTGCTCTTAATGAAAATACTATGGATGAAGTTGTTTGGAAAACTTCCCCAAATGGAGATTTCAATTTTAAGCAAACTTGGGAACATATTAGGAGGAAAGGAAATCATTTTGCTGGGTTCAACATCATTTGGCACAAGAAGCACAATCCAAGACATAGCGTCATCGCTTGGCTTGCTTTTCTTGACCGACTTAACACAAAATTCAGAATCTTACATTGGGGTTTTGGCATCAATCCATCATGCATTTTTTGTTATTTTGGTTGCGAAACAAGGGATCATCTCTTCTTCGAATGTAACTTCACTAGAAGAATTTGGCAAAAAGGACTTTGCCTTACATTAATTTCGGAGAAAATGATTTGCTGGAAGGAGATTATTGACTTTATCACTCCTTTTGCACTTGAAGGCCACTATCATCAAGCATCTCTTTGGAGCCTCCATTTACCATATTTGGTTGGAAAGAAATCAACGTGCCTTTCACAATGAAGCAAAAATTGAAGAAAACATTTTCAATTCTATTTTCAATGATGTAAGAGTTAAAATCTCTAGTGGAAGGAAATTCATTTCCTCTCCTTTGAACAAAACATTATGTAAATTGTGGAGACTAGATGATACCCTTGTATAGGCCCTCTCTCCACTTTTACCACACTTTTTGTACTTGTACATACTTCTTTTGACTTTGCGGAATACATTCATACTTTCTTGCCCCGCAAAAAAACTTAAAGTTTGTTTGCCTCGCATCATTTCATGGAACCAATTCGCATTCATCAAGAATAGGCTCATCCATGAATTATTGCTTATGATGTTATGAGAGGCTACACAAGATGCCACATCTCTCCAAGATGCTCTCTAAAAAATGACATTATGTAGGCCTTTGATTCTTTAAACTAGAACTTTTTGGAATGTACTCTCCTTGCATTTGGTTTTCCTCAGAAATTTGTTGATTGGATTATGGAGTCTGTCTCAACACTAAGTTATTCTATTGCTATTAATGGTGGGTTGGAAGGCTACTTCTTTGGTGCAAATGGGATTAGACAAGGAAACCCATCTCTCCCTATCTTTTCGTCCTTTGCATGGAGGTTCTTTCTTGCATGCTCAATAAGTTGAAGGATCATCCGGGTTTTGATTTTCATCCAAAATGTGTTCATTTAAAGCTTAAACATCTTAGCTTTGCAGATGTCCAAGTTGAAAAATGTTTCTCTCTCTAGAAACTAATACTCTCACATCTCTCTAACTTGACCACCATCACTGCCACCTTGTCTTTCTCCTTTTTCATCCTTCATGGGCAAAAAGAAAAGATCAAGTGCAACAAAAACAAGGAAAAGTGCAAGGTTGGCTTCAAAATATGATCTTGGCAGCTATGAGGAAGAAAAGGAGTACACTTTGGATACGTTTAGGGAGCTTAAAAATACATGTGACTCCATCAATGATTCCATGTCTAGCTCGGATGCTTTTTCTCCTACTCCCCAAAGTATGCAAAAACTCGAGAGGAACTTAGATGATGCAAAGAAGGAGCTCATCCAGAGTTTAATAAAAGGAAGCTCTCCTTCTCCTACTTGCCATTATTCCTCTACCTCAAATCGTCATCATTTACAAGGTAACTCATTGTCTTTGGCTAAAAATTCTTCCGGCATTGATGTCATTTTGAAGGAAAACACGCCTAAAAATAGCTGAGGTCCATCGGGTTTGCACTTTGAAGAAAATGAGATATTACCCGATAGTCAAGGAGCTTTACCCGCTGGTCCTTCACCTTTAGCTGGTACATTTGCTGAACATAACAGGCCATTGTCGGCCACTTTGCACCAAAAAGAGACAACACATAACCCAACTCTTAACATGGTCAACTCAAAAGTACTTTCTCCTACCGAGTTCACACCAAATTAGCAAATTGCTAGAGGCCTTACACGTGATTCAAAATCTAATTTTTCCCTCTTTTATGCACAAAACAACTCAAAATCTTTGCATGAGTTGGATGCCAGCATGGATAACCCACGATCCAACGTGGAATATTGTCAAACAAATGTTCCAAATCAGAAAACCTCCCTTTCCTTGGTTGGACAAAATGTTTACATCCAAAATGCCTCTCTTGATGATTTTCCCACATTGGATCAAGCAAATCTTGGCCGAAAGCATTCTCATTTGCATTTTCAGCCTTCTAATGCTTGGGGAATTAACAATGCAAAAGCAAATCAAGTAGAGCAAGAGTTCTCTAACACTCCAAATTTCCAGCATGATCAAATCCATTGCGATGAAAAACAAGATCAATCTCAAGATGAAAAAACACATGTTGCATGGAACAATGTTGGAAAATGGAAACAAGTGTGCTTGGGTAAACTCTACAACTCTCGAAAACTTGATTTTTTTTATCCAATTATTGAAAATGGAATCATGGGTGCAGCCCCTCCTTGGGATGTTTTTGAAGAAGGTGATGAACTTTGGAAAAATTGTTTGATTGGCCAATTCATTGGTAATCCCCCGCCCTTCTTCCTTATTCGGCATATGGTTGATTTGCATTGGAAAAATTTCGGAAAAGTTAGCATTAGAACGGCTGAAAATGGATTGTTGTGTTTAAATTTCAAAATGAAGATTACTGTGAGCTTGTTTGAGAACAAATGTGGCACGTGAATCACTACCCTCTTTTGCTTAGAAGGTGGGATGCAAATGATTAATTGATAAACTTTAGTTGGGATAAAGTGCCCCTTTGGGTGAAACTTAGAAACGTCCTATGCTCACTCATCACTATGAGGGGTTTAAGCTACATTGCTAGCATTTTGGGCCTGCCGCGACAAATGGATAAACTCACCGAATCAAGATACTTTGTGGGATTTGCTAGAGTTTGTATTGAAATGGATATTTCAAGAGATTTGCTGAACCACACTTTTGTTAAGCTTCGAAATGGAGATTAGGTTCAAATTGAGGTTGAGTACCCTTGGAAGCCTCTTATTTGCTCAAGGTGCAAAATTGCTGGTCATTCCCTTGCTTCATGTCCAAATGCACCCAAACAAAATACTCAAAAGTTTTTCCCTCAAGGTGATAGGAAGAAAATACTCAAATGCCACAAGAGGAAACAAAATCTCAAAAATGAGAACAAATGTACAACAAAATTGAAAGGCAAGTTTCAAGGATTTACAGTTGCTCGGAGTTAAAGCTTCATATTCATTACCGCACATCCAAAAACAACAAACAAATCAAGTGTAAGGCTGGTCTTCATTTCCGAGTGGGTGAACAACCCTTGTGCCATCAATCATTTCTCCTTCCTCCTTATCCACTGGGTGGTTGCGTGATTCAAGCAAGTTTATTCCAAATTGACATCTTGATTGGCAGCAACACCGACATCCTCTTTTTCAATAACCACTTCATTTCTTTCTCATTCATGGCCAAATTTTCCATTTCATTTGAAACATCATCATTTGCTTTAAGGGCTGCAAATCGATTACCATCCAATTGGGCATTTGTTGATGGGGCCGAGCCATTAGATTTGATGACGACACTTGCAAATGGAGTAGGGTCAACATTTGATTTTTTCCTCTACACTTTGATTTTATGATTGGAAGGGTGTCAAAACAAAGAAAATATGGAAAAGAGTGCACAATGCTGATCCAATGCCTTTTTCAAGTGTTATGCTCACTCCATGCACCAATCTTGCTACTACTCCGGAAACTAAGCCTTTGGCTTTGTCACCAAACAGGTTTGTTTCTCTTGAAGACACACAAAATGAGGAAGATGATGAATCTTTGTTTGAAGAGAATGATACAAATGATGCTTCCAAAAAATCTCAAGAAAAGGTTGAAGGAAATTATAGAGGTGATGATGTTGAGGAACAACTGGGGGACTTTGTTTCTTCGGGTAATAGAACTCCATTTTCCCCCCTCCTTACATGAATGTACTCTTTTGATACTTTTGGATTGCTTTGTTGCTTGCTGTTTTTTATGATTTTCCTTTTTGGTTGATCAATTTCTTGTTTACTTCCTATTCCCCTCAAGCTGAACTCTTGTTGTAAATTGCTGTATCTTAGCTTGAGGGATTAGGGTTGTCTTTGTACACATTTTGCGTTTAATGAAACTCTTACTTAACTCGCAAAAAAAAAAAAAAAAACCATCTTAGCTTTGCGGATGACCTCTTTATTTTTTGCAAAGGAGATTGGAATTCAATTGAATGCATCATGGAAACCTTGAAGATTTTCTCTTCCTATTCTGGGCTGAATATTAACAAAGCAAAGAGTGTCATCTTCCTTGGAGGGGTTTCTAAGGAGACTAAGTCGGCTATCAAGGAAAGAGTTGGGTTCCAAAAGGGAGAACTTCCAATCCATTATTTGGGCATTCCTTTTATGTCAAGAGTTGGGTTACAAGAAAAAATTCTTATTGCACATGATGTTATGAGAGGATATTCTAGAAGTCATATCTCCCCAAGATGCTCCCTCAAAGTTGACATTATGAAGACTTTTGACTCTTTAAATTGGGCCTTCATTGAATGCACTCTCCTTGCTTTTGGATTTCCACAATTATTTGTTGAATGGATTATGGAGTGTGTTACTACTCCTAGCTTTTCTATTGCTCCCAATGGAGGCTTGGAAGGATACTCTTACAGAGCAAATGGAATAAGGCAAGGAGATCCCATTTCCCCCTATCTTTTTGTCATGTGCATGGAGGTTCTCTCTTGTATGCTAAATAAATTAAATGAGAATCCGGGCTTTCATTTTCATCCAAAATGTACACATTTGAAGCTTAACCACCTTTGTTTCGCGGATGATCTTTTTATCTTTGGCAAAGGGAATTTAAGCTCTATCGAATGCATCATGGAGACCTTGAAGAAATTTTCCTTCTTCTCCGGGTTGAATATCAACAAATCAAAGAGTGCCATTTTCTTTGGTGGGGTTTCAATTCATGACAAAAGGATTATCTTGGATAGAGTTGGTTTTCAAGAAGGTGAGCTTCCTATCTGCTATTTGGGTATCCTAATTGTTTCTAGAAAGCTAAGAAAGGCTGATTGTTTTTTTTTGCGGGATAAGTAAGAAATTTAAATTACTTCATGAATGCTGTACATGTACAAAAGTTGTGGAGGGACCTATACAATGATATCTTCAAGTCTCCACATTTTACATAGAGCTTTGTTCAAAGATGAAGATTGAAATTTTCTACCAAAAGAGAGTTTAACTCTAACATCATTAAAAATAGTATCAAAAATAAATTCCTCGGTTCTTGCTTGATTCTTGAAGATTCGTTGATTCCTTTCAACCCAAATGTTGTAGATGGCTGCCCCAAGAAGATGCTTGAGAATTGTGGCTTTCAAATGTTTTTCAAGGGCAAAGGGAGTGAGGAAATCAATAATATCATGCCAACAAATCAGATTTTCTGGAACAAGAGTAAGTTGCAAACCCTTTCTCCAAATCCTCCTTGTGAAGCAACATTCTAAGAAGAGATGCTCTCTAGTCTCACAACCCATGTTGCAAAAGATACATGAACGATTGATATTAAGCCCCCAATGTAAGATTCTGAATTTTGTGCTAAGGCGGTCACGGAATGCAAGCCAAGCAATGAAGCTATGCTTTGGGTTATGCCTCTTGTGCCAAATGAGATTGAAACCTTCAAAATGAGTGCCTTTTCTTCGAATACTATCCCAAGTGTGACTGAAAGTGAAGCTTCCAGTCGGGGAAAGATTCCATGAAATTCTATCCATTGTGCTTTCGTTAAGACTAAATTCTGGAACATCAACATGGGAGAGATGCATTGGCCAATTCCAAGAACCATCAATGAAAATCTCACATACCTTTGCATGAATTGGGGGATGTGGGATGGCATTTGTCCATTGCTCAAAGAGAGAACCATCTTTGTGCCAATTATCGCTCCAAAAGAAGGTGTTTGCTCCATTTCCAACCTTGTGCTTAAGGAATCTTTTTGCAATGGGACGGCAGCCGAGAAGTGTTTTAAAAACCCGACTTGCCTCCTTGGGAACTTGTGAATTCCAAATAGAAGAGTCTTTGATATAATTTGCTTGAACCCATTGACTCCAAAGTGTTTCTTTAATTGCATACATCCTCCAAAAAATTTTTAGCATGTATGTTAAGTTTACCTCCTCAATGCTTCGGATACCAAGCCCCCCCTCCTTAAGTGGGAGACAAATGTCCTTCCAAGCCACCCTAGGACCAGTCCCCCTCCACAAAAAGGCTTTGAATTTTGTTTCAATGGCGGCCATAACTCCTTCAGGTAAAAGGAAAGCGTTCACCCAATAAGCACAAATCTGAAGGAGAACCGATTTGATAAGCACTAGTCTCCCAGCAAAGGAGAGCCAATTGTTGCACCATGAGTCAAGCTTTGAAGTGATTTTTTCCAAGAGAGGACAGCAGTCAAGTTTTCTAAGCTTTCTTGAAACAGGTGGGATGCCCAAATAACGGATTGAAGCTCACCTTCGGAACTCAATTCTATCCGTGATTGCTCTTTTCTCCTCACTTGGAACTCCACCAAAGAAGATAACACTCTTAGCATTATTGATAATCAGCCCTGAGTGAGTTGAAAAAGTTCTCAAAGTATCCACGATGCAATCAATAGAATTCATGTCCCCTTTACAAAAGATAAGAAGATCATCCGCAAAACAAAGATGATTAAGCTTTATGCTTCCACATTTTGGGTGAAAATGAAACTTCGGGTTGTTTGCCAAGTTGTTAAGCATGCACGAAAGAACCACCATACACAGGACAAAGAGATAAGGAGAGATAGGATCTCCTTGCCTAACGCCATTTGCACCCGAGAAGTAACCTTCCAAACCTCCATTGAGGGCAATGGAGAAGCTAGGAGTTTTAATACAAGCCATAATCCAATCCACAAATTTTTGGGAAATCCAAAAGCAAGAAGAGTGCATTCAATGAATCTCCAATTCAAGGAGTCAAAAGCTTTCATAATATCAACTTTAAAGGCAAATCTTGTGGAAATATGTCTCCTTTGATAACCTCTCATCATGTCATGAGCAATAAGGATATTTTCATGGATGAGCCTTCCCTTAGTGAATGCTGATTGATTCCAAGAGATGAAGTTGGGTAAGCATACCTTTATCCTATTTGCAATGATCTTTGAGATGCACTTGTAGATGGTGTTACAACATGATATTGGCCTATAATCCTTGACCATGGAGGGATTTGAAGTTTTTTGCACAAGAGCAATAATTGTGGCATTTACCTCTTTGAGGAGATTGCTTGATTCAAAAAAAGACATGATTGCATTCGACACATCCTTCCCCACAATCTCCCACGCAACCTTATAAAAATGGGAAGTGTAGCCATCCGGACCCGGGCTTTTGTTTGGGTTGAGAGAAAAAAGCGCATTCTTGATTTCATCATCAGTTAGAGGAGCAATGTGGTGGCAGCAAATTCATGATCAATTTGCTTGCCAATAATATTTTTCAAAAGATCAACATTTATGCTTGTGGAGGATTCAGCACCAAGAAGCTTCTTGAAATAGCCAATGAATTCCTCTTTCACTTCATCATCTTCAAGGAGAGAATGACCATTCTCATTCTTGATAGCATGGATAGTGTTATTGAGCTTCCTTCCTTTAACCATATTATGGAAGAATTTTGTATTTGCATCTCCTTCTTTGATCCAAGAAAGTCTTGACTTTTGGTAAAGCATGGCCTTTGCTTTGCATCAAGCTCCTCCAATTTGCTCAAAATGCTTTTCTCCTTATCAATGAGAGAGTAATTATGCTCACCATTGAGGATAGAAAATTGAACACTTTCAAGCTCTTCCCTAAGATTTTTGATGACTAACGGAATGGCAGCAAAATGCTCTTTGTTGAAGGATTTTAGAGCAAGTTTCAATGCTTTTTGCTTTTGGTAAAGAATATACATTGGTGTACCAAAAACCCATGTACACCAACAATCTTCAACAAGCTTAAGGAAATCCACATGAGACGTCCAAATATTGTAAAATTTGAAGGGTTTTGGTGAGGATTTCCAAGACTTACATGTTTGCATGATGAGCGGGCAATGATTGGAGACTCCGGGGCTAGCAGCCAAAAGAAAAGATTGTTGGTAATTGTGCAGCCAATTTCCATTGATGAAAGCTCTATCAAGCTTGCTAGCCAAGTAGTTTTCATCATGGCCCTTATTTGACCAAGTGAAGCGTGGCCCATATGCATTAACTTCTTGCAACTTTGCCTTTGCCACAAAGTTTTGGAAAGCTCCAGCACTTTTTGGAACGGCAAAAGTGTTGGATTTGTCACCACATCGCAAAACCTCATTGAAATCCCCCAAGAGACAAAACACACTTTCTTCACACCATGCACACCAAAGCTCAAGTTTTTTCCAAAGTTCAATTCTTTTTGAAGCTTCATTGTGGCCATAGATGAAGGCAACAAAGAAAGGCGTATGAATGTGATCATCAAAATTAAAGAGTAAAGCTTGATCACAAGAGTCAATCCAAGTTGCTTTAATGCCTTTCTTCCAAAAAATCCAAATCCGCCCCTTGGTGAAATCATCAAAGTAGTTTGAAAAACCAACTTTCTCAAAATGAGTACTAATGGCTTTGATATTTTCATCACTAACCACTTTGTTCTCCAAAAGACAAAGAATGTCCAAGTGGTGTTTATTGATCATCAACGCTGCTTCTTTTTGTTTATTTGGGGAGTTTAGCCCCCTAATATTCCATGAGCAAAAATTCATTGAGGAGGTAATGGAGGAGCACTCGGCTCTATTTCATGATGGCAATTTGCATTCGGAAGGTCAAAATTACCCAATTCTTCTTCCCTACTATTCTGGTCAAGGTGCCTTTGATCTTCATTTTCACCTTCCCCACATGACCAAGAATCTCAAAGTGATTTGAGTGCATAATTTTAGAGCTTGAGGGGTCAAGAGGGACCCTAGCTATGGGATGCTTTAGAGATGATTCCTTAGCCTTTGAAGAAGATCCTTCACCTCGGTAGTCATTAGGTGCGTTACTACTCTTCAATGGAGCTTTCTTGCTCACGGCTTGCCACTCATAACGAGTTTTTGTGGCCTGGCTTGCTATTTGCTTTTGAGGTTGAGCTTTCGGCTTAAGTGGGCATTGATCCTTCACATGGCCGATCATCTTGTAATGAGAGCATTTTGTTGGCTTCCAAGCATATTCCACCATAACCTTAGCCCTTGAACCATTGCTAAGTTTTGGAAAAACCACATCCGGAAGGTTTTCTTCCAAATCAACTTCAATACAAACTCTAGCAAAATCCAAATTCTTTCTTGAATCGGTGAGGGCATCCATTTGGATTGGCTTCCCAATGAAAGAGGCAATATAACCATCTTTTAGAATAGAGGCTCACTGGAACATACCAAAGCTTAACCCAAATAGGGACTTTTTTGCAAGATAAGTTGACAAACTCGAGATTTGGGTCCCATTTCCTCAACAAAAGTGGCCTATGGTTGACATGCCATAGTTGTTGGAGAACCTTTTGACAGTACTCTTCTTTTTCAAATATGAAAATGAAGAGACCATTTCCTTTAGAATGAATATCAACCTTGCCAAATTTCTTCCAAACAAATTCCACCATGTTTTTGATAAGGAAGAAAGGTGGGGGAGCACCTAAGAATTGCCCAACAAGACAATGATTCCAAAATTTGTTCCCATCTTCATACAAGTCCTTCGGGGGATCAGCCATCTCTCTATTGCCATTAACCAATTTAAAGACATGCTCTTCATCAAATTTGAGATTTGAATCCAAATTTTCAGCGAAGACTTCACCCCAATCAGGAGAAGGATCATTAGAACTAGGCTCAAATCTTAGCCTAAGTGGTTTCTTCCATGCATTAAAGTTGCTGGTTGTTTGAGCTTGATTTTGCATATTATTCTCTTGAGCTTGAGTATGGACTAAGCCTTTTGAAGTAGATTTTGCTCGCTGTTCTCCCGAGTGAGTAATATTTTGATTTTCAGCATAGGAGTGCATGGAATGCTTGGCATATGTGGCGTCCACCTCATCATAAGTGGGGAGCTAATTTGGCTTATTTTGACCAGCAATTGGACTTTTTAGTGGAGGGAAATCCTCTTGAAAATTTAGTGGGCCAGCGTTTGAATTGGAGGAATCTGACTTCAAGATGTCACATCCATTTTGTGCTATCAAAAAATGCTTTGTTTGACCAGAAAAGCTACTTACAAGTTCAGGAGGAAGGTGCTTTAACCCGTGGTCAATAGCATCCCTTAGTTCTTGTCCAATGGGCAAGGACCTTTCTTCTTCATTTCCCCCACCTTCGGCTGAAGCTCCAGCGAGCATAGGGGCCATATTTTCTTGCTGTCCACATGCTATTGGACTACTAGGGCTAGAGCAAGAAGAGCTATGGCAAGGAGAAAGAAAGAGAAGCTTTGAAAGCGCCATTTCTGATTGTTTTGTGCATGGACCAACATCCATTTTATCATTTGGAGATGGAGGAGAACGATCTTTGGAATGATTTGTTAAGCTTCGGACTAAGTCAGCTTTTGCTTTGCTATGCTTATCAACATGCTCTTTATAGGAAGTTCCAGCTTCAAGCGCTTCATACACTTCTTTGAGAACCAAACTTGAGGTTGAGTGAGCATCTTCACTTGCAAGAGGTGAAGAGGCCGATTCAACCTCATTTTGAGTTGAGGATGAACCAGCTTGTGCATTTGAGACGGAATCCATGGTTTGCTTTCTTGCATTTAGCCTAGCACTAGTTCTCGTTGGTGGAGAGGTCTTCTTCTTCTTTCCCATGATTGCTCAAATGGAGGAGACGGGATTTGTGAGAGTGTTTAGGGTTTGAGTGTTTTGGTTTCAAAAAAGGGGGTGTGTGATGGTGGAAAAGGTGGAAGAGGGGCTGAATATGTGAGTGTTTAAGGGTAGAGTGTTTGGCTTCAAAGATGAAGGATGGAAACGATGGAGGATGGGCTGATTTGGTGGTGGTGGCAAGAGGTGGTGGTGAACGAAAGGTTAGAGAGAAGGAAGAGAGAAATCATGGTAGAGAGAGAAAAGCTTTGCAAAGAAAGGCTGATTGTTTCCCCCTCTTGGAAAGAATCAATGCTAAACTTGAAAATTGGTGCAATTCTTGGCTTTCTTTTGCTGGTCGACTTGTTTTGCTAAAATCTACACTTTTCCAAATTTTTGCTTATTGGGCAAGTGCAATTCTTCTACCCAAAATTGTGTTGGCAGCCATTGAAACAAAATTTAAAGCTTTTCTTTGGAGGGGAACCGGCCCCAAGGTTGCTTGGAAGGATGTTTGTCTTCCTTTTTGTGAAGGTGGGCTTGGTATTAGAAACATTGAGGAGATTAATAGGGTTTATTTGCTCAAGCTTTTTTGGAGAATGTATGCAAAGAAGGACACACTTTGGAATCAATGGATTCACATGAACTATATCAAGGACTCTTCCATTTGGGTGATGCAAGCTCGTAAGGATGCAAGTTGGATACTTAAAGCACTTTTGAATTGCCAAGGAGTAGCAAAGCCCCTCATCAAACACAATCTTGGTAATGGATCACATACTTTCTTTTGGATTGATAATTGGTACAAGGAGAGTTCCCTTTTGGAGCATTGGAGTAACACTTTTCAAAGTCCATCTCTCCTTGCTAAGGTTAGTGATGTTTTCATCAATGGTAATTGGATTTGGCCTATTTAGCTCCTCCATGTTAATTGTCCAAACTTTGCACTAAATGAAAACACAATGGATGAAATTGTTTGGAAAACATCCCCAAATGAAGATTTCTTTTTCAAACAAACTTGGGAATATATTAGGAGGAAAGGAAATCACTTTGCTGGTTTAACATTCTTTGGCACAAGAATCACAATCCGAGACATAGCTTCATCGCATGGCTTGCTTTTCTTGACCGACTCAACACAAAATTCAGAATCTTACATTGGGGTCTCAACATCAATCCATCATGTATTTTTTGTTATTTTGGTTGTGAAACAAGAGATCATCTTTTCTTTGAATGTAGCTTCACTAGAAGAATTTGGCAAAAAGGTCTTCGCCTTACATCAATTTCGGAGAATATAACATGCTGGAAGGATGTTATTGATTTTATCACTCCTTTTGCACATGAGAAGCACTTGAAGGCCACTATCATCAAGCATCTCCTTGGAGCTTCCATTTATCACATTTGGTTGGAAAGGAATTAGTGCATATATCACAATGATATATGCATCCCAAGCAAACACTTCAAGACAAATTCCTCGCCTTGATAGGAAGGAAGGAGATTGGAAGAGTTTCAAGACAAGGAAAGTTTGGAAAAGAACATCCAATGTGAATCCAACTCCATTTGCTAATGTTGTTGTCAAGTCTAGAGATGATCTTGCTTCCAAAGAAAACAATGAATCTTCGGCCCTAACTTCAAAAAGCACCATAAATTGCAATAGATTTGCAGTTCTTAATGATGATGAGAATGTCTCAAATGAAGCACGGGTTAATTTTGAAAATGATAAAGATTGTGATGCACAAGAAAGGGTCCAAGCAATAGGATCTGACAAGATTGATTTGAGCATATGGTTGGTCATAGTGAGGCCGGAAATGCGGAGCTTATTTTTTATCATGGAAGACCTCATATCCCATCTATCGGCCATGACGCATGATTGATTTTGCTGATTTTTTTTTCTTTTTGTGTTTGTTTATTTTGTTGTTTTAATGTTGGGAGTTTCTCTCCATAGCTTTACAATTTTCACCCCTCAAACTTTGCTTTGATTTGTATTGTTCTAATTTTAGTTTGAGGGGTTTGGATGGCATGTACCACATTTGTCATTAATGAAATCTTACTTACTCTGCAAAAAAAGTATTAGTACCATCACCCACCTTGTGCTCAATGAAGCTTCTTGCTTTACTTCTACAATTTAAAAGCATCTTGATGATCCAGCTTGCATCACAAGGGGCTTGCAACTCCCAAATTGATTTTTCTTTGATATAGTTGGAATGGATTCATTGGCTCCATAATGAGTTTCTATCTGAATACATCCCCCAAAAAAATTTTAGCATAAAGACATCATTTATCTCCTTCAAGCTCAAATTTCGAGACCCCCTTCATTGTAGGGGAGATAAACATCCTTCCAAGCAACCTTTGGGCCTATGCCTCTCCTTAGAAAAGTCTTAAACTTTTCTTCAATTTTTGCCAAGATGCTCTTGCGGAGAAGGATTGTACTTGACCAAAATGCATTGACTTGAATATGAGTATGCTTGATGAGAATTAAATGAGCATCAGGGCTTTCATTTCCATCCAAAATGTACACATTTGAAGCTTAACCACCTTTGTTTCGTGGATGATCTTTTTATCTTTTGCAAAGGGAATTTAAGCTCTATTGAATGCATCATGGAGACCTTGAAGAAATTTTCGTCCTTCTCCGGACTGAATATCAACAAATCAACGAGTGCCATTTTCTTTGGTGGGGTTTCAATTCATGACAAAAGGATTATCTTGGATAGAGTTGGTTTTCAAGGAGGTGAGCTTTCTATCTGCTATTTGGGTATCCCACTTGTTTCTAGAAAGCTTAGAAAGGCTGATTGTTTTCCCCTCTTGGAAAGAATCAATGCTAAACTTGAAAATTGGTGCAATTCTTGCCTTTCTTTTGCTAGTCGACTTGTTTTGCTTAAATCTACACTTTTCCAAATTTTTGCTTATTGGGCAAATGCAATTCTTCTTCCCAAAAGTGTGTTGGCAGCCATTGAAACAAAATTTAAAGCTTTTCTTTGGAGGGGGACTGGACCCAAGGTTGCTTGGAAAGATATTTGTCTTCCTTTTTGTGAAGGTGGGCTTGGCATTAGAAACATTGAGGAGATTAATTGGGTTTTTTGGCTCAAGCTTTTCTGGAGAATGTATGCAAAGAAGGACAAACTTTGGAGTCAATGGATTCACATGAACTATATCAAGGACTCTTCCATTTGGGTGATGCAAGCTCCTAAGGATGCAAGTTGGATACTTAAAGCACTTTTGAATTGTCGAGGAGTAGCAAAGCCCCTCATTAAACACAATCTTGGTAATGGATCACATACTTTCTTTTGGATTGATAATTGGTACAAGGAGAGCTCCCTTTTGGAGCATTGGAGTAACATTTTCCCAAGTCCATCTCTCTTTGCTAAGGTTAGTGATGTTTTCATCAATGGTAATTGGATTTGGCCTATTTAGCTCCTCCATGTTGATTGTCTAAACTTTGTACTCAATGAAAACACAATGGATGAATTTGTTTGGAAAACATCCCCAAATGGAGATTTCTCTTTCAAACAAACTTGGGAATTTATTAGGAGGAAAGGAAATCACTTTGCAGGCTTTAACATTCTTTGGCACAAGAATCACAATCTGAGACATAGCTTCATCGTATGGCTTGCTTTTCTTGATCGTCTCAACACAAAATTTAGAATCTTACATTGGGGTCTCAATGTAAATCCATCATGTATTTTTTGTTATTTTGGTTGTGAAACAAGAAATCATCTTTTCTTTGAATGTAGCTTCACTAGAAGAATTTGGCAAAAAGGTCTTCGCCTTACATCAATTTCGGAGAATATAACATGCTGGAAGGATGTTATTGATTTTATCACTCCTTTTGCACTTGAGAAGCACTTGAAGGCCACTATCATCAAGCATCTCCTTGGGGATTCCATTTATCACATTTGGATGGAAAGGAATAAGTGGATTTATCACAATGAAGCAAAAACTGAAGAAAACATTTTCTATTCTATTTTCAATGATGTAAGAGTTAAAATCTCTAATGGTAGAAAATTCTCTTCCTCTCCTTTGAACAAAAGCTTATGTAAATTGTGGAGGCTAGATGACATTCTTGTATAGGCCAGCCCTCCATTTTTACCACTTCTTTTGTACTTGTACTTTTGTCTTTTGATATTGTGGAATACACTCATACTTTCTTGCCCTGCAAAAAAGTATGCTTGATGAGAACAAGTCTACCAGCAAAAGAAAGCCATTGATTGGTCCATTTGTCAATCCTAGCATTGATTTTTTTTTTTTGCGGAGCAAGAAAGTAATTGTATTTCACTAATCAATAAAAATGTACAAGTACATACAAAAGAGTGGGGGAAAGTAGGAGGCACTAAGAAATGATCTCATCAAGCCTCCACAATTTACAAAGCAATTTGTTCAAGGGAGAGGGAGTAAATTTTCTACAGCAAGAAAGTTTTACTCTAACTTCATTAAAAATAGTATTAAAAATGTACTCCTCGGTCTTGGCTGTAGGATCGATATTATTAAGTGTGGGGTATCCTAGTCCATATTTTCTAAATTATAACTAAGAAAACATGCTAGGAAAATAAAATAACCACATTACACACACAAGAACATGCTCAAGAACATATAGAATATAACTAATGCTTGCAAAAATATATAAAGCTAACCTCTTGAAGCGTGGGGCCTTTGATGAAGCTAAAACCGGTTACAAACTTTGTTCTCGTTCATGAACAAGGCCACCAAAATTTGCTATAAGAGTATCACAATAAGCAACTCCCTAGTCTTCTTCCCTATGATTAAAGAGACTTATCTTGAGAGAATAGCCTCTTGTGTGGGATAAAGAGGTGCAGAAATAAGGTTTCTCTCTCTACCATGAAAACACTCTCCCTTCTCTCTAGAATTTTTGCTTCCAGCCACCACCTCTCCTCCACACGCCACCACCAGCATATCTCCATTTTCCATTAACAAAACACCTCTCTCTCAAATTTTTTCTTTTTTCTGATTCATGGGAAAGAAAAAGAGAAACTCTCCCCCTACTCGTACTAGCACTCGGCTCAAGGCAAAGGAGAAGAAGAATGATGTTGCTGCACACACTCTTGCTTGCTCGGGTTCTTCCTCCAAAGTTGAGGTTGATTCGGCCTCTTCATCTCACTCAAATGAAGATGCTCAATCAACCTCAAGCTTGCTTTTCAAAGAGGTCTATGATGCACTTGAAGATGGCCATCCGTATGAGAGCGAAGAAGTTGATGTTTTTAACAAAACTGAAGTCGAAATGGCGAGTTCCCTTGCTCCAAACGTTTCAGCTGCTGGAAATGGAGGAAAAAGAGTTGAGGAAGAAAGGTTATTGTCCAAAGGAAACGCTGAAATGCAAGGACCGGCTAAAACTTTTACACATGGGTCCGACCACCTCTCTCCTAATCACTTCAGCACTATTTCAGACTTTTCTAAGGAAAACTTGACAACTCAAAAAGTTGGTCAGCTTTTAAAATCTGATTCCAACAATTTGTATGCTGGGCCACGTGATAATGCTGAGAATTTCCCTCCACTTGCCCATGTTTCAAACGGGAAAACCATGCCAAATCAGAAGACTAAAGAAAATGACGAGGCTGCCAGCATTGCAAGCAAGACACCATGTCAGCCGGTTACAAATCTGAAGCTTTCTTCCTCACCAAAGCTTGGGTTTCAAGTTCATGCTCATACTAATAATGGGGATGTCGTTCAAGGTAGCACTTCATTCAATGATGTCTTCAAGAGACAGAAAGAAGAAAACGTCCAAAGAGCTCAAGGAGTTAACATGCAAAACAAAGCTCAAACACAAAATAAGCAAAATGCTTGGCGCAAACCACTTAAACTCAGGTATGTTCCTTCCCCAAGTGATCCTTCACCCGATTGGGGAGGTGTTTTTGCTGAGCATATCAATACAAATCTTAAATTTGATGAAGAGCATGCTTACAATATTGTGGAAGGCAAGAGGGAAGTTGTTGATCCTCCGGATGATCTTTATGAAGAGGGTGATAAATTTTGGAGTCATTGCTTAGTTGGGCAGTTTTAGGAGCTCCACCACCTTTTTTCTTAATCAAAAATATGGTGGAATTTGCTTGGAAGAAATTTGGTAAAGTGGACATACATACTAAAGGAAAAGGTCTTTTCCTTTTCAAATTTGAAAATGAAGAAATTTGTCAAAAAGTCCTTCAACAACTTTGGCATGTTAACCATAGACCGCTGTTGCTTAGAAAATGGGAACCCAACCTCGAGTTTGTGAACCTATCATGTAATAAAGTTCCAATTTGGATTAAGCTTTGGGATGTTCCATTGAGTCTATACTCTAAAAGAGGGCTTGGTTACATTGCCTTTTTCATTGGTAAGCCTATTCAAATGGATGCACTTACGGATTCTAGAAGGAACCTGGACTTTGCTAGGGTTTGCATTGAAGTGGATCTTGAAGGAAACCTCCTGGATGTTGTGTTTCCAAAACTCAAGAATGGTACAAGAGCAAAAGTTGAGGTTGAATATGCTTGGAAGCCAAGCAAATGCATACATTGTAAAATGGTTGGGCATGTTGAGGAGAATTGCCCCTTGAAGCCGAAAACACAACAAAATCCTCAAACTACTCACTTTGGGCAGCAAGCAAAAACTCGCCAAGAATGGCAAGTTGTGGGCAAAAAGCAAGCTCCATTGAAGAATCATGAGGGTTTGAGCAATGAAATTTCCACTCCAAATAAGGAAATGAAGTCTACTAGGCCAAATTCTCCTAAGGTTACAATTGACTCAACTCTAAATCGTCAAAATTGCTTTGAAGTCCTTGGCCGGGAGGATGAGCACAATGAAGATACTTTTAATATTGAAGATGAAGTTGGGATGAAAGTTGAAAGGAAACTTGATTCCTTTGGACACAAGGAAGAAGGGGAGATCCTCAACCAAGCAAATGAAAAGAAGAGTATGATCCAATTGCGGAGCAAGATAATTCATGTAAAGATGATAGAGGGGGGCTGGTCACCAATCATAACTATTAATGATTTTGTGTTCATGTTACATTAGGGGTTTCAATTCCCTAAAAGCATAAAGAAATGAAGAACCTAATAAACAAGCATAGGCTTGATTGTTTTTGTGTTTTGGAGACCAAAGTGGACAATGATACTCTCATTGCTTCATATTTTAACACTTTGGGTTTTGCAAACTACATCGATGATAATTTGGCTGGTAGAATTTGGGTTTTTTGGAAGCAACACATCAAGGCTACAATAATTGACACTATGGATCAAGGAATCCTTTGCCATTTGGAAATTCCATCCCAAGTTCCTATTTTTGTGGCTTTTGTGTATGGTAGGAATGATCCTTCAAGAAGACAGCACCTTTGGGCAAAAATTGAAAGTTGGAGTGTAAGGTGTTATAACGGGCCACTTTGTATTCTTGGAGACTTTAATGAGGTTCTGAATTGTGGAGATAGATCTTCCACCACCACCATTGCTCCAAGCGCGTTGGATTTCAAGAATTGCATTTCTCAAGCTAGACTCTCTGAGATTAAGACTATTGGGCCTCATTTCACTTGGACCAACCAAGCTCCAAAGGCAATCTTATTGCAAGTAAGTTGGATAGAGCTCTTGTCAACACTTTTTGGATGGACCACTTGGATCACTCTTCTCTCTTAGTGGATAGCCCAGGTATTTCAGACCATTGTCCTCTTGTGGTTCATACTTGCATCATCAAGCCTTCTTCACCAAAGCCTTTCAAGTTCTACAATGCTTGGACAACTCATCCTCTTTTCTTGCATGAGGTGGAAAAACATTGGAATGCACGGGTTTTTGGCACTCCAATGTTCATTCTTTTCCAAAACAAAAGCACTCAAAAGAGTGCTCAAGGATTTTGACAAGAATTATTTCTCTTGCATCCCAAGTCAAGTTGAGGATCTCAAAAGAACCCTTTCGGATGTCCAACTTGCCATGCTGAATGGGTACCTTAATGAAGAGGCTCTTAACAAAGAAAAGGAGATTATGAGGAATATTGAAGAGCTTGAAGACACCTATAAAAAGATGCTCCACCAAAAGGCTCGCATACATTGGATTAAAGATGGAGATGCTAATACAAAGTTCTTCCACAATAAGTTTCGTGAAAGGAAAAACATAAACTCCATCTTTGCCATTAACGACAATGAGGGGAATCTCATCACTTCAAAGGAGGAGATAAAGGCTGAATTCATCTCCTACTTCAAAAATCTCTTTGGCACTCCCTCACATTCAATTGCTAATGTGGAGACCATCAAAAGCATTTTAGGGAAAACCATTGAGGAAAGTTGCTTGGCAAAGCTTGCTGCTCCCATTACCTTTGAGGAAATCAAAACAACTCTTTTCTCCATTAATCCAAACAAGAGCCTGGGGCCGGATGGCTATACTTCACACTTCTACAAGATGGCTTGGGAGGTTGTTGGGGAAGATGTGCACAAAGCAATTAAGTCTTTTTTCCACTCCTCAAAGTTGCTCCAAGAGGTAAATGCTACTTATATTGCCCTTATTCCCAAAGTCCAAAACCCTTCTTGGGTAAAAGATTTTAGGCCTATTTCTTGCTGCAACACCATTTATAAATGCATATCCAAGATTCTTGCAAATAGGCTCAAAGAGTGTTTGCCTTCTATCATCTCTTGGAATCAATCGGCTTTTATTAAAGGGAGGCTTATTAATGAGAATATTCTTGTTGCACATGATATCCTTAGAGGCTATTCAAGAACTCATATTTCTCCTCGTTGTGCACTCAAAGTTGATATCATGAAGGCTTTTGATTCACTCAATTGGAATTTTATTGAATGTACTCTTCATGCGTTTGGCTTCCCAAGTTTCTTTGTGAAATGGATCATGTCTTGTATCACATCAACAAGTTTCTCTGTGGCAATCAATGGAAGTTTAGAGGGTATTTTAAAGGAGCAAATGGGATTAGGCAAGGGATCCTCTCACCATACATTTTTGTTATTTGCATGGAAGTCTTATCCTGCATGCTCAACAAGTTGGAACAAGAGCAAAAGTTTGGGTTTCATCCAAAATGTGCAAAGTTGAGGTTGAACCATCTTTGTTTTGCTGATGACCTTTTATCTTTTGCAAAGGAAATATCAAATCAATTGAGTGCATTATGGATGTCTTGAGAACTTTTGCTCTCTCTGGTCTTAAAGCAAACCCTTCCAAGAGTAATATTTTCTTTGGTGGTGTTCCTCATGAAACAAAGCTGGCCATTCTCTGCAAAATGAACTTCAAAGAAGGTAATCTTCCTATAAGATATTTGGGTGTTCCTCTTGTGTCAAGGAAGCTCCGTAGGGCAGATTGTTTACCTCTTTTGGAGAAAATCAATAGAAGGCTTGAAAGCTGGACCAATCATTGGCTTTCCTACATGGGTAGATTAACCCTTATCAAATCCACACTCTTGCAAATTTGTTCCTTTTGGGCTGGTGCATTTCTTCTTCCCAAAAGTATCATTCAAAAATTGAATCCAAATTTTGTGCTTTCCTTTGGAAGAATACTGGGGCTAAGATTGCATGGAAAGACATTTGTCTCCTCTTGATGAAGGTGGACTTGGTATCCGGAAGATTGAAGACATCAACAGCACTTTTCTCCTTAAATCCTTTTGGAGAATGTATACTTGTAGGGATTCTCTTTGGAGTAATTGGATGCAAATTAACTACATCAAGGACAAATCGATTTGGACTCTCACCACTTCTAAGGATGATAGTTGGGTTCTCAAAAACCTCCTCAAAATTCGAAACTTTGCAAGAGCCCATATCTCTCATGTACTCGGCAATGGAAAGCACACGCACTTTTGGCATGACAAATGGCACACACATGGGGTTCTTAGCAATTTTTGGAGCAGCACTCTCAACAATCCACCATACTATGCTAAGGTGTGTGACATTTTCGTTTTTGGTAATTGGCTTTGGCCTATTCATCTCATGCATTTTGATCCACCTTGCACCAATCTTGTGGAAGAAAATCTTGATGCTTTTACTTGGAAACTTTCTCCAAATGGTGAATTCACTTTCTCGCACACTTGGGAGGAAATCAGAAGGAAGAAGAATAAAGTTGATTGGCACTATATTGTTTGGTTCAAAGGACATACACCAAGACATGCATTTTTTACTTGGCTTGCTATTCATGATCGACTTTCCACAAAATTCAGATTGCTTTATTGGGGTAGAGAGCTGAATCCCACTTGCATTTTTTGCAACTTTGGATGTGAAACTAGAGACCATCTTTTCTTTAATTGTTGTTTCACTAGAAGGATCTGGAGGAAAGGACTTCATCTTACCATGATCCAAGAAACTTTGATCGATTGGGGAGACATTATTGCTTTTTTTTCACCTTTTGCACTCGAAGATAATCTTAAAGCTACTATCTTGAAGCACTTTTTGGAGGCTGCAATCTACTTCATTTGGATTGAGAGGAATCATCGTGAATTTCACAAGAGTTTCAAGACAGAGGAGCAAATCTTTTCATCCATTTTTAATCATGTTAGACTTAAATGCATTGTTGGAAAATATTTCACTACTTCTAGTTTGAATAGGAAAATTTGTAAATTGTGGGGGATGGAAGAAATCCTCCTTTGATCAGTTTGTTTTTGTAATTTTGTTTTCTTTCTTGAATGAAATTTCTTACTTTCCTCGCAAAAATAGCCTCTTGTGTGGGAAGAAGCAAAGTAATATGTTCTTGAAAAACTAGAGCAAAAATCACACAATAAGTGTGTACTTTGTGTTGTAGTATTTTCTTGCCAAAAAGGAAGAAATCAACTACCAAGTGGAATACATAAAAGGTGTAGGGTCTTGTCTATTTATAGAAAGAACCTTGGCATCTAAAGTTGCTAAACTTTCAATGTGGGAGAAAATTTCCATGTAGTATTTCCTTTTTGAAACTTGTCAATCTTGTCTTGGAAGACTTGTGCAAGTTGTCCACTTGTCTTGGAAGACTTAGGCCAAGCCCATTATCCAAGTCCAACACATAGTCCATAATCCATGTGGAGGCCCAAGCCCAATAGGAAACCATCCTAGCCCAATTAGGTTATCTTGGACTCTAAAGAAAGTCCAAACCCAATTTCAAGCTTTGGCCCAATAAGGCTACTACCACAATATCGAATTTGCTCTTTCAAGATTACTCTCTCAAAGTCATTTCAACTAGGGAAGGGACCAAGAAGACACAATTATCATTGGCTTCCAAAAATAATTAAAATTATCCTTGCCCGATCTAGGCGACATAATAATTATTTTTAACTTCGATCTATTCCACCATAAGATCAAAGTTGCACTCCAAGAATAATTGTCATTACCCAAAAGCTTATCACAAAATAACTGACCATAATGCCCCTCTATGTATACCCACAGCTAAGATCGGTCCTTTGGCCTGTGTACTATCACCTCCTTAGTTATATCTTTTTCCGTTGGGTTTCTTGTCCTATTGCCAACCATCCTTGGTCATGGAATCTCTTGATCTCAGGAGCGACCCTCAAGCCATATGACCAACACACCTATAAAGGTAGTATCACTAGATCTAGATTCGGATGATAAATTTGGACAATCCCAAAGGGGGCACATAGATTCCATTTTGCATATGCATGTTCTAATTAATTAGAACTTAGCACTCAATGCACAAGGCTGTTGATCCTAATAAAATAAGATCTTACCCACAGTGAATCAAAGCACTAAACCCTAACTTCATTAGTTCATCCACATATACTCAAGATTAAGAGCAATGATCATTTAGTAGCAGTCAGTGTCTTGTTTTCTTTCTTTGATAGTACGTCGCTAGAAAACATACTCACAATGGTCCTATCCAATACGTGACACACGTACTATTGAGACAAATCCAGAAAGTCCTCCAATGACCTAGGTAGATCACCCTCAAAGAGGAGACTTACTCAATATAACCTTATCAAAGTAGAGTGCCCAACACTACTATTTGGTTATGGATTCAATTTATGACGTGACTAAATCTAGACTTGGACCTACTGTGCGTCCAGCCTCACTGCGCACCCAAGTCATTAGTGCAAGTCAAAGGACCTTCAAACATGCATCGATAAAACATAACAGAGATTATATGTAAGAAACTCATAATTCCATTTAACAAAAATATGATTATACATTGTTTCATATCCAAAATGTCAAGTACAAGTGAGCTTTAGGGCATACTAATCCTAACAATCTCCCACTTGCACTAAAGATTACTTCTGCAAAGCCTAATACCCAAAGACTCTAAATGTGTGGCAAACACTTTCTCTGAAAGAGTCTTAGTAAATGGGTCTGCCAGGTTTTCTGCTGAAGCTATCTTGTCAACTACTACATCTCCTCTTTGGATAAACTCACGAATCAAATGATATTTCCGTTCAATGTGTTTACCCTTTTTGTGATTCCTGGGCTCTTTGCACTGTGAAACACCGTTGTTGTCGCAATACAACGTTATTGGTCCGTGAGCTGCCGGCACAATCTCTAGGTCTAACAGAACTTTCTTAGCCATATCGCCTCTTTCGCACCTCGGATCGCTACATACTCGGCCTCCATGGTAGAGTCAGCAATACAATTTTGCTTCACACTTCTCCATGAAATAGCTCCTCCTGACAGAGTGAAAACATATCCAGAAGTAGACTTTCTGGAATCTCTGTCGGACTGGAAATCCGAGTCTGTATAGGCTAATGGTGTTAGATCATCTGCATGGTATTCTAGCACATAATCCTTTGTTCCTTGCAGGAATTTGAATATATGCTTAACCGCGACCCAATGTGCCGGTCCAGGGTTTGACTGATATCTACTAACCATGCCAACAAAGAAAGCGTATATCCTGGTCTAGTACATAACATGGCATACATGAGACTTCCAACCGCTGAAGCATAAGGAACTCGCTTCATGCTCTCTATCTCCTCAGGTGTTTTAGGACATTGATCCCGAGATAGATAAACTCCATGTCTAGAAGGTAACAAGGCCTTCTTAGAGTTTTGCATGTTAAACCTGACTAATATCTTCTCAATAAATGAGCTTGAGATAGGGCTAGCCTTCTGTTCTTACGATCTCGCATAAGCTTGATGCCTAGAACATAACTAGCTTCTGCTAAATCCTTCATTTGAAATTGAGTAGAAAGCCAAACCTTGATGGATGATAACATCCCCACATCATTTCCAATTAGTAGGATATCATCCACATACAGAACCAAAAAAGCTACAGCATTTCTATTACGCCTTTTATACACGCAAGGTTCATCAATATTTTGATCAAAACCATAAGATTTAATTGCTCGATCAAATTTGATGTTCCATGCTCTAGATGCCTGTTTTAATCCATAAATGGACTTCTTTAATTTACAAACCATATGTTCCTGGCCTTTAGCAATGTATTCATCTGGTTGTGTCATGTAAATGGTCTCGTCAAGTTCCCCATTAAGAAAGGCTGTCTTGACGTCCATTTGCCATATCTCGTAGTCATAATGACAAGTGATGGCAAGAAGTATCCTGATGGATTTAAGCATGGCTACTGGTGAGAAAGTTTCCTCATAATCGATCCCTTCTTTCTGAGTATAACCTTTCGCCACCAACCTTGCTTTAAAGGTTTCAACTTTTCCATCAACTCCTCTTTTTCTCTTGTAGACCCATTTGCACCCTATAGGTTTTACCCCTTCAGGTGCAACTACAAGATCCCAGACTTTGTTAGAATACATAGATTCTAACTCTGAATCCATTGCCTTATGCCATTTGTCGGCATCTATGTCGAAAACTGCTTCATCATAATTTACGGGATCCACCACCTGATTCTCTGAAGAAGTCTGAAAGGACTCTCCATAGTATCTATCAGGAGGCTTGGATATTCTCCCACTACGACGATGCTCCGATATATTATGTGTAATATGCTGTTCTTTTTCATTCACAGTTACCACAGGTGTTACTGGAGATTCTTGTGAAATCTCATCTAGAACAACTTTAGAATCTGGTGTTTTCTGGACCATTTCATCATTCTCTAAGTATCTAGCATGGGTACTTATAAACACCTTTTGCTCCTTAGGATTATAAAAGATCCCACCTCTGGTTCCCTTAGGATATCCAATGAAATAGCATAACTCGGATCTTGGTTCCAATTTTGAAGCATTACTATTAAGTACATAAGCTGGACAGCCCTAAATGTGGAGATGATTTAGACTAGGCTTACGCCCAGTCCACATTTCTTGAGGTGTCCTAGGTACTGATTTGGATGGTACCAAGTTCAAGATGTATGCCGCTGTTTCAATGGCATACCCCCAAAAAGATAAAGGTAATGATGCATGACTCATCATTGACCTAACCATATCTAATAGGGTACGATTTCTTCTCTCTGCTACACCATTTTGCTGAGGAGTCCCTGGTGCAGTCAACTAAGACACTATCCCTTCTTGTGTAAGATAGTCCCTAAACTCACCTGAGAGGTATTCGCCACCTCGATCAGACCGAAGGGCTTTGATATGTTTATCTAATTTCCGCTCTGCCTCAGCTTTGAACTCTTTGAATTTCTCAAAGGATTCAGACTTGCGTCGCATTAGATATACGTATCCATGCCTAGAGTAATCATCAATAAAAGTAATGAAATACTCATAACCTCCTCGTGCTGGTTTGCTCATAGGACCACACACATCAGTGTGAACCAATTCCAATACTTCTTTGGCCCTTTCTCCTTTAGAAGAAAATGACCGTTTAGTCATCTTCCCTTTGAGACAAGATTCACACGGAGGTAGATCTTCGAGATCTAATGAGCTAAGATGCCTATCCTCAACTAATCTCCGAATTCGCTTTAGACTGATATGTCCTAAGCGTAGGTGCCAAAGATATGTATCATTGGTCGAAGAAACCTTCCTTTTCCAGGAATTAGTTTGTTCTATATTATGCAGTGAGTTTGTAATAGGTTTTATATAGAACAAATTATCATGCATGCTACCGGAACAAATAATATTTCCATCTCTACTGATATCAACACCAGAATGGAAATTAATGTAAAAACCCTCTAATATTAATTGCAAACAGAGATAAGGTTTTTACGCATATCCGAACATAATAAACATTGTTCAAAAATATCTTCCTATTACAGGAAAATTTAAGCACATTCCTCCCATCGCAGACCCATACTTTTGCTCCATTACCCAACCTCAGAGCAAACTCCCCTTTAGCTAGTTCCTTCATTTCCTGAAACCAATGCAAAGAATTGCAATATGGTTAGTGGCTCCAGAGTCTACAATCCAAGAATCAGTAGAATCAACCACTAAGCAGGTTTCAATGTAGAACAAAAGAGGTGTACCTTTTTGGCCTCGAGCCAAGTACTTCGGGCAATCCTTTTTCCAGTGTCCTTTTAGGCCACATTTAAAGCATTTGCCCTTGGGCTTTTCACCTGTTAACTGCCTGGGCTGTTCACCACTTTTCTTCTTTTTCCATTGACCACGTTTTTGCTTCCCCTTTTCTTTGAACTTTCTCCCTTTCGGGTTAAGTCCAGAAGTGGATGCTTGAACCATATTTATGTGGCCTTTATTTTTCATTATGGCTTTTGTAGCTAGGAGCTCTTTCATTAATTCCGTCATATCCATGTTCATCTTACTCATATTATAATTAAACTTGAACTGAGTATAAGATGACGGTAGAGTCTCCAAAATCATGTCTACCTTTGATTGTTCATCTATGTTTGCTCCTAGGATCTCAGTAGTATTGAAGCAATCCATCATTTTGAGCATATGCTCCTTGACATATGCTCCTTCTACCATCCTTTGATTCATAATTTCTCTAAGAGTACCTTGCCTTGCAGGCCTGCTCTTATCAGCAAACATACGAGACAGTGAGGTCATGATTTCTTTTGCAGTTTCCATATGATGATGCTTGCTCTGCAAAATATCTGACATAGAAGCCATCATATAGCACTTGGCCAAACTATTTGCTTTCTGCCATTTTGCCTCAGCATCTTTCTGGGTTTCAGAAGAGTTAGCCCTCACAACAGGACAAGGAGTTGTTAGGACATACTTGTACTCTTCTGCAATGAGTACTATGTCTAAGTTTCGTTCCCACCCACAAAATTCGGTCCAGTGAGCTTGTGCTCTTTGAGAATTGTAGCTAGTGGACTGAACGAAGACATTTTTCTGGATACAACAATATAATCATAATTAATTTATGAGTACAAAATTGATGCATGTATAATATGTATGCTATCTTTGGAAATAAAACATACGAGTACTTTTTACATCATTTGCCTTTGAGCAGATCAACCCTTTAAACTACTCGATGTAACAGTGTCTCAACATCCTCATAAGAACTCCACCGATGGGATGGTCGAACTTATGAATGTTAAGTTAAGTGCCTCCACTTATTTGAATTAACAATTGTCTGGATATGATCCAATTGAATAATTCAATCATCGCTTTGTTTGGCTTCTTAAATCCGTAGCTTAACTCTATCGATAGGATAGCCGAACCTACCATTTAAGTTGAGTGTACACCCATTCCTAATGTTTATTCCCCAAAACATTCTTGATTTAAGCCCTCCGATAGGGTAGTGACTTTAATCAATGTTACGTAAGGCGATCTTTAGTGAAGAACTCCATCGATGGGATGGCGAACTTACTAACACCCTTTTGAATAAACATTTTATGTTTCACCTTGTTAAATCTAGACAAAATGTCACCTTCCGTTGGGAAGTTAATGACATTTATCATTAACGTGAATCGGATATGGAAAGCCGTGGGGTATTTCCAGTCCCTCTCGATCAATATTTTAACTTAAGGGTTTCCTTTGATATTCTTGCTTTGTTTTAGATCTAAACACATTTTGGATATATGTAAATCCCCTTTGTGTTACTAAAACATTGCAATATCACAATAGATCTCTTACCTAAATCTGGGTGCATAGACCCTTAGGTTGATATATATACATGTAAATCTCAAGTTAAGTTCTTTTGTCATGAGATCTCATGGCATCTTTAGACATAGCCGCTTATAATTCTCTTGTCTAAGCCATTCTCATAAACTTAACTATCTTTGAGAATCAACTCATATGTATGACTAATTCTTATAAACCCTAATGAGTGGACATATTTCTAGGTGGCAATCATGCTAATGCAAAAATGTTAAAACATATATCAATGCATTATAAACATCCACCAAAAATATGTTAGAATCCCTCTTTGATGGCTCCCTGTAATCTTCAACAAAAACAGCACACATAGTAGCTTTTTACGCCTCACCGATCGTAGTCAATAAGAGCCGGTCGACCGGCTCCAATTGCTTCATGAATTTTTTGCTCTCTGGAGTAGCCGGTCAACCTAGCTGGTCGACCGGTTAAGTCCACCCGGTCGTCCGGCTTGCTTACTAGGTAGAGTATTCCTATATGCTGTTTTCTTGTTTTTCTTCTTGGTCTTTAAAGATTACAATAATACACTTTGCTATTGCTAATACAAGCTTCATAAAGAAACATTACAAGGATATCAAAACATCCTATGCTTCTTTTAAATGAAACTAAAAGCAATAACTAGAAATATTTTATACATGAAATCGCCTATGGCCAAGCTTTGTTGACCGTACACAAAAATCTATCATGCAAACATACGAACCATCAAGGGGATTTTATATTACCTGCACATACAACATAAAACCACAAGTATATGCAACACAAGATTTCCTAATCTTGCCACTCACAAGATGACTAATATATATTTATGCAAATACAATATTCTTGCATAGTCTAAGCATGTTGTGTGTGAGCCTAAGCTATGATACCAATTGTAGGATCGATATTATTAAGTGTGGGGTATCCTAGTCCATATTTTCTAAATTATAAGTAAGAAAACATGCTAGGAAAATAAAATATCCACATTACACACACAAGAACATGCTTTAGAACATATATAGAATATAACTAGTACTTGCAAAATATATAAAGCTAACCTCTTGAAGCGTGGGGCCTTTGATGAAGCTAAAACCGGTCACGAGCTTTATTCCCGTTCACGAACAAGGCCACCAAAATTTGCTATAAGGGTGTCACAATAAGCAACTCCCTAGTCTTCTTCCCTATGATTAAAGAGACTTATCTTGAGAGAATAGCCTCTTGTGTGGGAAGAAGCAAAGTAATATGCTCTTGAAAAACTAGAGCAAAAATCACACAATAAGTGTGTACTATGTGTTGTAGTATTTTCTTGCCAAAAATGAAGAAATCAACTACAAAGTGGAATACATAAAAGGTGTAGGGTCTTGTCTATTTATAGAGAGAACCTTGGCATCTAAAGTTGCTAAACTTTCAATGTGGGAGAAAATTTCCATGTAGTATTTCCTTTTGAAACTTGTCAATCTTGTCTTGGAAGACTTGTGCAAGTTGTCCACTTGTTTTTGTAGTATTTTGCAAGTTGTCCACTTGTCTTGGAAGACTTAGGCCAAGCCCATTATCCAAGTCCAACACATAGTCCATAATCTATGTGGAGGCCCAAACCCAATAGGAAACCATCCTAGCCCAATTAGGTTATCTTGGACTCTAAAGAAAGCCCAAATCCAATTTCAAGCTTTGGCCCAATAAGGCTACTACCACAATATGGAATTTGCTCTTTCAAGATTACTCTCTCAAAGTCATTTCAACTAAAGAAAGGTACCAAGAAGACACAATTATCATTGGCTTCCAAAAATAATTAAAATTATCCTTGCCCGATCTAGGCGACATAATAATTATTTTTAACTTCGATCTATTCCACCATAAGATCAAAGTTGCACTCCAAGAATAATTGTCATTACCCAAAAGCTTATCACAAAAGAATGTGAACTTTGTCTTTGACCTACTAAATAACTGACCATAATGCCCCTCAATGTATACCCACAGCTACGATCGGTCCTTTGGCCTATGTACTATCACCTCCTTAGCTGTATCTTTTTCCGTTGGGTTTCTTGTCCTATTGCCAACCATCCTTGGTCATGGAATCTCTTGATCTCGGGAGCGACCCTCAAGCCATATGACCGACACACCTATAAAGGTAGTATCACTAGATCTAGATTCGGATGATAAATTTGGACAATCCCAAAGGGGGCACATAGATTCCATTTTGCATATGCATGTTCCAATTAATTAGAACTTAGCACTCAATGCACAAGGCTGTTGATCCTAATAAAATAAGATCTCACCCATAGTGAATCAAAGTACTAAGCCCTAACTTCATTAGTTCATCCACATATACTCAAGATTAAGAGCAATTATCATTTAGTAGCAGTGAGTGTCTTGTTTTCTTTCTTTGATAGTGCGTCGCTAGAAAACATACTCACAATGGTCCTATCCAATACGTGACACACGTACTATTGAGACAAATCCAGAAAGTCCTCCAATGACCTAGGTAGATCACCCTCAAAGAGGAGACTTGCTCAATATAACCTTATCCCAGTAGAGTGCCCAACACTACTTATTTGGTTATGGATTCAATTTATGATGTGACTAAATCTAGACTTGGACCTACTGTGCGTCCAGCCTCGCTGCGCACCTAAGTCATTAGTGCAAGTCAAAGGACCTTCATACATGCATCGATAAAACATAACAGAGATTATATGTAAGAAACTCATAATGCCATTTAACAAAAATATGATTATACATTGTTTCATATCCAAAATGTCATGTACAAGTGAGCTTTAGGGCATACTAATCCTAACATTGGCTTCATTTTGGAAGAAACGCTGATTTCTTTCCTTGCAAATGTGATAGATGGTTGCTCCAAATAGGTGCTTGATGATGGTAGCCTTCAAGTGCTTTTCATGTGCAAAAGGAGTGATGTAAGTAATGATTTTGTTCCAAGAAATCAGATTCTCCTAGACAAAAGAAATGCAAAGGCCTTTTCTCCAAATTCTCCTAGTAAAGCAACATTAAAGAAGAGATGGTCTCTCGTTTCACAACCCATAAAGCAAAAGATGCATGTGGGATTGATGTCAAATCCCCAATGTAGCAATCTGAATTTTGTATTAAGACAATCAAGAAATGCAAGTCAAACGATGAAACTATGTCTTGGGCTATGCTTTTTGTGACAAATAATGTAATGACCCTCAAAGTTGTCTCCCTTCCTTCTTATGTGCTCCCAAGTGTGCTTGAAGGTGAACTCCTCGTTAGGTGAGAGAACCCAACCAATCTTATCCAAGGTAGTGTCATTAATAACAAAGCTAGGGCTTTCAATATGAGAAAGGTGAATTGGCCAACTCCATCTACCATTAGTAAAGAGTTCACTAACCTTTGCAAGGAGGGGCGGGTTTGGGAGTGTATTGCTCCAATATTCCAAAAGGGAGCCCTCCTTATGCCAATTATCAATCCAAAAGAGAGTATTTGCTCCATTGCCAATGTTGTGTTTAATGAACTTCTTTGCCTCAACTCGGCAATTCAGAAGTGCCTTAATAATCCAACTAGCATCCTTGAGGGCTTGCATGATCCAAATTGAGGAGCTTTTGATATAATTTGAGTGAATCCATTGGCTCCAAAGTGTGCTCTTTTCAGCATACATCCTCCAAAAAATTTTCAGCAAGTAGACTTTGTTGATTTCATCAATTTTACGAACCCCAAGTCCACCTTCATGCAATGGGAGGCAAAGATCCCTCCAAGCAACTTTAGGATCAGTTCCTCTCTATAAAAATGCTTTTTTTTTGGCTGATCAAGTAAGAAATTTTCATTGCAGCAAATCAAATTTGTACAAGTACAATGATGGTGTAACCACCAAACCTAGACAAGAATATCTTCAAGTTTTCACAATTTACAAAAAGGGTTTTGTTCATATGTGTTAAAGGAAACTTCCTACTACAAGAGATTTTAACTCTAACATCATTGAAAATTGTATTACAAACAAACTCCTCTGTCTTTGCTTCATTCTTGAAAATTCTTCTATATCTTTCCATTCAGATGTGATAAACTGTTGCGCCCAAGAGATGCTTGAGGATTGATGCTTTCAAATGCTTCTCACGGGCAAATGGAGTGATGTAGTTGAAGATTTCTTGCCAACAAATAAGGCTCTCCGGAACAAGAGTTAACGATAAGCCAAATCTCCAAATACGCCTAGTAAAACTACATTCAAAAAAGAGATGATCTCTAGTCTCGCATCCCATATAGCAAAAGATACATGTGGTGTTGTTGTTAAGCCCCCAATGTGAAATTCTGAATCTTGTGCTAAGGCGATCATGATGTGCAAGCCAAACAATAAAACCATGCCTTGGGTTGTGACCTTTATGCCAAATGATGTTATGTCCACTGAAGTAATTACCTTTAATTCTAATATGCTCCCAAGTATGTTTGAAAGAAAACCCCCCATTAGGGGAAAGAGTCCAAGCAAAAGAATCATGTGAATTCTCATCAAGTGTAAAGCTTGGTACTTCAATAGAGGAAAGTTGCAAAGGCCAACTCCAAGAACCATTGAGATAAATATCACTAACCTTTGCATAGATGGATGGGGTAGGGAAGATATTGCTCCAATGCTCCATGAGTGGTCCATCATTATGCCATCTGTCAATCCAAAAGTGTGTATTCCTACCATTCCCAATGTTGTGCTTTATAATATTTCTTGCATCGCCACGACACGCAAGGATGGCTTTGAAGATCCAACTAATATCTTGAGATGTTTGCATAATCCAAATGGAAGAATCCTTGATATAATTGCAATGAATCCATTGGCTCCCAAGTGATTCTTTAATTGCATACATCCTCCAGAACATTTTGAGCATAAAGACTTTGTTCATTTCTTCAATTCTTCTAATGCCAATACCACCTTCATTGAATGGCAAGCAAAGATCTTTCCATGCAACTTTTGGGCTCGTTCCTCTCCAAATGAAAGCTTTAAACTTTGATTCAATGGCTGCCAAGAGACCTTTTGGAAGAAGGATAACATTAGCCCAATATGCACAAATTTGAATGAGAGTGGACTTGATAAGAACAAGTCTACCCGCAAAAGAGAGCCAATTGTTGCACCAAGCATCAAGTCACGCATTAATCTTCTCCAAGAGTGGGTAGCAATCCGACTTTCTAAGCTTCCTAGAGACAAGTGGAATGCCTAGATACCGAATAGGAAGTTCACCCTCATGGAAACCCACTTTTCTAATAATGGAAGCTTTGTTTTCATTTGAAATTCCCCCAAAGAAAATGTCACTCTTGGAAGGGTTAATGTTCAGCCCGGATAAAGTTGCAAAGGTCTTCAATGTGTCCATAATGCAATCAATGGAAGATAAATCACTTTTGCAAAAAATGAAGAGATCATCCGCAAAACAAAGATGATTAAGCTTTAATCTTGTGCATTTAGGATGAAAATGAAATCTTAGGTTATCTTCCAATTGATTCATCAAACAAGAAAGCACCTCCATACAAATGACAAAAAGGTAAGGTGAAATGGGATCCCCTTGCCTTATGCCATTAGCACCAAAAAAATAACCTTCCAAACCACCATTAATTGCAATAGAGAAGCTAGGTGTAGTAACACAAGCCATAATCCACTTCACAAAGCCATGAGGAAACCCAAAAGCAAGAAGAGTGCATTCGAGAAAATTCCAATTCAAAGAATCAAAAGCTTTCATGATATCCACCTTGAGAGCACATCTAGGTGAGATATGTTTTCTTGAATAACCCCTCAAAAGATCATGAGCAATGAGAATATTCTCGATAATATGTCTATTATGGATAAAGGCTGATTGGTTCCAAGAAATGATGTGAGGCAAGCATCCTTTGAGCCTATTTGCAATGATTTTAGATATGCACTTGTAAATGGTATTGCAACAAGAAATCGGCCTAAAATCTCTAACCAAAGAAGGGTTTGGGATTTTAGGTATGAAGGTAATAATTGTTGCATTTACCTCCTTGAGAAGCATGCTTGACTCAAAGAAAGATTTGATGGCATTTGTCACATCTTCCTTCACAATCTCCCAAGCCACTATATAAAAATGAGAGGTATAGCCATCCGGTCCCGGGCTCTTGTTAGGATGAAGAGAGAAGATAGCTTCCTTGATTTCTTGATTTGTAATGGGTGCACAAAGATTGGCAGCAAGCTCATTATCAATAGCCTTCCCAATAATGCTTTTAACCAAGTCCATACAAGCATGAGAGGTAGTCGGAGTTCCGAGGAGTTTTTTGAAGTAGTAAATGAACTCTTTCTTCACTTCAAAATCCTCTAAAAGAAGCTGGCTATTTTCATTCTTGATTGCTTTGATGGTGTTTTTAAGCCTTCTCCCATTCACAGCTTTGAAAAAGAAAGTAGAATTAGAATCACCTTCTTTAATCCAAGAAAGCCTAGATTTTTGATAGAGCATAGCTTTATAAGAGGATTCAAGCTCTTCCAAATTGACCATAAGTTCCTTTTCCTTGTCAAGAAGGGCTGTATTGTTCATTCCATTATGAATGGCACATTGCAAAAGACCAATTTACTCACGAATCTTCTTGATGGTAAAAGGAATGCAAGTAAAGTGCTCCTTGTCAAAAGACTTGAGTGCTTTCTTGAGAATTTTTTGCTTTTGGTAAAGGATGAACATTGGAGTACCAAAGACCCGTGTACTCCAATATTCATGAACAAGCTTCAGGAAATCATGGTGAGAAGTCCAAACATTATAAAACTTAAAAGGCTTAGGAGAAGAAAGCCAAGCCTTACAAATTTGCATAATAAGAGGGCAATGGTCAGAGGCTTCGGGAGGGTTCACCAAGAGAAAAGAATCTTGAAAGGTATGAATCCAATTTGCATTAACCAAAGCCCTATCAATCTTGCTGGCCAAGAAATTATTTTCATTTCCCTTGTTAGTCCAAGTGAAGTGCGGTCCATGCGATTTTGCTTCATGAAGCCCAGTCTTGGCAACAAATCTTTGAAAGTTCCAAGCACTCTTTTGAATTGAATGGGAGGAGGACTTATCACCATAATGCAGCACTTCATTAAAATCTCCCATGATACAAAGTTCACTTCCATTAAACCAAATGCACCATTCCTCAAGTTTACTCCAAAGTTTGTTTCTTTTGGAAGCATCATTATGACCATAGACAAAAGCCACAAAGATAGATTTGTGGATATGATCATCAAAATTAAAAAGAAGAGCTTGCTCACAAGAGTCAACAAAAGTGGCAAGAATGCTCTTTTTCCAAAAGAGCCATATACGTCCTTTCACCATGTCATCAATGTAGTTGTTAAAACCCATATTCCAAAAAGCGGTGCTGATTTGATTAAAGTGATCAAGGGAAACCACTTTATTCTCCAAAATACAAATAACATCCAAGCAATGTTTATTAATCAGCACTTTGGCTTCCCTTTGCTTATTTGGGGAATTAAAGCCCCTAATATTCCAAGTGCAAAGTTTCATTGGGAAGAGGAGAAGAAGTACTAGGCCCCGGGCTACCATAACCTTTTGCATTTGGATTTTCTAATTCCTTGGTTGCCTCTTCAATCTTGCTGAATTGTAATTCCCCTTCCTCAACATCCCCCACAATATCAAGTGCTTCAAAAAGATTTGTAGATTTTGAGCATGTGGAATCTTGAAAAACCTTAGAGGGAGGAGATGGCCGAGAGATTAGATTTTCCTTAAAAGATGGCTGAACATCCTCCTTAGTATCCTTAGTTGCATCTTGAATCTTCAAAGAAGAATGTTTTCTTTCCACAACTTGCCACTCATTATGAACTTTAGGAGCTTGCTTCGGAAAATTCCTTAGCGGAGGAGGGGCATTAGGCTTTCTTGGACATTTTTCTTCAACACTTCCCATTATTGTCTTGCTTATGGGTACCTTAATGAAGAGGCTCTTAACAAAGAAAAGGAGATTATGAGAAATATTGAAGAGCTTGAAGACACCTACAACAAGATGCTCCACCAAAAGGCTCGCATTAATTGGATTAAAGATGGAGATGCTAATACAAAGTTCTTCCACAATAAGATTCGTGAAAGGAAAAACATAAACTCCATCTTTGCCATCAACGACAATGAGGGGAATCTCATCACTTCAAAGGAGGAGATAAAGGCTGAATTTATCTCCTATTTCAAAAATCTCTTTGGCACCCCCTCACATTCAACTGCTAGTGTGGAAACCATCAAAAGCATTTTAGGGAAAACCATTGAGGAAAGTTGCTTGGCAAAGCTTGCTGCTCCCATTACCTTTGAGGAAATCAAAACAACTCTTTTCTCCATTAATCCAAACAAGAGCCCGGGGCCGGATGGCTATACTTCACACTTCTACAAGATGGCTTGGGAGGTTGTTGGGGAAGATGTGCACAAAGCAATAAAGTCTTTTTTCCACTCCTAAAAGTTGCTCCAAGAGGTAAATGCTACTTATATTGCCCTTATTCCCAAAGTCCAAAACCCATCTTGGGTAAAAGATTTTAGGCCTATTTCTTGCTGCAACACCATTTATAAATGCATATCCAAGATTCTTGCAAATAGGCTCAAAGAGTGTTTACCTTCTATCATCTCTTGGAATCAATCGGCTTTTATTAAAGGGAGGCTTATCAATGAGAATATACTTGTTGCACGTGATATCCTTAGAGGCTATACAAGAACTCATATTTCTCCTCGATGTGCACTCAAAGTTGATATCATGAAGGCTTTTGATTCACTCAATTGGAATTTTATTGAATGTACTCTTCATGCGTTTGGCTTCCCAAGTTTCTTTGTGAAATGGATCATGTCTTGTATCACATCAACAAATTTCTCTGTGGCAATCAATGGAAGTTTAGAGGGGTATTTTAAAGGAGCAAATGGGATAAGGCAAGGGGATCCCCTCTCACCATACATTTTTGTTATTTGCATGGAAGTATTATCATGCATGCTCAACAAGTTGGAACAAGATCAAAAGTTTGGGTTTCATCCAAAATGTGCAAAGTTGAGGTTGAACCATCTTTGTTTTGCTGATGACCTTTTTATCTTTTGCAAAGGAAATATCAAATCAATTGAGTGCATTATGGATGTCTTGAGGACTTTTGCTCTCTCTCGGTTTTAAAGCAAACCCTTCCAAGAGTAATATTTTCTTTGGTGGTGTTCCTCATGAAACAAAGCTGGCCATTCTTTGCAAAATGAACTTCAAAGAAGGTAATCTTCCTATAAGATATTTGGGTGTTCCTCTTGTGTCAAGGAAGCTCTGTAAGGCTGATTGTTTACCTCTTTTGGAGAAAATCAATAGAAGGCTTGAAAGCTGGACCAATCATTGGCTTTCCTACATGGGTAGATTAACCCTTATCAAATCAACACTCTTGCAAATTTGTTCCTTTTGGGCTGGTGCATTTCTTCTTCCCAAAAGTATCATTCAAAAATTGAATCCAAATTTTGTGCTTTCCTTTGGAAGAATACTGGGCTAAGATTGCATGGAAAGACATTTGGCTCCTCTTGATGAAGGTGGACTTGGTATCCGGAAGATTGAAGACATCAACAGCACTTTTCTCCTTAAATCCTTTTGGAGAATGTATACTTGTAGGGATTCTCTTTGGAGCAATTGGATGCAAATTAACTACATCAAGGACAAATCGATTTGGACTCTCACCACTTCTAAGGATGATAGTTGGGTTCTCAAAAACCTCCTCAAAATTCAAAACTTAGCAAGAGCCCATATCTATCATGTACTCGGCAATGGAAAGCACACGCACTTTTGGCATGACAAATGGCATACACATGGGGTACTTAGCAATTTTTGGAGCAGCACTCTCAACAATCCACCATACTATGCTAAGGTGTGTGACATTTTCGTTTTTGGTAATTGGATTTGGCCTATTCATCTCATGCATTTTGATCCACCTTGCTCCAATCTTGTGGAAGAAAACCTTGATGCTTTTACTTGGAACCTTTCTCCAAATTGTGAATTCACTTTCTCGCACACTTGGGAGGAAATCAGAAGGAAGAAGAATAAAGTTGATTGGCACTATATTGTTTGGTTCAAAGGGCATACACCAAGACATGCATTTTTTACTTGGATTGCTATTCATGATCGACTTTCCACAAAATTCAGATTGCTTTATTGGAGTAGGGAGCTGAATCCCACTTGCATTTTTTGCAACTTTGGGTGTGAAACTAGAGACCATCTTTTCTTTAATTGTTGTTTCACTAGAAGGATCTGGAGGAAAGGACTTCATCTTACTATGATCCAAGAAACATTGATCAATTGGGGAGACATTATTGCTTTTATTTCACCTTATGCACTCGAAAATAATCTTAAAGCTACTATCTTGAAGCACTTTTTGGAGGCAGCAATCTACTTTATTTGGATTGAGCGGTATCATCGTGAATTTCACAAGAGCTTCAAGATGGAGGAGCAAATTTTTTCATCCATCTTTAATCATGTTAGACTTAAATGCATTGTTGGAAAACATTTCACTACTTCTAGTATGAATAGGAAAATTTGTAAATTGTGGGGGATGGAAGAAATCCTCCTTTGATCAGTTTGTACTTGTAATTTTGTTTCTTTCTTGAATGAAATTTCTAACTTTTCTCGCAAAAAAAAAAAAACAACACTTTTCTCCTAAAATCCTTTTGGAGAATGTATGCTTTTCGGGATTCTCTTTGGAGCAAATGGATGCATAGTAATTACATCAAGGACAAATCGATTTGATAACTCACCACAGCAAAGGATGATAGTTGGGTACTCAAAAATCTCCTCAAAATTCGTGATATTGCAAGAACACACATTTCTCATGTTCTCGGCAATGGGAAGCAAACACTCTTTTGGCATGACAAATGGCACATTCATGGTATTCTTAGCAACTTTTGGAGCAGCACATTCAACAATCCACCATACTTTGCTAAGGTTTGTGACATTTACACGTATGATAATTGGAATTGGCCTTTTCATCTCTTGCATTTTGGTCCACCTTGTACCAATCTTGTGGAGGAAAATCTTGATGTAATTACTTGGGATCTTTCTCCAAATGGTGATTTCACCTTCTCACACACTTGGGAGGAAATCAGAATGAAGAAGAATAAAGTTGATTGGCATAACATGGTTTGGTTCAAAGGGCATACACCAAGACATGCTTTTATTACTTGGCTTGCTATTCATGATCGTCTTAGCACTAAATTCAGATTGCTTTCTTGGGGAAAGGAGTTGAATCCCACTTTCATTTTTTGCAACTTTGGGTGTGAAACTAGAGATCATCTCTTCTTCAATTGTAGTTTTACTAGAAGAATCTGGAGCAAAGGACTTCAACTTACTATGATCCAAGACGCATTGACCAATTGGGAAGACATTTTTGCTTTTATTACACCTCTTGCACTTGAGAAAAATCTCAAAGCTACTATCTTGAAGCACTTGTTGGAGACCGCAATCTACTATGTTTGGATTGAAAGGAATCATCGTGAATTTCACAAGAACTTCAAGACGGAGGAGCAACTCTTCTCATCCATCTATAATCATGTTAGACTTAAATGCATGATTGGGAAACATTTCACTCCTTCTAGTTTAAATAGGAAAATTTGTAAATTATAGGGGATGAAAGAAATCCTCCTTTGATCGGTTGACTTTCTTTGTAAATTTTTCTTCATGAATGCAAAGCTTCTTACTTTTCTCGCAAAAAAAAAAAAAGCCTAATGAAGATTACTACAGCAAGGATAAGATTATGGATAGCAATGTTCATGTTGAGCCTATAATTGTCGATAGTCCCATCTCTAATGATCAAGTGGATGTTGGGGTTCAAGATAATGATCTTGGCAAGGAAGACCAAGCAGGTTACAAGCTTGAGGATTGTCTTGACTTTGCTGCCCATGGTGCTTGAATTGGTGTTTGGGTTGTTTGTTGCATATTCTTTGATTGTTGCATGGATTTTGCTATTTTCCTTTTGATTCCCGCCCCTCAAACCTAGTCTTTTGTTTTGGATTGTTGTTTCGAATGGTTTGACGGTTTTGAGATGTAATCCGACAATTTCTTTTGTAATGTCCTCTTTGATTCATGGCCCTCAAACCTAGTTTTTGGATAGGATTGTTGTATCAAATAGTTGAGGGCTTTGAGATGTACTTTTATAATTTTGCATGTTATAAAATCTTTCTTACCTCGCAAAAAAAAAAAAAAAAACTTGAGTCCTTTGTGCACGCGATGGTCCAAATGGAGTTATCTTTAATATAGTTCATGTGGACCCAATTACTCCAAAGAGTATCCCGAAAAGCAGGCATTCTCCAAAACACCTTAATGAAAAAGGTGTTGTTTATGTCTTCAGTAGATCTAATCCCCAAACCTCTTTCATCCAATGGGACACAAATGTTGCTTCAAGCTATCTTGGCACCCGTGTCTCTCCATAAGAAGGCACTAAACTTTGATTCAATATCTTTAATGATGCATTTAGGAAGAAGAAGATTACCAGCCCAATATGCACAAATTTGAAGAAGAGTGGACTTGATGAGTAGAAGTCTCCTCGTATAGGAAAGCCATTTAGTGGTCCAATGCTCAATTATCCCATTTTTTCCAAGAGAGGCCCACAATCTCTTTTACAAAGCTTATTCGTGACCAAAGGAACCCTCAAGTACCGTATAGGCAATTGTCTTTCTCTGAAATCAAGTTTTGCAAAACCCAAAGTCTCCCTCTAATATTCTCATCCATGTGATTTACAAAACCCAAGGTGCTGAGGGTGAGAACAAACATTAGAGTACCAAAGAAGTTTTTCTCTCTCTAAGCCGAAATGCTCTCACTTCTCACTAAACACATAGCACTCGGCCACCCTTGCACAGCCACCACCACCACCTTTCTCCACCTCTTCTTTTCTACTTTTTTACCTTCTTATTAAGCTCTTCAAATCAGTTTTTGATTTCTTCTTCCTTTCGTTGTTTATGGATAACAACAAGAAGAAAAGGTCTTCTTCTTCTTCTCCAAGATCTAGTGTAAGGTTAAATGCTCAAAAGTACCCGAAGTCCACTCCTTCAAAACTGAATCCAAAAAAGAAGAATTTGGAGCATGGGGAGGTTGAACCAACCTCTTCACCCACTTTGAGTGAAGGTGCTTCTTCAACCTCTTTGGAAATCAAGGAAGTGTATGATGCCATCAATTCCGGGAAGACTTTTGGTGACTATGAAGAAGAGCTAAACAAATCAAAAGTTTCTCTCGTTCAAAGCCTTATTCTTGAAGCAAATACAAACACTTCCATGGAAAAAGCTAAAGACTTGAAGTTAGCTTCGGCCATGATTGAAAGAGAGGAGAGGGAAGAAGATCCAAAGGGGTTATTGTATAATGAACAAAGCTTTTGTCCAACGGGTAATGAAGTTTATACCCAAGAGGTTTTGCATTCCTCTTTACCTCTTGGAAATTGCATTATGGACAAAAAAGACTCTTGTAATTTTACTGAAAAGTTGCCACAACCTACCACACTAGAGCCGACAACTCATCAACCATTTTCCAAGAATGCTCAAGAAACAAATTTTCAAATGCAGGCTGAATTCCCTCCATTGCCGGCCACTCATAAGTATGATAAAGAAATTCAAACGCCAAATAAGCTTAAGGATGACATGGCCTCCACATCACAACTCATTTACACATCAGCAAAATCCACTCAAGATGCTCCACTTGGCCCCAAGAAACTTGAAGGCAGCAAACAAAATGCTTGAGCAAAAGGCCTCTCTTAAGGTATGAACCTTCTTCCAAAACCCCCACCATGGATTGGAAGCAAGATTTTGGTGAATTTCTGGAAACAAATCTTTATTTGAAAGATGAATTTCAAGTTTTTACTAATGAAGGAATTAGAGAGGTTGTTGACCCACCACAAGATTTGTATGATGAAGGAGAAAGTTTCTGGTCTCATTGTCTTATAGGACAATTTCTTGGTGCTCCACCTCTTCTTTATCTCATCAAAAACATGATCTATATAATGCTTGGTGGAAATTTGGAAGAGTTGATTTATATCCAAAAGGAAAGGGCCTTTTCATGTTCAAATTTGAGAAAGAAGAATATTGTCAAAAGGTGCTTCAACAACTTCGGCATGTTAGCAATAGACCATTGCTTTTGAGAAAACGGCAGCCACAACTTGAATTCATTAACTTCTCTTGCAACAAAGTTCCAATTGGGTTAAGATGAAGGATGTCCCTCTTAGCTTGTGGTCAAAAAGAGGGTTCAGCTACCTTGCTTCATTTATTGGAAAGCCAACACAAATAGATGCTCTTATGGAATCAAGGAGGAATTTGCAAGAGTTTGCATTGAAGTTAATCTTGAAAAGAAATTACCAAATGAAATCTACCCAAAGCTTAGAGATGGATCAAGAACTCGGGTTTGTGTTGAATATGCTTGGAAACCAAATATTTGTACCCATTGCAAAATGGTGGGGCACTTAGCGGATCATTGCCCTTCAAGGCCGAAGGTTAGTGCTCCAAAAATCCGAGAAGAAAATAAGGCCAACTCATCAAAGAACAATGACACTTGGAAAGTTGTTGGAAAGAAAAAAAAGCTCTCAAGAAAGGGATGATCCAAATTTTGAAAAGCAAAATGGGATGGATATGTCTATTGCAACAAATACCAAAGGTGAAAAGGCATTGAGCTCTCCAAAGGCAACAAACAAAATGGAAACTAAAGTTGGGAACACCAACGAGTCTCTTGAAGTTATTGAAGATTGGGAAGAAGGAGAACTTGATCCACAATGGGTTGATGGGGACATGAGAAGAACCAACATTTGCATGGTAATGATGCTTTGGGCCGAGGGTCCACATCTTTACCAATGGAATGATTTGCCCTTGTAACATTAGGGGATTAAATTGCCCAAATAAACAAAAAGAAGTGAAAGCTTTGATCAACAAATACAATATTAATTGTTTTTGTCTTTTGGAAACTAAAGTGAATAAGGAGAATTCCATCACCAATGATTTCAGCACATTGGGTTTTGATAATCACATGGATGAGAAGATGGAAGGAGGATTATGGCTTTTTTGGTAAAACGACTTCAAAATCAGCATCATTGATAGCATGGACCAAGGTATACTTTGTCATATTTCTGTACCAAGATGTCAACCTTTTTCATTCGATTTGTCTATGGCAAGAACTCCCCAACATGTATGAAACTTCTTTGGAGGAAAATCGAATTGTGGAGTGAATGGTGTTTGAATGGGCCAATTTGCATTATGAGTGATTTCAATGAAATTCTTCATTGTGGAGAAAGATCTACTTCTTGGAGTATTCCCACTAGTGCAAGAGACTTTAAACATTGTGTTTGCCAAGCGGATTTACATGAAATCAAAACATTTGGTCCACGCTTTACTTGGTCTAATAGAAGCACTCAAGGAAACTTCATTGCAAGTAAAATTGATAGGGCTCTCATCAACTTATATTGGGAGAAGCATATGCAGAATTCCTTCATTTTGGTGGATAATCCAAGCATTTCTGACCATTGCCCTCTTATTTTAAGTGTGATGCCAATCAAGCACTCCTCACCAAAGCCATTCAAGTTCTATAATGCTTGGGCCACACATGCTGAATTCCCTCACTTTATAAATAGACATTGGAATGCACGGGTTTTTAGCACTCCAATGTTTATGCTCTACCAAAAGCAAAAGTTCCTTATGGTGAAAGGAATCAAGCAAGAACCGAGGAGTCTATTTTTGATACTATTTTTAATGATGTTAGAGCAAAACTCTCTTATGGTGGAAAATTTCAGTCTTATCCTTTGAACAAAGCTCTATGTAAAATGTGGAGACTTGAAGATATCATTGTACAGGTCCCTCCACATCTTTTGTTCATGTACATTTTACTTGAAGTAATTTAAATACCTTACTTGCCCCGCAAAAAAAAAAAGCAAAAGCTCCTTAAAAAAGCATTGAAGGATTTTTACAAGGAGGACTTCTCTTGCATTAAGCACCAAATTGGTCAACTTAAGGAAGATCTCAAAGAAGTGCAAGTTGACATACTCAATGGGACTATCAATGAGGAAAATCTCAACAAGGAAAAAGATATTCTTGCAAAAATTGAGGAACTTGACAGCATTCAAAGGCATATGCTTCACCAAAAGTCTAGGCTTCAATGGATCAAGTATGGGGACACCAACACAAATTTCTTTCACAATGTTGTTAAAGGGAGAAGAAGGAAAAACACTATCAATGCCATTAAGGATAATGATGGGAACACTATTACTTCTTATGATGGCATTAAGGAAGAGTTTATCTCCTATTTCATGAAGTTGATTGGAACCCCAAAAAGCACCCAAGCTAACGGTGACAACATCAAAAGTATTCTTGGCAAAACCATCAAAGAGGAATACTTGGTTGATTTGGTTGCTCCTATCACACGGGAAGAGATTATGAATACTCTTTTTTCTCTCAACCCCAACAAAAGCCCAGGGCTGGATGGATACACATCACTCTTTTACAAAAGTGCATGGAACACTATGGAAGAAGATGTTCTCAAGGCTATCAGCTCCTTCTTTGAATCCAGGAAGATGCTCAAGGAGGTAAATGCCACTTATATTGCCCTTGTTCCTAAAGTCCAAAATCCAACCATGGTAAAGGACTTTAGACCCATTTCTTGTTGCAACAAGATTTATAAGTGCATTTCCAAAATCCTTGCAAATAGGATGAAATTTTACTTGCCTTCCATTATTTCATGGAACCAATCCGCATTCATTGAAGGAAGACTTATCAATGAAAACATTATTGTTGCACATGATATTTTTAGAGGATATTCTAGAACTCATATCTCTCCAAGATGTGCCCTCAAAGTTGACACCATGAGGGCATTTGACTCACTTAGTTGGGATTTTATTAAAGTCACACTTTATGCATTTGGTTTTCTCGACATCTTTGTTTAGTGGATTATGGCTTGTATCACAACTCCTAGCTTCACCATTTCAATCAATGGGAGTTTTGAAGGATACTTTAAGACAAGGTGATCCCATCTCTCCATATATTTTTGTCTTATGCATGGAAGTCCTCTCATCATTATTTAATGGCTTGGAACATCACCCAAATTTCAGCTACCACCCAAAATGTGTTAAACTCAAGCAGAATCATATTTGCTTTGCAGATGATCTCTTCATTTTTTGCAAAGGCAATTAGGAGTCAATTGCTTGCATCATGGAGACATTGGAAAGGTTCTATGAATATTCGGGACTCAAAGTAAATTGCAGCAAAAGTGATGTGTTCCTTGGAGGCATTTCCAAAAATGAAAAGAAACTTATGCTTGAAAAACTTGGCTTCAAAGAGGGGTTACTTCCTATTATATACCTTGGGGTTCCGTTGGTGACTAGAAAGCTTCGCAAAGGAGATTGTGGGCCACTTTTGGAGAAAATCAATGGAAGAATTGAACATTGGATTACGCAAAGTCTCTCATATGCTAGAAGACTTATGCTTATAAAGTCAACACTCACACAAATTTGTGCATATTGGGCAAGCTCACTTCTTCTTCTGAAATGCATTATCAAGGAAATTGAGTCAAAGTTTTGTGCTTTTCTTTGGAGAGATACAAGTGCAAAGATTGCTTGGAGCAATATTTGTGTTCCTTTGAATGAAGGAGGATTGGGAATTAGGTCTTTGGAGGACATCAACAACACTTTCTTCACAAAAGTTTTTTGTAGAATGTATGCATTTAGGGACACACTTTGGAGCAAATGGGTGCATTCAAACTACATCAAGAATGAATCAATCTGGACAATTTCTTGCCCAATCGACTCAAGTTGGATCTTAAAAAAGCTCCTCAATTGCCGAGCCTCAATTAGGAGTCATATCACTCACATTCTTGGAGATGGAAGAAACACACACTTTTGGCTTGACAAATGGCATAACAATGGTACTCTTCTTGAACATTGGAGTGACACCTTCAACCACCCACCTCTTCATGCAAAGGTACGAGAAATCTTCTCAAATGGCTCTTGGAATTGGCCCATTCAGCTTGTTCATATTCACATTCCAAGTGCTGCCCTTGTTGAGAATAATTCAGATTCTTACTCTTGGAGTCTCTCAAATGATGGGAAATTCTCTTTTAAGCACAATTGGGAACACTTGTGTAGGAGAGAAAGCAAAATTGAATGGCAAAATATCATTTGGTTTAAAAATCACACACCAAAGCATGCGTTTATCACTTGGCTTGCAATGCATGATCGGGCTCACAACAAAATTCAGAATGCTTACTTGGGGTATTGAAATCAATTCAAATTGCATCTTTTGCAATTTTTCTTGCGAAACAAGGGATCATCTCTTCTTCCATTGTAGCTTCACAAGAAGAATATGGAAAAGGGGACTTGAGTTAACATGCATCAAGGATCCGCCAATCTTGTGGGATGAGATTTTCACCTTCCTTACCCCGTATGTTCTTGAAGGCAATCTCAAAGCAACAATCATTAAACATATCTTGGGAGCAACAATCTATTTCATTTGGTTGGAAAGGAACAATAGGCAATTCAGTAAAGGAGCAAAAACGGAGGAGCAAATCTTTTCATCCATCTTCAACCATGTTCGAGTTAAATGTTCAATTGGGAAGCATTTCACTTCTTCTTGTTTCAACAAAATCATTTGTAAGAATTGGGGAATTGAGGCTATATTGGATTAGAACTTCCCCTTCTTTTGTACTCCTTTGACTTTTATGTACATCTTTTGTAATTAATACAACACTTTTCACGCAACAAAAAAAAAAACCCAAGGTGCTGAAATAGTTGGCAATGGTATTGTCCTTATTTACCTTGGCTTCCAAAAGACAAAAACAATCCAACTTATGCTTGTTGATTAAAGCCTTCACTTTTTTTTGTTTGTAAGGGGAGTATAATCCCCCAATGTTCCAAGAACAAATCATTTTCCAAGTGGAGGAGGGGACCCCCGGGCCAATGCATCATTCCTTTGAAAATGTTGCTCTTCCAAGTGATCACCATTGTTTGTTGTATGCTCAATTTCTCCTTCCTCTCTATTTGTGAGTTCATCAAGTGCCTTGAAGGGATTTGATTCCTTTAGTTTCTCTTTTGGTATCATCCTCGGGTGAAATGGCTCGACACATATTCCTTCAATCTTTTGCCTTGCCTCTGAAGTAGATGCTAACTCATCTTGTCTCTTGTAGCATGGATCATTTCATTCCTTGGAGCCCTTTTTCTTCCAACAACTATCCATGTATCCAAAGTTTTTGAAGAATGAGGAATTCTTATGTCTTGAGCTTTCTGTGGTAGAATTTTTGGTTTTGTGGGCCATTGATCAAATGTGTACATTTTGGATGAAAATGAAAGCCCGGATTCTCATTTAATTTGTTAAGCATACAAGAGAGAACCTCCATGCACATGACAAAAGGATAGGGGGAAATGGGATCTCCTTGCCTTATTCCATTAGCTCCGTAGAAGTATCCTTCCAAGCCTTTATTGAGAGCAATAGAAAAGCTAGAAGTAGTGACACACTCCATAATCCATTAAACAGATAATTATAGAAATCCAAAAGCAAAGAGAGTGCATTCAATGAAGCTCCAATTTAAAGAGTCAAATGCCTTCATAATGTCAACTTTGAGGGAGCATCTTGGGGAGATATGACTTCTAGAATATCCTCTCATAACATCATGTGCAATAAGAATATTTTCATGTATGAGCCTATTCTTGATGAATGCTGTTTGGTTCCAAGAAATGATGCGAGGCAAACAAACTTTAAGCCCATTAGCAATAATCTTTGAAATGCATTTGTAGATGGTGTTGCAACAAGAAATAGGCCTAAAATCTTTGACCATGTAAGGATTTGGGACCTTTGGCACGAGTGCAATAATAGTAGAATTTACCTCTTTAAGAAGCTTCCTTGATTCAAAGAAAGAGCTGATTGCATTAATAACATCCTCTCCAACAATCTCCCAAGCAACCATGTAAAAATGAGATGTAAAACCATCCGGACCTAGGCTTTTGTTAGGATTGAGAGAAAAAAGAGCATTCTAAATCTCATCTCTTGTGATAGGAGCAATAATGGTGGCAGCAAGAGACTTATCAATTGATTTCCCAATAATAGCCTTTAAATCATTCACATTGACATAAGAAGGCTTTTTAGTACCAAGGAGACCTTTGAAGAAACCAATGAACTCTTTTTTAACATCAAAGTCCTCCAAAAAGAGATGTCCTTCCTCATTCTTGATTGCATGTATTGTGTTCTTGAACCTCCTACTCCTCACAGCATTGTGGAAGAATTTAGTATTTGAATCCCCTTCTTTGATCCACGAAAGTCTTGATTTTTGAATAAGCATGGCTTTGTATGTAGCTTTAATCTCTTCCAATTTAGTAAGAATGCACTTTTGCTTATCAATAAGCTTGGCACTAAGCTCTCCATTATAGATTGCTTGCTGAACTCCACCAAGTCCTCACGAAGATTGTTGATAGTGTTGGGAAGGTAAGCAAAATGCATACTATCAAAACTTTTTAGGGTTTCCTTGATCAATTTTTTCTTTTGAAAAAGAGTGAACATTGGAGTACCAAAAACCCGTGTACTCCAATGATCTTCCACAAGCTTCAAGAAATCCAAATGATTTGACCAAGCATTATAAAATTTGAAAGGTTTTGGTGAAGATTTCCAAGACTTAACAAGTTTGCAAGATAAGAGGGCAATGACCGGAGATGTCGGGCTTCCAACCAAAAGAAAGGAGTGGTGATAGTTTTGAGACCAATTTTCATTCACCAACGCTCTATCAAGTTTACTTGATAAGAAGTTACCTTTCTCACTTTTATTTGACCAAGTAAAGTGAGGCCCATAAACATTTACCTCTTGCATTTTTGCATTCTCAACAAAAGTTTTGAAGTCCAAAGCCTTTTTAGTATGGAAGAGGTGCTGGATTTATCACCTTCATGCAAAACGTCATTGAAATCCCCCAAAATGCAAAGGTCACTCTCAAGACACCAATTGCACCAAAGGTTGAGCTTGCTCCAAAGTTCCTTCCTTTTAGCTGCCACATTATGCCCATAAATGAAGGCAACAAAAATGGATTTGTGGAAGAGATTATCAAAGTTGAAGAGGAGAGCTTGATCACAAGAGTCAATAAATGTAGCTTTAATATTTTTCCTCCAAAACAGCCAAATCCTTCCCTTAACCAAGTCATCAAAATGATTTTCAAAACCAAGCTTTTCAAATTTAATGCTAATGAAGCTAATGCTATCATTGTAATACACTTTATTCTCCAAAAGACAAAAGAAATCCAATTTGTGCTTCTTGATTAGCAAAATAACTTCTTTTTGCTTTTTAGGGGAATTGAGGCCCCTAACATTCCAAGAGCAAAAAATCATTTAGAAGCTAAAAGAGGATCATTTATACCCAGATCTTGGGAGCCAAAAGTGATGGAGTTTTCTTTAATATTCTTCTCAACTTTTGACCCAAGCTCATCTTCAATGTTTAAAGTATCTTTTCTATGCTCATCCCCCCGATCAAGGACTTCAAAGCAATTTGGACTATTTATTTTTGAGTCAAGTGCTGTCTTAGGAAAGATTGGCCGAGTAGTCTTCTTTTCCTTATTTGGAATGGCTTCCTTATTGCTCAAAGTCTCGGAATTCTTCAATGGAACTTGCTTTTTACCCACAACTTGCCATTCATGGCGTATTTTAGGTTGCTACCTTGGGTGAAGTGTTTGAGGAATTTGTTGTGCTTTTGGTTTCAAGAGGCAATTTTCCTCAACATGCCCAACCATTTTACAATGAGTGCATTTGCTTGGCTTCCAAGCATATTCAACCTCAACTTTTGCTTTTGTGCCATTTCTAAGTTTTGGAAAGATAATGTTGGGGAGGTTTTCTTCCAAGTCCACTTCTTTGCAAACTCTTGCGAATTCTAAATTCCTTCTAGATTCGGTAAGTGCATCCATTTGGATTGAGGTTCCAATGAAAGAGGCAATGTAGCCAAGTCCCCTTTTGGAATAGAGGCTCATTGGAACATCCCAAAGCTTAACCCAAATGGGGACTTTTTTACAAGACAAGTTCACAAATTCAAGGTTTGGTTCCCATTTTCTTAACAAAAGTGGTCTATGATTGACATGCCAAAGTTTTGAAGGACTTGTTGGCAATATTCTTCCCTTTCAAACTTAAAGATAAAGAGTCCCTTCCCTTTGGTATGAATATCCACTTTGCCAAATTTCTTCCAAGCAAGTTTAGCCATGTTCTTAATGAGAAAGAAAGGTGGGGGTGTACCTAAGAATTGGCCTACAAAGCAATGAGACCAAAAGTTATCACCATCCGCATACAAGTCTTCCGGGGGTCAACAACTTCTCTAAGTCCATCAACAATCTTGCTTTCATGCACTTCATCGAATTTTAAGCTAGTGGCCATATGTTCAGCAAAAACACCACCCCAATCAGGAGAGGGGTTAGACACTAGCTTAACCACCTTTGTTTTGCGAATGATCTTTTTATATTTTGCAAAAGGGAATTTAAGCTCTATTGAATGCATCATGGAGACCTTGAAGAAATTTCCCTCTTTCTCCGGGCTGAATATCAACAAATCAAAGAGTGCGATATTCTTTGGTGGGGTTTCAATTCATGACAAAAGGATTATCTTGGATAGAGTTGGTTTTCAAGAAGGTGAGGTTCCTATCTGCTATTTGGGTATCCCACTTGTTTCTAGTAAGCTAAGAAAGGCTGATTGTTTCCCCCTCTTGGAAAGAATCAATGCTAAACTTGAAAATTGGTGCAATTCTTGGCTTTCTTTTGCTGGTCGACTTGTTTTGCTAAAATCTACACTTTTCCAAATTTTTGCTTATTGGGCAAGTGCAATTCTTCTAGCCAAAAGTGTGTTGGCAGCCATTGAAACAAAATTTAAAGCTTTTCTTTGGAGGGGAACCGGCCCCAAGGTTGCTTTGAAGGATATTTGTCTTCCTTTTAGTGAAGGTGGGCTTGGTATTCGAAACATTGAGGAGATTAATAGGGTTTATTTGCTCAAGCTTTTCTGGAGAATTTATGCAAAGAAGGACACACTTTGGAGTCAATGGATTCACATGAACTACATCAAGGACTCTTCCATTTGGGTGATGCAAGCTCCTAAGGATGCAAGTTGGATACTTAAAGCACTTTTGAATTGCCAAGGAGTAGTAAAGCCCCTAATCAAACACAATCTTGGTAATGGATCACATACTTTCTTTTGGATTGATAATTGGTACAAGGAGAGTTCCCTTTTGGAGCATTGGAGTAACACTTTCCCAAGTCCATCTCTCCTTGCTAAGGTTAGTGATGTTTTCATCAATGGTAATTGGATTTGGCCTATTCAACTCCTCCATGTTGATTGTCCAAACTTTGTACTAAATGAAAAACACAATGGATAAAATTGTTTGGAAAACATCCCCAAATGGAGATTTCTTTTTCAAACAAACTTGGGAATATATTAGGAGGAAAGGAAATCACATTGCTGGTTTTAACATTCTTTGGCACAAGAATCACAATCTGAGACATAGCTTCATCGCATGGCTTGCTTTTCTTGACCGACTCAACACGAAATTCAGAATCTTACATTGGGGTCTCAACATCAATCCATCATGTATTTTTTGTTATTTTGGTTGCGAAACAAGAGATCATCTTTTCTTTGAATATAGCTTCACTAGAAGAATATGGCAAAAAGGTCTTCGCCTTACATCAACTTCGGAGAAAATGATATGCTGGAAGGATGTTATTGATTTTATCACTCCTTTTGCACATGAGAAGCACTTGAAGGCCACTATCATCAAGCATCTCCTTGGAGCTTCCATTTATCACATTTGGTTGGAAAGGAATCAACGCATATATCATAATGAAGCAAAAACTGAAGAAAACATTTTCTATTCTATTTTCAATGATGTAAGAGTTAAAATCTCTAATGGATGAAAATTTTCTTCCTCTCCTTTGAACAAAAGCTTATGTAAATTGTGGAGGCTAGATGACATTCTTGTATAGGCCCGCTCTCCATTTTTTCCGCTTCTTTTGTACTTGTACATTTGTCTTTTGACATTGCGGAATACACTCAAACTTTCTTGCCCCGCAAAAAAAAAGTGTCCAACCATCTTACAATAAGTGCAAACATTCGGCTTCCATGCATATTCAACACAAACCTGAGTTCTTGTTCATCCCTAAGCTTTGGGAAAATTTCATTCGGAAATTTTTCCTCCAAGTTTACCTTAATGCATATTCTTGCAAATTCAAGATTTCTTCTAGATTCCGTAAGTGCATCTATTTGGATTGGCCACCCAATGAAAGATGCTAAATAACTAAGTCCTCTCTTTGACCAAAGGCTAAGGGGAACATCCTTTATCTTAACCCATATAGGAACCTTGGTACAAGAGAAATTAATGAATTCAAGATGTGGCTGCCATTTTCTCAAGAGCAAGGGCCTATTATTTACATGCCAAAGTTGTTGCAACACCCTTTGACAAATCTCCTTTCTTTCAAACTAAAACATAAAAAGACCTCTTCCCTTGGGATAAATTTCAACTTACCAAGTTTGCACCAAGCATTATAGATCATACTTCTAATGTGGTAAAGTGAAGGTGGGGCTCCAAGAAATTGACCAATCAAGCAATAAGACCAAAAGGTTTCTCCTTCATCATATAAATCTTGTAAGGGGTCTTCTACTTCCCAAACTCTTTCAATAGTGTTAACTTTAAATTCTTCTTTTAAATGTAGGTTTGTTTTGCATCTCTTTGTACTCCTTAAAAGATTGCCCGGAGTCAATGGCATTAAAAACTTCTTTGAGCTCCAAGGAGGCTGAAGAAGCACCTTCACTCATAAAGGGTGAAGAGGCTGGTTCAACCTCCTCAATGTCCTTGTTCTTCTTGTTTGGGTTTGGAGTATTCTCCTTAGTAGCTTTTTGTGCATTAATCCGTGCACTAGATCTAGAGGGAGATGTTCTCTTCTTCTTATTTGCCATGGGCAACAAAGAAAAATGAACGTAAAAGAAGAATAGAGATGAGAAATCTTGATTTTAGTGGTGGGGAGAGGTAGTAGGAAGCCAGAGTGTGGTGGTGTAGTGGTGGCCGAGTGCAAAAAGCTTAGATGTGAGAGCATTTCAGCTTCTAAAAAGAGGAGAATTTTTTACTTTTTCGCACCCTCCCAATCTTTGGTGACCAAGTTGTTTTTTTTTTTTTTGCGGGATAAGTGAGTTTGAAATTCCATTAAAGCATTTTGTATGTGCAAGTACAAAGTGGAGAAGATACAAAAGAACCTAAACAAAAATATTTTCTAATCTCCACACCTTGCATAAGGATTTGCTCATAGGAGAAGGAGGAAATTTTTTACAATTTGAGAGTTTAACTCTAACATCATTAAAATAGCATGGAAGATGAGCTCCTTCGTTTTGGCTTGGTCCTTGAAGATGCGATGATTTCGTTCAATCCAAATGTGGTACACGACTGCACAAAAGAGACGCTTGACAATAGTTGCTTTCAAGTGCTTTTCAAGGGAAAAAGGGGTGATAAAAATGATAATATCTTCCCAAGAGATCAAGCTTTTCAGAATTTGGGTGAGAAGAAGACCCTTTCTCCAAATTCGCCTAGTGAAACTACACTCAAAGAAGAGATGGTCCCTCATTTCACAACCCATGTGACAAAAAATGCAATATGTGTTGATGTTGAGCCCCTAATGAAGAATTTTGAACCTTGTGCTCAATCGGTCAAGAAATGCAAGCCAAACAATAAAGCTATGTCTTGGATAATTCCCTTTGTGCCAAATAAGGTTGTAGCCCATGAAGTGGCTGCCCTTCTTTTGTATGTGTTCCCAAGTATGCTTGAAGGTGAAGTCTCCATTGAGAGAAAGAGTCCAAAGCACTTTATCAATGTTGGCTTCATGAGGAATAAAATTTGGAGCATCAATGTGAAGAAGATGAGTTGGCCAATTCCAAGTGCCATTAGTGAGATGTCACTAACCTTAGAGAGGAGGGGAGGGGCTGGAAAGTACTAGACCAATGCTCCAAAAGTGAGCCATCTTTGTGCCAATTATCAATCCAAAAGAAGGTGTTTGTACCACTCCCAACATTATGCTGAATGTAATTCTTTGCAAGTTTTCGGCATTCTAAAAGCGTTTTCAAGATCCAACTAGTATCCCTAGGAGTGTTCATCACCCAAATGGAAGAATCTTTGATGTAGTTTGTATGTATCCATTGACTCCAAAGTGATTCCTTTGCTGAATACATTCTCCAAAAAATTTTTAGCATGCAAACCAAATTGACTTCCTCAATCTTTCTAATGCCAAGTCCCCCTTCATGCAAGGGAAGACAAACTTCCCTCCAAGCAACTTTGGGCCCCGTACCTCTCCACAAAAAAGCCTTAAACTTTGATTCACTAGCAGCCAAGACACCTTAGGAATAAGAAGAGCATTTTGTTTTCTTTCTTGAATGAAATTTCTTACTTTCCTCGCAAAAAAAAAAATAAGAAGAGCATTTGCCCAAAGTAGCTTGTGATACTTTGGCCACTTATATGGAGCTCAAAGAAGCTTGTGATACCATAAACAAATCAATGTCTAGCTCGAAATCCTCTTCTCCCTCTAGCCCTTGTGTGCAAAAGCTCGAGAAGAACCTTGATGAAGCTAAAAGAGAGCTTGTGCATAGCCTCATCAAAAAGAGTAGACCATGGCAAGAAGAGAAGGAAATTAATCTTGAAGATCTGGCCACTCCTTTTTCAAGCTCCCATGGACAGCAACTTAATGCTTGGAGAAAATCTCCTCTTGTGGAAGATGAAGATGGAGCCCTCTCACCATCATTTTCAAGCTCACATGGCCTTAATCCTCCTTTCTTCGCTAAGGAAAAGCTTGAAGAAACACCTCCCATGGCAGTCGAAATGCAAGTAATGGCAAAACTTTGTTGGGCAAAGTGGTAGTCATAATGCTCCAAATGGCATGGAGAACGAGATTGTTGCACCAAAATCTGCAGCTAAACCTCCATTTTCACTTGAAAAAGCAAAAAATTCCAACAATGGCAGCTCGGTTTTGGTGGGAGAAAATAGAAATACATGTTGGTCATTACCCAATGGTTTTTCAGTTGGACAAGTACATACAAAATCAGACTTTGCAGCTATTTCTTTTGGCCAAAAGGACTCCCATTCAGCCGCTCCAATCACATCTCAGCAACTCATCCTATTGGGAATAACATTGGCTGCCCAAATTCAAATTTGCAAGCACATGCACATGGCTTTTCCCCCCCAAACCAAATCTGATGCCTTCAAAATGGGACAAGCACACTTGGACGAAAATTTTCCATCTCTTCTTGCTAGGTCAGCAACTTCTTTTCCAAATTAGCAAGGCAACATGATGTGGCATCCACATGTGCAAAGCAAATCTCAAGGTAAATCTCGGCCTCCTTCTCAACCTATTGATCACGAAGCTTCAAAGTATGAGGATCAAATTGATTCCAGCCAACTTCATCAAGCATCAAGCCGACATGCATGGAACTCTTGCAAAGATTGGAAAGACCATCTTGTTGGTAACCTCATGCACTCTCTTAAACTTGATTTCCATGAACCTATTGTTGAAAATGGAAGAATAGGTGCTGTCCCACCAAGTGATGTTTTTGAAGAGGGAGATGGGCATTGGAAATATTGCTTCATTGGCCAATTCTTAGATAGGCTCCCCCGTTCTTTCTCCTCAGGAAAATGGTTGATATTCATTGGAGAAACTTTGGCAAGGTGGAGATTAGATCGGCTGAAAATGGGTTCTTCATTTTTAGGTTTGAAAATGATGAGTTTGCAATCAAGTAATGGAGCAACTTTGGCACGTTAATCACCGGCCTCTCTTGTTAAGAAAGTGGGATGCAAATGTACAAATGATAAACTTTGGATGGCTAAAAGTCTCACTTTGGGTATAGCTTAGAGATGTTCCATGCTCGCTCATCACTCGAAGAGGTCTTAGACACATTGCAAGTACTATTGGCATTCCATTACAAATGGATAAGCTTACGGAATCACGTACCTTTGTTGGTTTTGCAAGAGTGTGTGTTGAAATGGATTTTTCAAAGACACTCCCAGATCACACCTATGTGAAATTGAGAAATGGGGATTGGACCAAAATCGACATTGAATATGCATGGAAGACACTTGTTTGCTCTATGCAAGATAGTTGGACACTCCTTTGCTATGTGTCCAAATGGTCCTTCAAAAAATGCTCCAAGGATAATTGGAAGGTAGGAAATAATAGGAGAGTATGGAAGAAAGTGGAGAATATTAATCCTAGCCCACTCTCCAATGTGGTGGTTGATTCAGATTTGGCAAAGACTTCATCCACTATTGTTGAAGAAACATTGGAAAATAATCGCTTTGCAGTCCTAAATGCAAATGAACGTAAATCAAAAGAAGAGAATGAGTTGACAAAGAGTGATGAAGTTAATGCCACGATCCAAGGAAATGAAGCAAATGTTTCTGGAGAATTTGAGGGTTGATCAAGAAAAATGGAAAGGGAACGTTGGGAACACACTTGAAGACTCTCGGACCAGATTTGAAGATCCCTCTTCCGATCCCATTTGATGTGTCTTGTAATTTTCTTTTGATGTCTTTCTTTTTGGGTTTTTCCCTTTTGCCTTGATTAACTTGCCCCTCAAACCCCACACAAATGGAAATCTTATTACTTCCAAGAAGGGGATCAAGGCTGAATTTCTCTCTTTCTTCTAAGGCCTTCTTGGTGTTCCAACTTCCACCAATGCTAATGTGGATCTTACATTATTGGCAAGACTATTGGTGAAACTTGTGCAACAAATCTTGTTGCTTCTATCACCTTGGAGGAGATCAAGAGCACCCTTTTCTCACTCAATCCAAACAAAAGCCTGGGGCCGAATGGTTACACATCCTATTTCTATAAAGTGGCTTGGGACATTGTGGGCCAAGATTTTCTTATGGCAATTGACTCTTTCTTTACATCAAAGAAACTTTTTAAAGAGGTTAGTGCTACCTATATTGCTCTTGTTCCTAAAGTCCAAAACCCCTCTTTTGTTAAGGACTTTAGACCTATTTCATGTTACAACACCATATACAAATGCATTTCCATGATCCTTGCCAATAGAATCAAAGATTGCTTGCCTAGCATTAACCTTTGCTTCAAGAAGAGGATATGGAAATAAATGGTTCTAATGATCCAAGAGAATCCCATCCAGATGCCATTTGTCATACCAAAAGAAAGTATTAGTACCATCTCTCTCTAGCATGAAAACTCTCGTCCTTAAGACTTTCTCTCTCTAGAAAATGCTCTCCCCTCTTACTAGCTCATATACCCATTATCTCTTTTGAACGCCATCATCTTCTTCCTTTTTCAGCACCATGGGTAAGAAGAAAAGATCTAATGCTTCCAAGACTAGAAAGAGTGCTAGATTATCCTCAAAATATGAATTTCATAACTTTGAAGAGGATGAAGAATACTCATCTGACACTTTTTTGGAGCTCAAATCAGTTTGTGATGTTATCAATAATTCTCAATCTTGCTTGTCCAAGAACCCTTCTCCTTCTTCGGCTGGAATATCCCCATCATCTTGTTTGAATAAGCTTGAGCACAATCTTGATGAAGCTAAAAGGTTACTTGTGCAAAGATTGGCCAAAGAAGGCACTTCTCCCTTAAAGTCTGGAGATAGCAACTCTCCTCTAGCTGACTCGCATAAGAAATCCCTAGAGGTTAGTGAGGGTTCAAATGCTCTCAAACTTAAGTCAAACATGGCAGCCGAGGTCCACCTTTCTACGGGTATTGCTAGTTCGTTTCTCACCTGAATCCTCAAATTCTTCTCTACCTAAGGCAACAATGGCAACTGAATGTCCTCTTGCTCAAGATATTAATTCCTCTTCTTGGCAACATGGATGTCTTTCCACCCCTCTCGGTATGGAGAATATTGCTACAGAATCACCATTCCATCAGATTCAAACTACTTCGCTTGAACTGGGTGCAAATTCAGAAAATGAAAGGCTGGTTTTTGCTCCTAAAGAACCTGTGGACAATTCCTTTTTACCTGGCATGCAATACCCTAGTAAAGAACAAGTGGTTGATGGTTTTTCTGACCCACTTAGTACTTTTGCTAGCAAAGTCCTCCACAACCCGACAACAAATCTCCAAAAAGCTAACCATGTAAAATCAAATCCTCAAAAATTTCAACTTTGGCTGAACTTCCCTCCCATTCATGCTTTTTTGCTACTGATTCCGAGCCAAGTCCCCATTTTAAAAACTCTCCAGCACGTGCCTGGTCAAACACAAATGAAATTTTAAGTGGGCCAAGTCATACGCCACCTCACCCTTCTTTTTACAATTTGGCAACCAAAAATCACCTTGGTAGTCCTACTTTAACTCCATCCCCTCATAATACTCTTTAGTAAATGCTTTACGTCCTAATGGAAAAATCAAGCAACAGCTAAGAGTGCAAGTAGTAATTTTGATGCTGAATTTCCACCTCTACATGGACACTCAGCTAAGTCCTCTCAATTGATGCATTCTCCCTTGCATGCTGATTTTGATGAAACTTCCCAACCCCATGTTCTGAACATGGCAGCTTGGAGTTCATCAAAAGACTGGAAACAATCATGTCTAGGTAATCTTAAAAATTCTTACAAACTTGATTTCCATGCTCCATTTGAAGATAATGGCTTTGTTGGTGCAATACCTCCCTCGGAGGTGTTTGAGGAAGGTGATGAACAATAGAGGAATTACCTAATTGGCCAATTTGTCAGGAACCCACCCCCTTTCTTTCTCATTCGTAAAATGGTCGATTGACATTGGAAATTATATGGTTATGTTGAGATAAAATCAGTGGAGAATGGTCTCTCTGTTTTCAAATTTGAAAATAGTGATGCTTGTGATTAAGTCATCGAGCGACTTTGGCACGTCAACCACTGGCCCCTATTGCTTAGAAGATGGGATGCTAGCACACAATTGATTAATATTAGTTGGAATAAAGTTCCACTTTGGGTTAAGCTCCATAACGTCCCATGCTCTCTCATTACTAGAAGAGGCTTGATTTACATTGGTAGCACACTTGGCATTCTACTACAAATGGACAAGCTTACGGAATCAAGGACCTTCATTGGGTTTGCAACGATTTGCATTGAAATGGACCTCTCAAAAAGCCTTCCAGATTGCACCCATGTAAAGCTAAGAAGTGGTGAATAGGTTAAAATAAATGTTGAGTATGCTTGGAAGCCCTCGGTTTGTTCCGATTGTAAATTGGTGGGACACTCTTTTTCTTGCTGCCCTAATGCAACCCAAGCAAACACTTCAAGACAAATTCCTCTCCTTGAAGGAAGGAAGGAGATTGGAAGACTTTCAAGACAAGGAAAGTTTGGAAAAGAACATCCAATGTGAATCCAACTTCATTTGCCAATGTTGTTGTCAAGTCTAGAGATGATCTTGCTTCTAAAGAAAACAATGGATCTTCGGCCCCAACATCAAAAAACACCATAAATTGCAATAGATTTGCAGTTCTTAATGATGATGAGAATGTCTCAAATGAAGCACGGGTTAATTTTGAAAATGATAAATATTGTGATGCACAAGAGAGGGTCCAAGCAATGGGATTCGATAAGATTAATTTGGAGCATATGGCTAGTCATGGTGAGGCCGGAAATGGGGAGCTTATTTTTTATCATGGAAGACCTCATACTCCACCTATTGGCCATGATGCGTCATTGATTTTGCTGATTTTCTTTTCTTTTTGTGTTTGTTTATTCTGTTGTTTTGATGTTGGGAGTTTCTCTCCATAGCTTTACAATTTTCACCCCTCAAACTTTGCTTTGATTTGTATTATTCTAATTTTAGTTTGAGGGGTTTGGATGGCATGTACCACATTTACGATTAATGAAATCTTACTTACTCTGCAAAAAAAGTATTAGTACCATCACCCACCTTGTGCTCAATGAAGCTTCTTGCTTTGCTTCTACAATTTAAAAGCATCTTGATGATCCAACTTGCATCACAAGGGGCTTGCAACTCCCAAATTGATTTTTCTTTGATATAGCTGGAATGGATTCATTGGCTCCATAATGAGTTTCTATCCGAATACATCCCCCAAAAAATTTTTAGCATAAGACATCATTTATCTCATTCAAGCTTCAAATTTCGAGACCACCTTCATTGTAGGGGAGACAAACATCCTTCAAAGCAACCTTTGGGCCGGTGCCTCTCTTTAGAAAAAAGCCTTGAACTTTGCTTCAATTTTTGCCAAGAAGCTCTTGGGGAGAAGGATTGTACTTGCCCAAAATGCATAGACTTGAATAAGAGTATGCTTGATGAGAACAAGTCTACCAGCAAAGAAAGCCATTGATTGGTTCATTTGTCAATCCTAGCATTAATTTTCTCCAAAAGAGCAAGCAATCTTGTTTCCTAAGTTTTCTTGAGACAAGAGGTAAACCAAGATATTGGATGGGGAGCTCACCTTCAAAGATACCCATTTTATCAATGATGGCTGATTTTGCTTTATGAGTAATTCCTCCAAAGAAAATGTTGCTCTTGGATTTGTTGATGTTAAGCCTGGAGTGAGAGGAGAATGATCTCAAAGTATCCATGATGCATTCAGTAGAATTCAAATCGCCTCTACAAAAAAAGAAGAGGTCATCTGCAAAGCAGAGATGATTGAGCTTCAACTTTAAGCACTTTGGGTGGAACTTGAAGCTCGGGTTGACGACCAAGTTCTTTTTTCACGTGGAAAGTGATGAGATTTGTATTAGTAAAATGGATGTACAAAAACGAAGTCAAAAAGAGAAAGGGGGAAGCCTATACAAGAATATCTTCAATCCCCCAAAGTTTACAAATAGCTTTGTTAATACAAGAAATGAAATGCTTTCCAACCAAACATTTAAGCCTAACATGATTGAAAATAGATGAGAAAATTTGCTCCTCTGTCTTGGCTCCTTTGTTAAATTCATGATTATTTCTTTCCAGCCAAACAAAGTAAATTGTTGCACCCAAGAGATGTTTGAAGATGGTTGCTTTGAGATTCTTCTCAAGGGCATATGGAGTGATGAAAGCAATGATGTCCTCTCGGTGTGTCCTTCAAACAAATCAACTTAAGCCCACTTTGCCAAATTCTTCTTGTGAAACTACAATGGAAGAAAATATGATCCCTTGTCTCACAAGCCAAATTACAAAAAATGCAATTTGTATTGATTTCCATTCCCCAAGAGAGCATTCTGAATTTTGTGGTAATTCTATCATGCATTGCAAGCCAAGTGATAAATGCATGTCGTGGAGTATGATTTTTATGCCATAATATAATGTTGTACCACTCAACTTTGCCCTTCCTTCTTTGAATATGATCCTAGTGTGCTTAAAAGAGAAATGGCTATTTGTGGATAAACCCCAAGAGAAAGAGTCCGGGATGTGCTCTCTAAGCCCAAAGTTTGGCATGCCAATATTAAAAGTTTGATAGGCCAATTCCATGTCCCATGAGAGAAAAGATCACAAACCTTTGCATAGAGTGATGGGTGGGTGAAAGCACTTCTCCAATGTTCAAAAAGTGTCCTTCCTTATGCCATTTATGAAGCCAAAAGTGAGTGCTTCTACCATCTCCAAGGGAGTGAGAAATGTAATTTCTATTAGTTGCACGACAATTTAGGAGTTTCTTGATGATCCAACTTGAGTCCTTTATGATGGTGTTAGGGGCTATTCCGAAGTATTTCTCTCTCTAGAAACATAATGCTCTCACCACTCTCTACATTGACCATTATCTTCAACCATTGACAACCATTTTGACTTCACCTTCTCTGCAACTTCCATGGGCAAAAAGAAAAGATCAAGTGCATCCAAAACAAGAAAGAGTGCAAGGCTAGCTGCCAAAAACATCAAAGAAATTCACTCAAGCTCACCTTTCAATAATGAAGCTACTTCTTCGGATGAAGACTACTTAATGTCAAGGAAAGAGCAAGTTTAGGCCTTTGGTCAGGAAGCAAACAAAAATCAATCTTTTAAGGAAACTTGTGACTCCATGAACAAAGTTTTTCAAAGCTCGGCCAACAAAACTACATCAAACTCAGTTGAAAGTTCTTCCTCTCCTAGCATGCAAAAACTTGAACAAAATCTTGATGATGCAAAGAGGAAACTAGTACAAAGTTTGATTCGAAATAGCACACCATTTACAAAGAATGATTGTTCCTCAAGCTCGGGTTCTATTGCTGCAGGCACTAATTTGATAGAAGAATATTAGAATGGCAGATTTGTATCTTCAAACTCGACCGGGGTAAAATTACATGAAAATCTTGAGCTGCATGGTTTTGAAATCTCTCCCAACTCTCCAAATTATCTTGGTCACTCCCTTGGCCAAAGAACTCACTAGCTCGGGCATTAGAAAGAAGGAACATTAACTGCCGATGAGTTAAAGCCTAGAAATATCATGGCTAAACCATCACTATATGGTACTCATTCTTCTCCTCTTGACTTGGAGAGCAAGAATCCAGCAAATTTTCTTATTAATTATGCTACAAATTATGGAGAAACTTGCTCAAAATCTGGTCGGGTTGGCTTGAGTGTGGGAACAAATGAAGAAGTTAGAGAAACCAGTTATGATTCGATGGTCCATATGTTGCATCTCCTAGTCTTTCAGCTCCAGCCGACAAGAATAGCAAATCTAAGGGACAAAGTCTTGCTTTTTCTAGTCATTTGGACCTAAGGTCGACAACGCAACAATAGACAATGGGTAAAAGCATTCCACTTATGAACCTTTCTTCCATCCAGCCGGCAATTTCACAAGCTCAATTGGTTTCAAAATTTTCACATGACTTGGATGCCAATTTGGATGCCAACAAAGATTCTGACCCTTACCCACATGCCAACGTGCCTTGCCTCCCATCTTCTCTTCTAAATTAGCAAGAAGGTTCTTCTTTGGCTTGGACAAATTGCTCACCCCAAAATGAGAGTACGGTTAATATTCACCCAAATTTGGGATCTTCTCCAAGAACACTTAGAGCTGATTTCAAACAACGAATTTTGGAAGACTTTCCCCCCTTTTCTCATTCCAACTATGGATGCAAAGCTCCTTCCCCTACACTTCAAGGTAATTCACAAACTACTTCTCATGATTGTAAACCTTTGAATGTATGGGAAAATAATTTGGATTGGCAAAGCAAATATATTAGCAACCTTGAAAGCTCCACAAAGCTTGAATATATTACTCCATTTATTGAGAATACATTTGTGGGTGCTATTTCTACGGAAGAGTTTCCAAGAAAGGGATAAGCATTGGAATCATTTCTTACTTGGTCAATTTGTTGGGTCCCTTTCTCCTTTTTTCTTCATTCATAGGATGGTTGATTTGTATTAGAAGCTTTTTGGTCATGTGAAAATCAAGTCTATCGAAAATGGTTTCTTTGTCTTTAAATTTGAAAATGATGAAGTTTGCAATAGGTCTTGAAGCAACTTTGACATGTCAACCATAGGCCCCTATTACTTAGAAAATGGGATCCAAATGCACAAATTCACAACTTTACTTGGAATAAGGTCCTGCTATAGGTTAAGCTCCACAATGTTCCATGTTTGTTGATAACTCGGAGAGGTTTAAGTGATATAGGGAGCACCCTTGGAGTTCTATTACAAATGGACAAGCTTACCGAGGCATGTAATTTTGTGGGCTTTGCTAGGATTTGTATTGAGATAGATCTTTCAAAAGAGTTACCTAAATTTACACATGTCAAGCTTGGAAATAGGGAATGGGATAAAATTGATGTGGAGTATGCTTGGAAGCCCCCTATTTGTTCAACTTGTAAAGTGGTCGGTCACTCAATCTCCTCTTGTAATAATGCACCTTTAAATGGCTTTAAACAAGTTCCTATTGTGTCCAAGAAGGAAGATGGTTGGAAGAATGTAAAGATAAAGAAAGTTTGGAGGAAAACTAATGTGAACCCTACACCATTTGCAAATATGGTTCTTGAACCAAAAACAAACCAAGATCCAAAAAAAGATAATGCCACCATGGCTTCTACTCCTAAGATCCATTTGAATGCAAATCAGTTTTCAATTCTTGATGATGAAGGATGGCAAGCCTAATGAAGATTGCTACAGCAAGGATAAGATTATGGAAAGAAATGCTCATGTTGAGCCTATAATTGTTGATAGTCCCATCTTTAATGATCAAGTGGATATTGGGGTTCAAGATAATGATCTTGGCAAGGAAGACCAAGGAGGTTACAAGCTTGAGGATCGTCTTGACTTTGCTGCCCATGATGCTTGAATTGGTGTTTGGGTTGTTTGTTGCATATTCTTTGATTGTTGCATGGATTTTGCTATTTTCCTTTTGATTCTCACCCCTCAAACCTAGTTTTTTGTTTTGGATTGTTGTTTTGAATGGTTTGACGGGTTTTGAGATATAATCCTACAAATTTCTTTTGTAATGTCGTCTTTGATTCATGGCCCTCAAACCTAGTTTTTGGATAGGATTGTTGTATCAAATGGTTGAGGGCTTTGAGATGTACTTTTATAATTTTGCATGTTATAAAATCTTTCTTACCTCGCAAAAAAAAAAAAAAAAACTTGAGTCCTTTGTGCACGCGATGGTCCAAATGGAGTTGTCTTTGATATAGTTCATGTGTGCACCCAATTGCTCCAAAGAGTATCCCTAAAAGCAAACATTCTCCAAAACACCTTAATGAAGAAGGTGTTGTTTATGTCTTTAGTAGATCTAATCCCCAAACCTCTTTAATCCAATGGGACACAAATGTTGCTCCAAGCTATCTTAGCACCCATGTCTCTCCATAAGAAGGCACTAAACTTTGATTCAATATCTTTGGTGATGCATTTAGGAAGAAGAAGATTACCAGCCCAATATGCACAAATTTGAAGAAGAGTGGACTTGATGAGTATAAGTCTCCCTGTACAAGAAAGCCATTTAGTGGTCCAATGCTCAATTCTCCCATTTATTTTTTCCAAGAGAGGCCCACAATCTCCTTTACAAAGCTTATGCATGACCAAAGGAACCCTCAAGTACCGTATAGGCAATTGCCTTTCTCTGAAATCAAGTTTTGCAAAACCCAAAGTCGCCCCTTAATATTCTCATCCATGTGATTTGCAAAACCCAAGGTGCTGAAATAGTTGGCAATGGTATTGTCCTTATTTACCTTGGTTTCCAAAAGACAAAAACAATCCAACTTATGCTTGTTGATTAAAGCCTTCACTTTTTTTGTTTGCAAGGGGAGTTTAATCCCTAATGTTCCAAGAACAAATCATTTTCCAAGTGGAGGAGGGACCTCCGAGCCAATGCATCATTCCTTTGAAAATGTTGCTCTTCCAAGTGATCACCATTGTTTGTTTTTTTTTTTGCGGATTAAGTAAGTTTTTTTTATTAATCGCAAATATGGACACAAGCCATTTAAAACCCTCAAGCCATGGATACAGCAATTCAATCAAATCAAGGCTTGAGAGGCAAGAAAATACAAAGAGGGGAGAGTCTCCCAAACCAACAAAAGTTAATCAAAACAAACAAACAAGTTCCAAAAAGAAAGTACAATGAGAACAAACCAAGTGTAATCAAATATGGCCGGAAATTGTTCCCACCCTATTGCCTTGCTCAACGTTCCATTATTCTTCATTCAAATGAACTTCATTGGCATTATCAAGAATTTGAACATCCAAATCAGCAACATCAAAATCATCTCCTTTAGTCACTTTATTTCCAATCTCGTTCTTGTTTAAGTTATCCTCATCAACTTGAGTCTCAAGTGAAGCATCTTCATTACCATTTTCATATGCATTAAGGGCAGCAAAACTATTTCCTTCCATGGTGCTCAGAAAGGCGTTTTTCTCATTTGCTTCATTAACAACTTTAGACTTGATGACGACACTAGCAAATGGTGTATGATTCACATTCGTGACTTTCCTCCATATTGTCTTTGACTTGGAATTCTTCCATTCACCCTCTTTCTTAACAAATCGAGAATTTTGTTGGGATACATTAACTTGAGTGGCATTTGGACATGAAGAAAGACTGTGACCAACAATCTTGCACGAAGGACAAACCACGGGTTTCCATGCGTACTCCACTTCAATCCTAGCCCATTCTCCATTCCTAAGTTTTACAAATGTAAAACTCGGGAGGCTCTTGGATAAATCCATCTCAATGCAAACACGAGCAAATCCCACAAAGGTTCGGGATTCCGTTAACTTTTCCGTTTGAATAGAAATGCCAAGCGTACTAGCCATATAACTAAGTCCCCTTCCAGTGATCAAGGAGCAAGGGACATTATGGAGCTTCACCCAAAGAGGAACTTTTTCCCAACTAAAGTGCATAAGTTGAGCATTTGAATGCCATCGTCTAAGCAAGAGGGGATGGTGATTTACATGCCACATTTGCTCAAGAACAAGCTCACAAAAGTTTTCATTTTCAAATTTAAACACAAAAAGCCCATTTTCAGTAGATTTGATTTCAACTCTACCAAACAATTTCTAATGGACATCTAACATTCTCCGAATAAGGAAGAAGGGTGGGGGTTTTTCTAGGAATTGGCCTATAAGGCAATGTTTGTAGTAATCATCCCTTTCAAGGTAAACCTCATCGGGTGGGATGGCTCCAATGAAATCATTCTCAATGAAAGGTTCAACAAAATCGAGCTTAGTAGAGTGAGAAAGATCACCATTGTTTGTTGTATGCTCAATTTCTCCTACCTCTCTATTTGTGAGCTCATCAAGTGCCTTGAAGGGATTTGATTCCTTTAGTTTCTCTTTTGGTATCATCCTTGGGTGAAATGGTTCTTCAGTCGAAGGAGGAAGAATTGAAGAAGAAAGGGTTTTAACCAATGGACAAAAGCAAAATTTGAATGATGCTTTTAACCTTGAGTTAAAGCACCTCCCTCCTGATCTTGTTAGCAGCTTTTCAGGTCAAACTAAGCTTTGTTTGACAGCACAAATTGGATGTGACAGCCTACAATCAGATTTTACAAACCCTAATGCTGGCCCACTAATTTTTAAAGAGGATTTCCCTCCACTTAAAAGTCCTATTGCTGGTCAAAATAAGCCAACTCAGCACCTCACTTATGATGAAGTGGACGCCACATATGCCAAGAATGCCTTGCACTCAAATGCTGAAAATCAGAATTCAACTCACTTGGAAGAGAAACGAGCTACAACTTCTCCAAAAGGCACTTACCATGCACAAGGTAACTTTATATATCCTCATTCTTGTGATGAAGAAAGGAAGCTTAATTGTGCACCCACAAATCCGTCTATTTATGCTTCCCCAAAACCTCAAGAGAATACTAGGCAAAATCAAGCTCCTACATCCAGCCACTATAATGCTTGGAAAAAGCCACTTAAGCTTAGATTTGAGCCTAGTTCAAATGATCCTTCCTCTGATTGGGGTGGTGTGTTTGCTGAACATTTGAATACAAGTCTTAAATTTGATGAGGAGCATGCTATCAACTTGGTAAATGGCAATAGAGAAGTGGCTGACCCCCCCAGATGACATATATGAAGATGGAAACAATTTCTGGAGTCATTGCCTTGTTGGGCAATTCTTAGGTGCTCCGCCACCCTTCTTTCTTATCAAAAACATGGTGGAACTTGTTTGGAAGAAATTTGGTAGGGTTAATATTCATACGAAAGGAAAGGGTCTCTACATTTTCAGATTTGAAAAAGAAGAGTTTTGCCAAAAAATACTTCAACAACTTTGGCATGTAAATCATAGACCACTTTTGTTGAGAAAATGGGAACCAAATCTGGAGTTTATTAACCTATCTTGCAAAAAAGTGCCTATTTGGGTTAAACTTTGGGATGTTCCAATGAGCCTCTACTCCAAAAGAGGACTTGGATATATAGCCTCCTTCATTGGGAAACCAATCCAAATGGATGCTCTCACTGATTCTAGAAGGAATTTGGAGTTTGCAAGAGTTTGCATTGAAGTTGACTTGGAAGAAAGTCTTCCTGGATGTTGTTTTTCCATAGCTTAGAAATGGTTCAAAGGCAAAAGTCATGGTGGAATATGCATGGAAGCCAACAAAATGTTCACAATGTAAAGTGGTTGGCCATGTGGAGGATCGTTGCCCTCTTAAACTTAAAGCACAACCTCAAAAGCAACTTGCAAAACAGCCCACAAAAACTCATTATGAGTGGCAGCCTGTGAGCAAAAAAGCCCCATTGAAGACAAACAACACACCAATTGAATCACAAAGTGATGGATCCTCTTCAAAAGCTAAGGAATCATCTCCGAAGCATTCCATTACTAGGGTTCCTCTTGACCCTTCAAGCTCCAAAATGATGCACACAAATCATTTTGAAATTCTTGGCTTTGTGTAAGATGGTAAAGATGGAAATCAAAGACTCCTTGACCAGAATTTTAGGGGAGATGTTTTGAGAAATGATGGTACGCCACATGCAAAAAGCAACCATGATATTGAGCCTAGTGCTCCTCCTATACCTCCTCAATGAATTTTTGCTCATGGAATTTTCGGGGGTTTAATTTCCAATAAGCAAAAGGAAGCAAAGTTACTGATCAATAAACACCACTTGGACATTCTTTGCCTTTTGGAAAACAAGGTGGTTAGTGCTGAAAATATCAATCTCATTGGTTCTCTTTTTGACAATTTTGGTTTTTCAAGCTACATGGATGATCTTACCAAGGGACGGATTTGGCTTTTTTGGAAGAAAGGTATTCAAGCTACTTGGATTGACTCATGTGACCAAGCCTTACTCTTTAATTTTGATGATCATATACATAAATCCTTCTTTGTTGCCTTCATCTATGGCCACAACGAAGCATCAAAAAGAGTTGATCTTTGGAGAAAACTCGAGAATTGGTGTGCTTGGTATGAAGATTGTGATCTTTGCCTCATGGGAGACTTCAATGAGGTCTTACATTGTGGTGACAAATCAAACACCTTATCTAATCCAAAAAGTGCTGGTGCATTCAAAAACTTTGTAGCAAATGCAAAGTTGCAAGAAGTCAATGCTCATGGACCACGTTTTACTTGGACAAATAAAAGTCATGATCAAAGTTACTTGGCTAGCAAGCTGGATAGAGCTCTCATTAATGGAAATTGGTTGCATAATTATCAACACTCCTTCCTTTTGGTTGCTAGCCCCGGAGTCTCCGACCATTGCCCTCTTATCATGCAAACATGTAAGTCTTGGAAATCTTCACCAAAACCCTTCAAATTTTACAATGTTTGGACCTCTCATTTGGATTTTCTCAAACTTGTTGAAGACCATTGGTGTGCACGGGCCTTTGGTACACCAATGTACATTCTTTATCAAAAGCAAAAGCTTTAAAAATTGCTCTCAAATCTTTTGATAAGGAGCATTTTGCTGCCATTCCTTTTGCCATAAAAATCTTCGGAGGAGCTTGATGGCGTCCAATTCTTACTTCTTAATGGTGAGAGAGATAGCTCCCTCATTGATAAAGAAAAATGCATTTTGAGCACATAGGAGGAACTTGATGCAAAACATAAAGCCATTCTCTATCAAAAATCAAGACTCAATTGGATCAAGGATGGTGATGCAAATACAAAGTTTTTCCACAATGTTGTGAAAGGTCGGAGGCTCAAAAATACTATACATGCTATCAAGAATGAGGAGGGTCATTTTCTTACTGAAGAAGCTGAAGTTAAGGATGAATTTATTGGCTATTTCAAGAAGCTACTTGGAGCCGAATCTTCCACAAACATCAATGTTGATCTTTTGAGAAATATCATTGACAAGCATATTGATCAAGATGCTGCTGCCACTACCATTGCCCCTATTACAAATGATGAAATCAAGGATGTGCTCTTTTCCTCCAACCCTAACAAAAGCCCGGGCCCAGATGGCTACACATCTCATTTCTACAAGGCTGCTTGGGAGATTGTTGACAAGGATGTTCTTAATGCAATCAAATCCTTTTTCGACTCAAGCAAGCTCCTCAAAGAGGTAAATGCCACTATTATTGCTCTTGTGCCCAAATCCTCTAATCCTTCCATGGTCAAGGATTATCGGCCAATTTCTTGCTGTAATACTATCTACAAGTGCATTTCAAAGATCATTGCAAATAGGATAAAAGCTTGCTTATCCCACATTATTTCATGGAACCAATCAGCCTTCATGAAGGGTAGACTCATCCATGAAAATATTCTTATTGCACATGACATTTTGAGAGGATATCAAATGAGACATATCACTTCAAGATGCGCTTTTAAAGTGGACATCATGAAAGCTTTGATTCCTTAAATTGGAGATTCATTGAATGCACACTTTTTGCTTTTGGCTTTCCCAAAAAGTTTGTGGACTGGATTATGGTGTGCATTAAAACTCCTAGTTTCAGCATTGCCCTAAATGGAGGGTTGGAAGGATATTTCTTTGGTGCAAATGGCATTAGGCAAGGAGATCCCATCTCCCCTTACATCTTTGTCCTTTGTATGGAGGTGCTTACATGCATGCTTAACAATTTGGCATATAACCCGAGGTTTCACTTTCACCCAAAGTGTGGGAGCATTAAGCTTAATCATCTTTGTTTTGGATGATCTTCTTATCTTTTGTAGAGGATATGCATTCAATTGATTGCATCATGAACACATTGAAGACTTTCTCAACTTATTCAGGGCTGGTTATTAATAATGCAAAAAGTGTGTTCTTCCTTGGAGGGGTTTCTAATGAGGAGAAAAGTGCAATTTTGAATAGAATTGGGTTTCAAGAGGGTGAGCTTCCAATCTGTTACTTGGGCATTCCACTTGTTTCAAGAAAGCTTAGGAAGAATGATTGCTGTCCACTCTTGGAAAAAATCAACTCTAAGCTTGATTCATGGTGCAATAATTGGCTTTCTTTTGCGGGAAGACTTGTGCTCATCAAATCCGTCCTTTTTCAGATTTTTGCTTATTGGGCAAATGCTTTTCTTTTACCAAAAGGTGTTATGGCAGCCATTGAGTCAAAATTCAAAGCCTTTTGTGGAGAGGGACTGGTCCTAAGGTGGCATGGAAGGATGTTTTTCTCCCATTTAAGGAGGGTGGACTTGGTATTCGAGCATTGAAGAGGTTAATCTTACATACATGCTGAAAACTTTTGGAGGATTTTTGCAAAAAAAGATTCACTTTGGAGTCAATGGGTTCATGCCAACTATATCAAAGACTCTTCAATTTGGATGTTACAAATTCCCAAGGATGTTAGTTGGGTTTTCAAAACTCTTCTTGGCTGCCGTGTTTTGGCAAAGAGATATATCCAACACAAGATTGGCAATGGAGCAAGCACCTTCTTTTGGGTTGACAATTGGCACAAGGACGGCCCTCTACTTGAGCATTGGACTAACACAATTTCGTATCCTCCACTTCATTCAAAGGTCAGTGATATTTTCGTTGATGGCTTTTGGAATTGGCCAATTCACCTCTCCCAAGTTGATGTTCTAGATTTTGAACTTATTGAGCGCGCTGTGGATAAAATTTCATGGAACCTCTCTCCTTGTGGAGGCTTCACTTTCTTCCACACTTGGGAAAGTATTAGAAGAAAGGGCACTCATTTTGAAGGTTATTATTACATCTGGCACAAGAGGCATAATCCTAAACATAGCTTCATTGTTTGGCTTGCTTTTCATGATCGCCTTAGCACAAAATTCAGGATCTTGCATTGGGGACTCCATATTAACCCAACGTGTATTTTTGTTACATGGGTTGTGAAACTAGGGAGCATCTCTTTTTTGAATGTTGTTTCACCAGGAGGATTTGGAGAAAGGGTTTGCAACTCACTCTCGTTCCGGAAAATCTGATTTGTTGGCATGATATTATTGAGTACTCCACACCTTTTGCTCTTGAAAAGCATTTAAAGGCCACAAATTTCAAGCATCTCTTTGGGGTAGCCATCTACAACATTTGGATTGAAAGGAATCAACGTATCTTCAAAAACCAAGCTAGAACTGAGGAGTTTATTTTTGATACTATCTTTAATGATGTTAGAGTTAAACTTACAAATGGTAGAAAATTTCAGTCTTCTCCTTTGAACAAAACTTTATGTAGATTGTGGAGATTAGAAGATGTTGTTGTTTAGGTTCTTGTACTTCTTCACATCTTTTGTACATGTAAACTTTTGATATTTGGAATATAACCAATCTTACTTGCCCCGCAAAAAAATCCTTGGGTGAAATGGCTCGACACATATTCCTTCAATCTTTTGCCTTGCCTCTGAAGTAGATGCTAACTCATCTTGTCTCTCATACCATGGATCATTTCATTCCTTGGAGCCCTTTTTCTTCCAACAACTTTCCATGTATCCAAAGTTTTTGAAGGATAAGGAATTCTTATGTCTTGAGCTTTTTGTGGCAGAATTTTTGATTTTGTGGGCCATTGATCAAATGTGTACATTTTGGATGAAAATGAAAGCCCGGATTCTCATTTAATTTGTTAAGCATACAAGAGAAAACCTCCATGCACATGACAAAAAGATAGGGGGAAATGGGATCTCCTTGCCTTATTCCATTAGCTCCGTAAAAGTATCCTTCCAAGCCTCCATTGAGAGCAATAGAAAAGCCAGGAGTAGTGACACACTCCATAATCCATTCAACAAATAATTGTGGAAATCCAAAAGCAAGAAGAGTGCATTCAATGAAGCCCCAATTTAAAGAGTCAAAAGCCTTCATCATGTCAACTTTGAGGGAGCATCTTGGGGAGATATGACTTCTAGAATATCCTCTCATAACATTTTGTGCAATAAGAATATTTTCTTACATGAGCCTATTCTTGATGAATGCTGTTTTGTTCCAAGAAATGATGTGAAGCAAACAAACTTTAAGCCTATTAGCCATAATCTTTGAAATGCATTTGTAGATGGTGTTGCAACAAGAAATAGGCCTAAAATCTTTGACCATGGAAGGATTTGGGACCTTTGGCACAAGTGCAATAATAGTAGAATTTACCTCTTTAAGGAGCTTCCTTCATTCAAAGAAAGAGCTGATTGCATTAATAACATCCTCTCCAACAATCTCCCAAGAAACCATGTAAAAATGAGATGTAAAACCATCCAAACCCAGGCTTTTGTTAGGATTGAGAGAAAAAAGAGCATTCTTAATCTCATCTCTTGTGATAGGAGCAATAATGGTGGCAGCAAGAGACTCATCAATTGATTTCCCAATAATAGCCTTTAAATCATTCACATTGAAATAAGAAGGCTTTTTAGTACCAAGGAGACCTTTGAAGAAACCAATGAACTCTTTTTTAACATCAAAGTCCTCCAAAAAGAGGTGTCCTTCCTCATTCTTGATTGCATGTATTGTGTTCTTGAACCTCCTACTCCTCACAGCATTGTGGAAAAATTTAGTATTTGACTCCCCTTCTTTGATCCACGAAAGTCTTGATTTTTGAATAAGCATGGCTTTGTATATAGCTTCAATCTCTTCCAATTTAGTAAGAATGCACTTTTGCTTATCAATAAGCTCGGCACTAAGCTCTCCATTATAGATTGCTTGCTGAACTCCATCAAGCTCCTCACGAAGATTGTTGATAGTGTTGGAAAGGTAAGCAAAATGCATCATATCAAAACTTTTTTGGGCTTCCTTGATCAATTTTTGCTTTTGAAAAAGAGTGAACATTGGAGTACCAAAAACCCGTGTACTCCAATAATCTTCCACAAGCTTCAAGAAATCCAAATGATTTGACCAAGCATTATGAAATTTGAAAGGTTTTGGTGAAGATTTCCAAGACTTACAGGTTTGCAAGATAAGAGGGCAATGATCGGAGATGTCGGGGCTTCCAACCAAAAGAAAGGAGTGGTGATAGTTTTTAGACCAATTTTCATTCACCAACGCTCTATCAAGTTTACTTGCTAAGAAGTTACCTTTCTTGCTTTTATTTGACCAAGTAAAGTGAGGCCCATAAACATTTACCTCTTGCCTTTTTGCATTCTCAACTAAAGTTTTGAAGTCCAAAGCACTTTTTGGTATGGAAGAGGTGCTGGATTTATCACCTTCATGCAAAACTTCATTGAAATCCCCCAAAATGCAAAGGTCACTCTCAAGACACTAATTGCACCAAAGGTTGAGCTTGCTCCAAAGTTCCTTCCTTTTAGCTGCCACATTATGCCCATAAATGAAGGCAACAAAAATGGATTTGTGGAAGAGATTATCAAAGTTGAAGAGGAGAGCTTGATCACAAGAGGCAATAAATGTAGCTTTAATATTTTTCCTCCAAAACAGCCAAATCCTTCCCTTAACCAAATCATCAAAATGATTTTCAAAACCAAGCTTTTCAAATTTAGTGCTAATGAAGCTAATGCTATCATTGCAATACACTTTATTCTCCAAAAGAGAAAAGATATCCAATTTGTGCTTATTGATCAGCAAAATAACTTCTTTTTGCTTTTTAGGGGAATTGAGGCCCCTAACATTCCAAGAGCAAAAAATCATTTAGAAGCTACAAGAGGATCATTTATACCCGGATCTTGGGAGCCAAATGTGATGGAGTTTTTGTCAATATTCTTCTCAACTTTTTACCCAAGCTCATCTTCAATGTTTAAAGTATCTTTTTTTTTTGCGAGGAAAGTAAGAAATTTCATTCAAGAAAGAAAACAAAATTACAAAAACAAACTGATCAAAGGAGGATTTCTTCCATCCCCCACAATTTACAAATTTTCCTATTCAAACTAGAAGTAGTGAAATATTTTCCAACAATGCATTTAAGTCTAACATGATTAAAGATGGATGAAAAGATTTGCTCCTCTGTCTTGAAACTCTTGTGAAATTCACGATGATTCCTCTCAATCCAAATGAAGTAGATTGCAGCCTCCAAAAAGTGCTTCAAGATAGTAGCTTTAAGATTATCGTCGAGTGCAAAAGGTGAAATAAAAGCAATAATGTCTCCCCAATCGATCAAAGTTTCTTGGATCATGGTAAGATGAAGTCCTTTCCTCCAGATCCTTCTAGTGAAACAACAATTAAAGAAAAGATGGTCTCTAGTTTCACATCCAAAGTTGCAAAAATGCAAGTGGGATTCAGCTCTCTACCCCAATAAAGCAATCTGAATTTTGTGGAAAGTCGATCATGAATAGCAAGCCAAGTAAAAAATGCATGTCTTGGTGTATGTCCTTTGAACCAAACAATATAGTGCCAATCAACTTTATTCTTCTTCCTTCTGATTTCCTCCCAAGTGTGCGAGAAAGTGAATTCACCATTTGGAGAAAGTTTCCAAGTAAAAGCATCAAGATTTTCTTCCACAAGATTGGTGCAAGGTGGATCAAAATGCATGAGATGAATAGGCCAAAACCAATTACCAAAAACGAAAATGTCACACACCTTAGCATAGTATGGTGGATTGTTGAGAGTGCTGCTCCAAAAATTGCTAAGTACCCCATGTGTGTGCCATTTGTCATGCCAAAAGTGCGTGTGCTTTCCATTGCCGAGTATATGAGAGATATGGGCTCTTGCAAAGTTTCGAATTTTGAGGAGGTTTAAAGTATCTTCTCTATGCTCATCCCCCCGATTAAGGACTTCAAAGCAATTTGGACTATTTATTTTTGAGTCAAGTGCTATCTTAGGATAGATTGGCCAAGTAGTCTTCTTTTCCTTATTTGGAATGGCTTCATCATTGCTCAAAGTCTCGGAATTCTTCAATGGAACTTGCTTTTTACCCACAACTTGCCATTCATGGCATATTTTAGGTTGCTGCCTAGGGTGAAGTGTTTGACGAATTTGTTGTGCTTTTGGTTTCAAGGGGCAATTTTCCTTAACATGCCCAACCATTTTACAATGAGTGCATTTGCTTGGCTTCCAAGCATATTCAACCTCAACTTTTGCTTTTGTGCCATTTCTAAGTTTTGGAAAGATAACGTTAGGGAGGTTTTCTTCCAAGTCCACTTCTATGCAAACTCTTGCGAATTCTAAATTCCTTCTAGATTCGGTAGGTGCATCCATTCGGATTGGGGTTCCAATGAAAGAAGCAATGTAGCCAAGTCCCCTTTTGGAATAGAGGCTCATTAGAACATCCCAAAGCTTAACCCAAATGGGGACTTTTTTACAAGACAAGTTCACAAATTCAAGGTTTGGTTCCCATTTTCTTAACAAAAGTGGTCTATGATTGACATGCCAAAGTTGTTGAAGGATTTGTTGGCAAAATTCTTCCCTTTCAAACTTAAAGATAAAGAGTCCCTTCCCTTTGGCATGAATATCAACTTTGCCAAATTTCTTCCACGCAAGTTCAGCCATGTTCTTAATGAGAAAGAAAGGTGGGGGTGCACCTAAGAATTGCCCCACTAAGCAATGACACCAAAAGTTATCACCATCTGCATACAAGTCTTTCGGGGGGTCAACAACTTCTCTAATTCCATCAACAATCTTTCTTTCATGCACTTCATCAAATTTTAAGCTAGTGGCCATATGTTCAGCAAAAACACCACCCCAATTAGGAGAGAGGTTGGACACTAGCTTAACCACCTTTATTTTGCGGATCATCTTTTTATCTTTTGCAAAGGGAATTTAGGCTCTATCGAATGCATCATGGAGACCTTGAAGAAATTTTCCTCCTTTTCCGGGCTAAATATCAACAAATCAAAGAGTGCCATATTCTTTGGTGGCGCTTCAATTCATGAAAAAAGGATTATCTTGGATAGAGTTGGTTTTCAAGAAGGTGAGCTTCCTATCCACTATTTGGGTATCCCACTTGTTTCTTGAAAGCTAAGAAAGGCTGATTGTTTCCCCCTCTTGGAAAGAATCAATGCTAAACTTGAAAATTGGTCCAATTCTTGGCTTTCTTTTGCTGGTCGACTTGTTTTGCTAAAATCTACACTTTTCCAAATTTTTGCTTATTGGGCAAGTGCAATTCTTCTACCCAAAAGTGTGTTGGCAGCCATTGAAACAAAATTTAAAGCTTTTCTTTTGAGGGGAACCGACCCTAAGGTTGCTTGGAAGGATATTTGTCTTCCTTTTAGTGAAGATGGGCTTGGTATTCAAAACATTGAGATTAATAGGGTTTAGTTGCTCAAGCTTTTCTAGAGAATGTATGCAAAGAAGGAACACTTTGGAGTCAATGGATTCACATGAACTATATCAAGGATTCTTCCATTTGGGTGATGCAAGCTCCTAAGGATGCAAGTTGCATACTTAAAGCACTTTTGAATTACCGAGGAGAATCAAAGCCCCTCATCAAACACAATCTTGGTAATGGATCACATACTTTCTTTTGGATTGATAATTGGTACAAGGAGAGTTCCCTTATGGAGCATTGGAGTAACATTTTCCCAAGTCCATCTCTCCTTGCTAAGGTTAGTGATGTTTTCATCAATGGTAATTGGATTTGGCCTATTCAACTCCTCCATGTTGATTGTCCAAACTTTGTACTAAATGAAAACACAATGGATGAAATTGTTTGGAAAACAACCCCAAATAGAGATTTCTTTTTCAAACAAACTTGGGAATATATTAAGAGGAAAGGAAATCACTTTGTTGGTTTTAACATTCTTTGGCACAAGAATCACAATCTGAGACATAGCTTCATTGCATGGCTTGCTTTTCTTGACTAACTCAACACAAAATTCAGAATCTTACATTGGGGTCTCAACATCAATCCATCATGTATTTTTTGTTATTTTGGTTGCGAAACAAGTGATCATCTTTTCTTTGAATATAGCTTCACTAGAAGAATATGGCAAAAAGGTCTTCGCCTTACATCAACTTCGGAGAAAATGATATGCTGGAAGGATGTTATTGATTTAATCACTTCTTTTGCACATGAGAAACACTTGAAGGCCACTATCATCAAGTATCTCCTTGGAGCTTCCATTTATCACATTTGGTTGGAAAGGAATCAGTGCATATATCACAATGACGCAAAAATTGAAGAAAACATTTTCTATTCTATTTTCAATGATGAAAGAGTTAAAATCTCTAATGGAATAAAATTCTCTTCCTCTCCTTTGAACAAAAGCTTATGTAAATTGTGGAGGCTAGATGACATTCTTGCATAGGCCCGCTCTCCATTTTTACCACTTCTTTTGTACTTGTACATTTGTCTTTTGACATTGTGGAATACACTCAGACTTTCTTGCCCCACAAAAAAAAAAAGTGTCCAACCATCTTACAATGAGTGCAAACATTTGGCTTCCATGCACATTCAACACAAACCCTAGTTCTTGCTCATCCCTAAGCTTTGGGAAAATTTCATTCGGAAATTTTTCCTCCAAGTTAACCTTAATGCATATTCTTGCAAATTCAAGATTTCTTCTAGATTCCGTAAGTGCATCTATTTGGATTGGCCACCCAATGAAAGATGCTAAATGGCTAAGTCCTCTCTTTGACCAAAGGCTAAGGCGAACATCCTTTATCTTAACCCATATAGGAACCTTGGTACAAGAGAAATTAATGAATTCAAGATGTGGCTGCCATTTTCTCAAGAGCAAGGGCCTATTATTTACATGCCAAAGTTGTTGCAACACCTTTTGACAAAACTCCTTTTTTTCAAACTTAAACAAAAAAAGACCTCTTCCCTTGGGATAAATTTCAACTTACCAAGTTTCCATCAAGCATTATAGATCATACTTCTAATGTGGTAAAGTGAAGGTAGGGCTCCAAGAAATTGACCAATCAAGCAATAAGACCTAAAGCTTTTCTTCTTCATCATATAAATCTTGTAGGGGGTCTTCTACTTCCCAAACTCTTTCAATAGTGTTAACTTTAAATTCTTCTTTTAAATGTAGGATTGTTTTACATCTCTTCGTACTCCTCAAAAGATTGCCCAGAGTCAATGGCATTAAAAACTTCTTTGAGCTCCAAGGAGGTTGAAGAAGCACCTTCACTCATCAAGGGTGAAGAGGCTGGTTCAACCTCCTCAATGTCCTTGTTCTTCTTGTTGGGGTTTGGAGTATTCTCCTTAGTAGCTTTTTGTGCATTAATCCGTACACTAAATCTAGAGGGAGATGTTCTCTTCTTCTTGTTTGCCATGGGCAGCAAAGAAAAATGAACGCAAAAGAAGAGTGGAGATGAGAAATCTTGATTTTAGTGGTGGGGAGAGGTAGTAGGAAGGCGGAGTATGGTGGTGTAGTGGTGGCCGAGTGCAAAAAACTTAGAGAGATGTGAGAGCATTTCAGCTTCTAGAGAGAGGAGAATTGTTTACTTTTTTGCACCCTCCCAATCTTTGGTGACTAAGTTGTTGAGCATGCATGACAACACTTCCATACACAAAACGAAAAGGAAAGGAAAGAGAGGATCTCCCTACCAAATTCCTTTAGCTCCATAGAAGTAACCTTCCAATCCTCCATTGAGTGAGATAGAAAAACTTGTTAAGATGCAAGCCATAATCCAATTCACAAACTTCTGAGGGAATCCAAAAGCATGAAGTGTAGTTTCAATGAATTCCCAATTTAAAATGTCAAATGCTTTCATGATGTCGACTTTGAGTGCACTCCTAGGAGAAGTGTGGTTTCTTGAATTTCCCCTTAAGAGCTCATGGGCAAGAAGAGTTTTCTCCATAATGATCCAATTCTTGACAAATGCCAATTGGTTCCAAGAAATAAGATTGGGCAAGCATGCTTTGAGTCTATTGGCAAGGATCTTTGAAATGCATTTGTAAATTGTATTACAACAAGAGATGGGTCTAAAATCCTTAACCATTGAAGGATTATGGATCTTAGGTACAAGTGCAATGATGGTGGAGTTTACCTCTTTAACAAGTTTGCTTGATTGGAAGAATGAGCCAATTGCCTTAAGAACATCATTTCCAACAATCTTCCAAGCCATTTTGTAAAAGTGTGAGGTGAAACCATCCGGCCCTGGGCTCTTGCTAGGATTAAGAGAGAAAAGAGTCTCCTTGATCTCATCATATGAAATGGGGGCTTTAAGAGTTTTCCACCATCCCCTCATTGATAGTTTTTTGAAGAATGACTCTAACAAGATCAACATTAGCAAAAGTTTTTGATGAAGAACCAAGAAGCGTCTCAAAGAAATTCAGAAATTCCTTTTTGACCTCAATATCTTTAGTGAGCAAGGTTCCCTCTTCATTTTTGATGGCTTGAATAGTATTCTTAAGCCTTTTTCCTTTGATGGTATTATGAAAGAACTTGGTGTTACAATTTCCTTCCTTGAGCCATTGGATTCTAGTCTTTTGAAGAAGCATAGAATTATAAGGACTCTCAAGCTCTTCAATTTGCACCAATAATTCTTTTTCCTTGTTGATGAACCTGAAATTGTGTCCTTCATTATGAAAAAGAAGTTGGACTTCAACAAATGTGTCGTTAAGCTCATGAATGGCAATTAGAATGTTGGAGAAGTGAGCCTTGTCAAATGCCTTGAGTGCTTGCTTCAAAATTCTTTGCTTTTGATAAAGAATAGACATTGGAGTGCCAAAAACCCGTGCACTCCAATGTTCCTCCACAATCTTTAGGAAATCAACATGTGAAGTCTATTGTAAAATTTAAAAGGCTCTGGAGAGGAACACCAAGACTTACAATTTTGTATAATGAGTGGGCAGTGGTCAGAGATGTTGGGGCTTTCCACCAAAATGAAGGAGTGTTGATAGTTGGAGACCCAATTAGCATTTTCCAAGACTCTATCAAGCTTGCTAGCCACAAAATTATTTGATGTGCCCTTGTTAGTCCAAGTGAAGTGTGGCCCATGAGGTTTTGGTTCAATGAGATTGCTTCTTGCCACGCACTTTTTGAAATCTCAAGCACTAGCTGGGATGGAGTGGGTGTTTGATTTATCTTCATGGTGAAGGGCTTCATTGAAATCTCCCATAATACAAAAGTCACTATCAACACACCAAGCACACCATTCCTCAAGTTTGCTCCAAAGTTTGCTTCTATTTTTGGTTCATTCTTCCCATAAATGAAGGCGACAAGGAAAGATTTATGGACTAGATCATCAATGTTACAAAGGGCACCTTGTTCCATGCTCTCTCATCACTTGGAGGAGCTCGAGCTATATTGGAAGCACAATTGGGGTTCCACTCCAAATGGATAAACTCACTAAATCACGTACCTTTGTGGGATTTGCTCGTATTTGCGTTGAGATGGATTTATCAAAAGAGTTACCCGAAGCCACTTATGTAAAGCTTAGGAATGGGGATTGGGCAAGGATTGATATTCAATATGCATGGAAGCCAATTGTTTGCTCTCATTGTGAGGTTGTTGGTCACTCGACAAAAGCTTGTCCTCAAATGGTTCAATCTCATCTCCCTAAGAATCCAAGTGAGCCTAAAATTCCTCAAAGTGATAGGAAAAATGATAAAGAATGGAAAGGTGCTGCTAGGACGAAGAAAGTTTGGAGGAAATTTCAAAATGTTGATCCTATGCCTTTTTCTAGTGCTATCCCCCCAAACACCAGTCAAGTTTCCAAAGATGAAAATGAACAACCAGTTGCATCCCCAAAAATCCACTTGGGTGCAAATCGTTTTGAGGCACTCAACCATTTTTTGCGGGGCAAGTAAGATTGGATAGATTCCAAAGATCAAAAGTTTACATGTACAAAAGATGTGGAGAAGTACATGAACCTAAACAACATCTTCTAATCTCCACAATCTACATAAAGTTTTGTTCAAGGGAGAAGACTGAAACTTTCTACCATTTGTAAGTTTAACTCTAACATCATTAAAGATAACATCGAAAATAAACTCCTCAGTTCTAGCTTGGTTTTTGAAGATACGTTGATTCCTTTCAATCCAAATGTTGTAAATGGCTGCCCCAAAGAGATGCTTGAAAATTGTGGCCGTCAAATGCTTTTCAAGAGTAAAAGGTGTGGAGTACTCAACAATATCATGCCAACAAATCAGATTTTCCGGAATGAGAGTGAGTTGCAAACCCCTTCTCCAAATCCCCCTGGTGAAACAACATTCAAAAAATAGATGCTCCCTAGTTTCACAACCCATGTAACAAAAAATACACGTTGGGTTTATATGGAGTCCCCAATGCAAGATCCTGAATTTTGTGCTAAGGCGATCATGAAAAGCAAGCCAAACAATGAAGCTATGTTTAGGATTATGCCTCTTGTGCCATATGTGATAATAACCTTCAAAATGAGTGCCCTTTCTTCTAATACTATCCCAAGTGTGGAAGAAAGAGAAGCCTCCGCAAGGAGAGAGGTTCCATGAAATTTTATCTTCAGCTCCCTCTATAAGTTCGAAATCTAGAACATCAACTTGGGAGAGGTGCATAGGCCAATTCCAAACACCATTAATGAAAATATCACTAACCTTTGAGTGAAGTGGGGGATACGGAATTGCATTAGTCCAATGCTCAAGTAGGGGGCCGTCCTTGTGCCAATTATCAACCCAAAAGAAGGTGCTTGCTCCATTGCTAATCTTGTGTTGGATATATCTCTTTGCCAAAACACGGCAGCCAAGAAGAGTTTTGAAAACCCAACTAACATCCTTGGGAATTTGTAACATCCAAATTGAGGAGTCTTTGAAATAGTTGGCATGAACCCATTGACTCCAAAGTGAATCTTTTTTAGCATAACTCCTCCAAAAAGTTTTCAGCAAGTGAATCTTTTTTAGCATAACTCCTCCAAAAAGTTTTCAGCATGTATGTAAGATTAACCTCTTCAATGCTCTGAATACCCAGTCCACCCTCTTGAAATGGGAGACAAACATCCTTCCATGCCACTTTTGGACCAGTCCCTCTCCACAAAAAGGCTTTGAATTTTTATTCAATGGCTGCCATAACGCCTTTTGGTAAAAGAAAAGCATTTGCCCAATAAGCACAAATCTGAGAAAGGACGGATTTGATGAGCACTAGTCTTCCCAAAAGAAAGCCAATTATTGCACCATGAATCAAGCTTAGAGTTGATTTTATCCAAGAGTGGACAGCAATCATTCTTCCTAAGCTTTCTTGAAACAAGTGGGATGCCCAAGTAATGGATTGGAAGCTCACCCTCTTGAAACCCAATTCTATTCATAATTGCTCTTCTTTCTTCATTAGAAACCCTCCAAGGAATAACACACTCTTTGTATTATTAACAACCAGCCCTGAGTAAGTTGAGAAAGTCTTCAATGTGTTCATGATGCAATCAATCGAATGCATATCCCCTCTACAAAAGATAAGAAGATCATCCGCAAAACAAAGATGATTAAGCTTAATGCTTCCACACTTTGGATGAAAGTGAAACCTCGGGTTATATGCCAAGTTGTTAAGCATGCATGTGAGCACTTCCATACAAAGAACAAAAATGTAAGGGGAGATGGGATCTCCTTGCCGAATGCCATTTGCACCAAAGAAATATCCTTCCAACCCACCATTTAAGGCAATGCTGAAACTAGGAGTTTTAATGCATGGCATAATTCGGCCCACGAACTTTTTGGGGAAGCCAAAAGCAAAAAGGGTGCATTCAATGAATCTCCAATTTAAGGAATGAAAAGCTTTCATGATGTCAATTTTAAAAGCACATCTTGGAGTGATATGTCTCCTTTGATAACCTCTCAAAATGTCATGTGCAATAAGTACATTTTCATGGATGAGCCTACCCTTCATGAAGGCTGATTGGTTCCATGAAATAATGTGGGATAAGCAAGCTTTTATCCTATTTGCAATGATCTTTGAAATGCACTTGTAGATAGTATTACAGCAAGAAATTGGCCTATAATCCTTGACCATGGTAGGATTTGAGGATTTAGGCACAAGAGCAATAATAGTGGCATTTACCTCTTTAAGGAGCTTGCTTGAATCAAAAAAGGATTTGATTGCATTAAGAACATCGTTGCCAACAATCCCCCAAGCAGCCTTGTAGAAATGAGATGTGTAGCCATCCAGGCCCGGGCTTTTGTTAGGGTTGAGTGAGAAGAGCGCGTCCTTGATTTCATCATTTGTAATAGGGGCTATAGTGGTGGCAGCAGCATCTTGATCAATATGCTTGTCAATCATGTTTCTCAAAAGACCAACATTGATGTTTGTGGGAGATTCAGCTCCAAGAAGTTTTTTGAAATAGCCAATAAATTCATCCTTAACTTCAGCTTCTTCAGTACGAAAGAGATCCTCCTCATTCTTGATAGCATGGATAGTATTTTTGAGCCTCCGACCTTTCACAACATTGTGGAAAAATTTTGTATTTGCATCACCATCCTTGATCCAATTGAGTCTTGATTTTTGGTAGAGAATGGCTTTATGTTTTGCATCAAGTTCCTCCAATGTGCTCAAAATGCATTTTTCTTTATCAATAAGGGAGCTATCTCGCTTACCATTAAGGAGTAAGTATTGGACTCCATCAAGCTCCTCCCGAAGATTTTTGATGGCAAAAGGAATGGCAGCGAAATGCTCCTTATCAAAAGATTTGAGAACAATTTTTAAGGCTTTTTGCTTTTGATAAAGAATGTACATTGGTGTACTAAAAACCCGTGTACACCAATGGTCTTCAACAAGTTTGAGGAAATCCAAATGAGAGGTCCAAACATTGTAAAATTTGAAGGGTTTTGGTGAAGATTTCCAAGACTTACATGTTTGCATGATAAGAGGGCAATGGTCGGAGACTCCGGGGCTAGCAACCAAAAGGAAAGAGTGTTGATAATTGTGCAGCCAATTTCCATTAATGAGAGCTCTATCCAGCTTGGAAGCCAAGTAACTTTGACCATGGCTTTTATTTGTCCAAGTAAAGCGTGGTCCATGAGTATTGATTTCTTGCAACTTTGCTTTTGCTACAAAGTTTTTGAATGCACTAGCACTTTTAGGAATAGATAAGGTGTTTGATTTGTCGCCACAATGTAAAACCTCATTGAAATCCTCCATGAGGCAAAGATCACAATCTTCACACCAAGCACATCGATTCTCGAGTTTCCTCCAGAGATCAACTCTTTTTGATGCTTCGTTGTGGCCATAGATGAAGGCAACAAAAAAGGATTTATGAATATGATCATCAAAATTGAAGAGTAAGGCTTGGTCACATGAGTCAATCCACGTAGCTTGAATACCTTTCTTCCACAAAAGCCAGATCCGTCCCTTGGTAAGATCATCCATATAGCTTGAAAAACCAAAATTTTCAAAACGAGAACAAATGAGTTTGATATTTTCAGCATTTATCACCTTGTTTTCCAAAAGGCAAAGTATGTCCAATTGGTGTTTATTGATCAGCAACTTTGCTTCCTTTTGCTTATTGGGGGAATTTAACCCCCGAATATTCCATGAGCAAAATTTCATTGAGGGGGTATAGGAGGAGCATTAGGCTCAATATCATAGCTGCATTTTGCATTTGGCGTGCCATCATTTCTCAAGCCATCTCCCTTATAATTCTGGTCAAGGGGTCTTTGATTTCCATCTTCACCATCTTCCACAAATCCAAGAGCTTCAAAATGATTTGTGTGCATCATTTTGGAGCTTGAGGGGTCAAGAGGAACCCTAGTAATGGTATGCTTCAAAAAAGATACCTTAGCTTTTGAAGGGGATCCATCACCTTGAGATTCAAAAGGTGCATTGTTTGTCTTCAATGGGGCTTTTTCCTCACGGGCTGCCACTCATAATGAGTTTTTGGGGCTGTTTTGCAAGTTGCTTTTGAGGGTGAGCTTTAAGTTTAAAAGGGCAATGATCCTCCATATGGCCGACCACTTTGCATTGTGAACATTTTGTTGGCTTCCATGCATATTCCACCATGACTTTTACCTTTGAACCATTTCTAAGCTTTGGAAAAACAGCATCCGGAAGACTTTCTTCCAAATCAACTTCAATGCAAACTCTTGCAAACTCCAAGTTCCTTCTAGATTCAATGAGAGCATCCATTTGGATTGGTTTCCCAATGAAGGAGGCTATATATCCAAGTCCTCTTTTGGAGTAGAGGCTCATTGGAACATCCCAAAGTTTAACCCAAATAGGCACTTTCTTGCAAGATAGGTTTATAAACTCCAGATTTGGTTCCCATTTTCTCAACAAAAGTGGTCTATGATTAACATGCCAAAGTTGTTGAAGTATTTTTTGGCAAAACTCTTCTTTTTCAAATTTGAAAATGTAGAGACCCTTTCCTTTCGTATGAATATCCACCCTACCAAATTTCTCTTGAGCGTTTGGGGGAGCATCAATGGACGAATTTGTGGGTTCAGAATTAATCTTCATTTCTTCATCACAAAAATGAGGAGAAACAAGGTTACCTTGTGCATGGTGGATGCCTTTTGAAGAAGTTTTAGCGTGTTGCTCTTCCAAGTGTATAGTATTCTGATTTTCAGCATTTGAGTGCATGGCATTCCTTGCATATGTGGCGTCCACTTCATCATAAGTGAGGTGCTGAGTTGGCTTATTTTGACCAGCAATAGGACTTTTAAGAGGAGGGAAATCCTCTTTGAAAATTTGTGGGCCAGCATTAGGGTTTGTAAATTCTGATTGCATGCTGTCACGTCTATGTTGTGCTGTCAAGCAGAGATTAGTTTGACCTGAAAAGCTGCTAACAAAATTAGGAGGGAGGTGCTTTAACCCGTGGTTAATAGCATCATTCAAAATTTTCTTTTGTCCATCGGTTAAAACTCTTTCTTCTTCAACTCCTCCTCCTTCGGCTGAAGCTTCAGCGTACAAGCTATCCAATTTATCTTGCTGACCAATAAAATTTTCTTGCTGTCCATAAGTTTTCGGACTACAAGGGCTTGAGCAAGAAGAGCTTTGGCATGGTGAATGAAAGAGAAGCTTCGAAAGCGCCATTTCTGATTCTTTGATGCAAGGTCCAACGTCCATTTGATCCTTTGGAGATGGAGGAGTTCGAGCTTTGGAATGACTTGCAAGGCTTCGAACTAAATCAGCTTTGGCTTTGTTTTGCTTATCAATATGCTCTTTATAGAAGGATCCAGCTTCAAGAGCTTCATAGACTTCTTTGAAAACTAAACTAGAGGTTGATTGAGCATCTCCACTAGCAAGAGGTGAAGAGGCCGAATCAACCTCATTTTGAGTAGAAGATGAACCAGCTTGTGCAAAGGTGACGGAATCCATAGCTTGTTTCCTTGCATTTAGCCTTGCACTAGTTTGCGTAGGTGAAGAGACCTTCTTCTTCTTTCCCATGAATGCAAGAATGGAGGAGAAAGGGGGTGTGAAAAGGTTTGAGTGTTTGGTTTCAAAGGTGAAAGATGGTGGAAATGATGGAGGATGGGCTGATTTGGTGGTGGTGGCTGGTGGAGGTGAACGTTGGGTTAGAGAGAAGGAAGAGAGAGTTCACGGTAGAGAGAGAAGGTTTTATAATTGTTGCATGGAAACCACTTGTGTGTACTTGAGGCACTCAACCATGGTGATGAAGAGAAGAAAAATGAGGATTATTGTCCTCTTGAGGAAGAAAACATTAATGATTCGGTTGATTTCCACCTTATTCAGAAAAATGAAGACCCTAAGAGGGATGATCTAATGGGAAATGAAGAGGTACAAGTGATCGAAACTTGTAAGGAAGAGCATGGGAGGAAGAAACATGATAATCCACATTTCTTGCCCAGTCACATGGACTTTTAGCTTGTTTTATCAACTTTGATTCGTGACTTTTAATTTTGGTTTTTTCATGTATCATTTTTTGAATTTTCTTTGCTGCTTTTCTTGCCTTCAAATCTAGATTGGACTAGGATTGTTGTATCTTGAGATTTGAGGGCTTTGGGATGTATTTTTTACAAATTTGTGATAATTCAAATCTTACTTACCTCGCCAAAAAAAAAAATCTCTCCAAAAAACCCAAAGCCAGCCCATGATTTTTTTATCCATGTAGTTTTCAAACCCATTCTTCCAAAAAAAGATCCAATCTTCCTAATGCTTTCAACTTGGGTGACTATGGTTTCCAAAAGACAAAAGAGATACAACTTGTGCTTATTTATCATTCTCAACACTTCCTTTTGCTTGTTAGGGGGATTAAGACCCCTAATGTTCCAGGAACTGTAATTCATTGGAATGGTTGAGAGTGGCATTACGTCTCAATTTAACCACCATTGCGTCATTCTGAGGTTCCCCCTCGTCAGGGGCTGATTGTGGAGAAATGATATCCAATGACCCAATCTCATTTATTTCAATACCCCCTATATCGTCAAGAGATTCAAAGGTGTTCTTCTTCTCAACTTTGGATGTTGAGGGAAGATTGCTTGGTGACATCTTTTCTTTTCCTTTTGCATTTGTTGCTGCCTTTGTTGCTGCTAAGTTTTCATTGTCAACAACCTCATTCCTCAAAGGGGCCTTCTTTCTTCCAACCTCTTGCCATTCAAACTTTGATTTAGGGACTGGATGTTTATAATATCCCTTGGGGTGTAATGGTTGGGATTGAGGCTTGGGCTTTAATGGACAAATTTTCTCCATATGGCCGCCCATTTTGCAACTTAGACATTTCATTGGCTTCCACGCATATTCCATTTCCACCTTAGTTTTTGATCCATCTTTGAGTTTTGGATATACCATATTCGGAAGATTCTCTTCCAAATTAACTTCAACACACACTCTGGCAAATTCCAAGTTCCTCTTTGAATCTGTGAGAGCATCCATTTGAATAGGTCTCTCTCTGAATGATGCCACATAACCTAATACCTGTTTAAAATAAAGACTCATTCGGACATTCCAAAGTTTAATCCAAATGGGAACTTTTTTGCATGAGACATTGATGAACTCAAGATCAGGCTCCCATTTCGTCAACAAAAAGGGCCTATTATTGACATGCCATAGTTGTTGGAGCACTTGTTGACAGCATTCTTCTTTTTCAAATTTAAACACAAATAGACCCTTCCCTTTGGTAAAAATTTTGACCTTTCCAAATCTCCACCACGCATATTCAACCATGTTCCTAATGAGAAATAGAGGAGAGGGAGCTCCAAGAAATTGACCAACTAAACAATGTGTCCAAAAACTATTTCCTTCTTCATAAAGATCCTCGGGTGGGTCATCAACAATTCTATTACCATCAATGATATTAAATTTGTGCTCTTCTTCAAATCTAAGATTAGTAGCCATGTGCTCAGCAAAAATACCTCCCCAATCTGAAGATAGAGCATTAGGGGTTGGAACATACCTTACTTTTGATGGTTTCTTCCAAGGGTTTTGGTTTGGTTGACCTTGAGCTCTCCTTGCCCAATTATGAGCTTCTTGTCCATGTCCCATGTGCTTTTGGGTGGATGATGGTTGAATTGGCTGATTTGAATCTTTTACCACGTTGACAATTTTAGTTAAGGTGGCATCCAAGTCAGCAATTGAGTGGGCCTGATTCTCTTCATTAATTCTAGCTGGAGACTTTGTTTGAAAGATTGTGCTGAGAGGGGGAAATGTTTCCATTTCAGCATGTGCTTCTTTGTTTGAATTATGAAGCTCACGTGGGGATTGAACTTTTGCTTGGTGAGTTGTTGAGTGAAGAGTAGCTTGGGCAGAAAAAGTACACATGTTGTTGGGCAAAGTACATTGCTTATCGAGCAAAGCTTGTAAGACCCATCCTTGCTTAAGTTTTTGTCCATTGGACAAATGAGTTGTTTGTTCTCTTTCTTCTTCTTCATTCGAACCTCCATTGTTATGAAAAAAAGTTTCTTCAATTGTGTCATTTAGCTTGTGAGGGCTACTAGGACTAGAAGAAGGGGAGCTACCAATAGGGGAGTGGAAAAAGTACTTGGCGAGCTCCATTTCCATCTCTTTAATGTAAGGGCCTGTATCCATTTTAGAGTTAGGAGATGGAGGGACCTAGAACAAGTTTGAAGAGTGAGGTGTTTGACAAGATTGGCTTTGGCTTTGCTTTGAGCTTCAAGGTGTTCCTTGAAAAAGTGACCAGATTCTAGAGCATCAAAAACTTCCTTTAGCTCCTTGCTAGAGGTGGAAGAAGCATCTTCATTCACGCAGAATGGAAAAGAACAGGCTGAGTCCACCTCATCAATTTTGTCTTGGACCAAGCTAGCATGGGATGAATATCTATTGGCATTCCTTTTAGCCGAAAGACGAGCAATTTGCCTAGTAAAGGAAGAACTCTTCTTCTTTCTACCAATGAAATCCAAAAAAGTTGGGGCGTGGGGACATGTTTGATGAAGTGCTTGGGTTTAGTGTATAGGTAGAATATGGTGGAGAAAGGTGGTGTGATGATGGCCAAGTGGAAGAAGTTTAGTGAGAGGGGACAGCATTTCGATTTTGATATGTATTCAAAGTTTCCATGATACAATTAATAGATTCCAAGTTGCCGTTTCAAAAAATGAAAAGATTATCCGCAAAACAAATATAATTCAACTTTAGCTTTGCACATTTGGGATGGAATCCAAATTTTGAATTGTAAGCCAACTTGTTGAGCATAGATGAGAGAACTTCCATATACATGACGAAAATATAGGGGGAAAGGGGGTCACCTTGCCTAATGCCACTTGCTCATTTGAAATATCTCTCAAGGCTTCAATTAATGAAGATGGAGAAACTAGGTGTAGCAATACAAGCCATAATCCACTTCACAAAAGTGTTTTGGAAGCCAAAAGCATGGAAAGTAACTTCAATAAAATTCCAACTAAGTGAGTCAAAAGCCTTCATAAAATGAGAGAGGGTTGACCTGGTACTAGAATCTAACTTGGCTGCCATTTCATGAGGGCATAGTGAGTTGGAAGGTTGACTCAAATTTGTACGGCCTGACCGAGCAAGCAAGGGAGGAAATGAGCTTCATAACCACTAACGTTATTAATATTAGCTTCATCAAACATCTAAACCAAGTTATTTAGTGGATAAAGCTTTTTCCCAGCAGCTACATCATCCTTCGGTTTGGACCAAAGGCCTGCATCTAAGGTAGAAAAGTCCACATTTAATGCCTTGTGATGAGTTGTTGACTTCTGAGCATTGGAGGTCGAATAGGAGTACTTTTGAGCTGAAAAAGAATCTGCCTTGTGGTTATTAGCAACTGAAAAAGAGCATGGACCGTCGGGTAATGTTTGACAAGCCATTTCTTCCCTAACCAAGCCATTTAAAAGAGTTTCTGAAGCTAATCCTTAAACATTTGATGGTGATTAGCATATGTGGATGTAAAAACATTCTTCTCCATGCCACAAGGATCATTTTGAGCACCACATTCACCACTTTTTGCTTCGAAAGAGTATGACCCAAAAAGAGTTTTTGCTTTGAGACTCGAGAAAGATGGTGGAGAAACAGCCATTGCTGATTGGTGTTCAAGCTCAAGAAGCAAAGGTTCATCAAGCTTATCACACACCTCATTAGGAAGCAAATCATTACCAGCAAGCATGTTTTTAGCGTCAAAACCCGAACTAGCTGAACTACCACGTACAGAAGCTCTAGATTTTGAAATAGGAGTGTTCTTACATGCTAAGCTTTGCACTAATTCACATTTTGCATTATCAAGATTCCTTTCAAGCTATGAACACTAGAAGAGGGAGAAAGCTTAGCTGAGCTAGAATGCCTTTCATAAGAGCTTGTCATGACTTTGTTAATGGTGTCACAAGAATTTTTGAGTTCCATAATATAATCCAAAGTGAAATCTTCTTCTTCTTCATAATTGCAAAGTTCAGATTTGGAAACAAGTCTTGCACTTTTTCTTGTCTTGGAAACACTAGATCTTTTCTTTTTACCCATGATTGCGTGAAGTTTGGGATCACTATGAAGTAGGATAATAAGAGAGAGCAATTTTTCTAGAGAGAGACAGTTTTGTTACCCTCTATGAGCATTTTGCTTTTGGAACATTAAAGGACTCAATTCCCTTAACAAACAAAAAGAAGTCATGTTGTTGATAAATAAGCACAATTTGGATATTTTTTGTCTTTTGGAAAATAAAGTGATCAGCAATGAAAGCATCAATCATATTGGTTCCCGTTTTGATGAACTTGGTTTTGCAAATCATTTGGATGATTTTGTCAAAGGGCGGGTTTGGCTTTTTTGGAAGAAAAATATTAAAGCAACTTTTGTGGATTCATGTGATCAACCCCTTCTCTTTAACTTTTTTTGTGGAGTAAGTAAGATTTCATTAATCGCAAATGTGGTACATGCCATCCAAACCCCTCAAACTAAAATTAGAACAATACAAATCAAAGCAAAGTTTGAGGGGTGAAAATTGTAAAGCTATGGAGAGAAACTCCCAACATCAAAACAACAAAAAAAACAAACACAAAAAGAAAAGAAAATCAGCAAAATCAATCATGCGTCATGGCCAATAGGTGGGGTATGAGGTCTTCCATGATCAAAAATAAGCTCCCCATTCCCAGCCTCACTATGACTAGCCATATGCTCCAAATCAATCTTGTCAGATCCCATTGCTTGGACCCTCTCTTGTGCATCACAATCTTTATCATTTTCAAAATTAACCCATGCTTCATTGAGACATTCTCATCATCATTAAGAACTGTAAATCTATTGCAATTTATGGTGTTTTTTGATGTTGGGCCCGAAGATCCATTGTTTTCTTTAGAAGCAAGATGATCTCTAGACTTGACTCCCTTTAACTTTGATAATCACATTCATAGGTTCTTTTGTGTTGTATTCATCTATGGCCGCAATGAAGCATAAAAAAGAAGCAGACTTTGGAGCAAGCTTGAAATTTGGTGTGCTTGGTGTTCTGATAGTGATCTTTGTATCTTGGGTGATTTTAATGAAGTCTTGCATTGCGGAGACAAGTCAAATTCCACACCCATTCCAAAAAGTGCTTAGGACTTTCAAAACCTTATGGCAAAAAACCAACTTACAAGAAGCCAAAGTCCACGGGCCACACTTCACTTGGACAAACAAAAGCAAGGATTATTTCTTGGCAAGCAAACTTGATAGGGCATTGATGAATGGTAAATGGATTCAAAACTATCAACACTCTCTCTTATTGGTGGAATGTCTAGGTTTCTCAAAACCATTGCCCGCTTATCATGCATACTTGCAAGGCTTGGATTTCTTCTCCCAAACACTTCAAGTTCTATAATACTTGGACCACCCACTTGGATTTTTTGAAGATTGTTGAAAAACATTGCAGCACATGAGTATTAGGTACTCCAATGTTCATTCCCTACCAAAAGCAAAATCTCTCAAGCTTGCCCTCAAAACTTTTGATAAGAAGTACTTTGCTTGCATTCCTAATGCCATCAAGGAGCTAAGAGAGGAACTCAAAAATGTCCAGCATGCTATCCTCAATGGTGAGCTTCATAATTCTCTCATTGATAAAGAGAGGAGCATTTTGGTAAAATGGAGGAACTTGATGCACAACATAGAGTGATTCTCTAACAAAAATCAAGGCTTTCCTGGATCAAAGAAGGGGATACAAACTCTTAAGGTTTTTTTTTTGCGTGTTAAGTAAGAGTTTTATAAATCACAATTTGTACAAGGTACATATCATAACCCCTTAAGCCAAGGATATAACATTTCAATACAAAGTTGGCTTAAGGGGTAAAGAAATCAAAAGAAAACCATCAATAGAAAGTTAAAAAGAAACAATTTCAAAAAAATGACAACATCAAGAAAATAAAAGGGGAACAACTCAACCCCAAGGGGTTGGTCTAGTGGTGCGAACCTGGGAATAAGCTTTGCGAGGTCCCGGGTTCGATTCTCACTGCTAGCATTCCTTGGGGCCACCCACTTGGCTTTGTCAGTCTTACCCGGTGCATGGGTCTTGTGGGGTGGTTCATGTACCCGAAGGTTTTCCAACTAGTGGTCGGGCTCCGCCGGTTTTCGGTGGTCGGGCTCCGCTCAGTTGGCTTCCTCCGTTATCAAAAAAAAAAAGGGAACAACTCAAGAGCCTCGGCCAATAGAAGTGAGAGATCTCCTTGCATGATCAACCTCTTGCCCATTCTCCTTATCTTCTCCAACTGCATTTTCCTCAATTCTAACATCCACATTATCACCCGGGAGAGCCCTCGAGTCTTCCGCTAAGTGCACACCTCCTTCTCTTCTCTTCCACAATCTTGTTAAGTTGCTTCTTGACTCACTTTATCGTGTCTTACATTTTCAATATCTGGTCTTTCATTCTTCTCAATCAAGGAATCATTTTCAACTTCATTTAAGGTGTCTTCAAGTGATGCAAACTGATTTGATGTCAATGTATTTCTTGGGGATGCTTCCAAAGTGGCATTTTCCAAAGATAAATCAAGATTGACCCTAGAGGGGACCACACTTGAAAATGGCATAGGATTCACATTTGTGACTTTCTTCCAAATCTTTTTGGGCTTAAAGTTTTTCCATTCTCCATCCTTCTTTCTATCAACTTGAGGCAATTGTCAAGAGATATTCTGGTGAGATATATTCAGGCAAGAAGATTGAGCATGGCCGACAATTTTGTAAAAAGAGCACACAAGAGGTTTCCAAGCATATTCCACCTCAATTCTTGCCCATTCCCCATTCCTTAGTCTCATAAAAGTATGATCCGGCAACTCGTTAGAGAGATCCATTTCGATGCAAACTCTTGCAAATCCAACAAAAGTTCTTGCCTCCGTGAGTTTATCCATTTGTAAAGGCATGCCCAAAGTCCTAGCTATGTTGCTTAATCCTCTTCTAGTAATAAGTAAGCATGGAACATTTCTAAGTTTCACCCAAAGAGGGATTTTATCCCAACCAAAATTTATCAATTGTGCATTGGGATCCCACTTTCTAAGCAAGAGGGGGCGATGCTTAACATGCCACATTTGTTCCATAACAAGGTCACAAAACTTATCATTTTCGAATTTGAAAACATAAAGCCCATTTTCAGCGGTTTTAATATCAACTCTACCAAACATTTTCCAATTCCAATCAACCATTTTATGGATAAGAAAGAAGGGAGGGGGGTTTCCAATGAATTGACCAATCAAACAATTCCTCCAATGATCATCTCCTTCTTCAAAGACATCATTAGTTGGAGTTTTGGAGTTTACCTAAGCATTTTTGCTTCCAATTCCCATCCAAATTCCATGTTGAATTTTTTTGTGGCTGGGCAGGAATTGTACCTTTATTTTCACCACGAGAACCTTGTGGAAAGAGAGAATTAACATTGCAACCAGCAAGGCAAGGTTCTTGGCTGAAATTAGCTGTAGCATGCCTTTGTAGAGGTGGAAATTCAGCATCAAAAGAGCTCCTCTTGCTCTCAAAATGTGGACTGATTTTTGCATCTAAAGAGGCTTCATTTACTTTAAAAATGTTCTGGAGAGGTGGGTTATTTGCTGCATTGTAAAGTGGTGTGTTGGCTGCCAAGTTGTTAAAAGAATGGTGAGATGGCAAATGACTTGGCCCACTAGAGTTTTTACTCATGTTTGTGTCATCTTCATGTGTAACCAAGGGAAGAAAGGGCCCCTCATGTGCAAGGTTGCTCAGTTGGGAAGAAACAAAAGTTTGCAATTTTTGTTGTGGCTGAACTGAGTGATAACCAACTTGATTTACAAAAGCATTTTTAAATGTTTGAGGCTTTCCAAGGCCTGAAAAAGGACTATGTGCTGTCAACATATGATTTGTATGGCCAAGAAAAGTACAATTTTGACCAGCATGCACATTAGCTAAAACATGCTTTTGCACGCTGGGTAAAGACTTATCTTCTTAGCTTGTAATTTCAAACAATTCTCGGCGTCTTTGGGGCTCTTTTCTAGTGAAACAAGGAGCTTAGAATCAAATTTTGAAGTGGTATTAATGCTTTCCATGAAATAAGGATTCAAAAGAGTACCATTTCTCATGGAATATTTTGGTATATTTTGGAGCGTGTTGGTTATGGCAGCCATGGATGCTTCTTTTCTAGACTCAAGTTGCTTCAAATCAGCACCATAATCCTTCATTTTTGCTTGGCTTCTTCGAGATAAGCTTTCAACAAGCTTCCTTTTTGAAATGTTGTATTTTTCCTCAAGAAAATTTCCCAATCCAATAGAAGGTGGAAAAACTTTGCTAGCTTCTTCAATTCTCCTATCCAAAGTATCCAAGTAGTCTTCATCACAATCAGCACACGTTTTGCTTAAAGGAGAAGAGGAACCAAGAAAGCTTTGATCAATTTCATGAACTTGAACTAGAGGAGGGTTAACCTTGTTCACCATTGCTGATTTCTCATTTTGCTCAAAGGTTGAGGATGAAAAACCCCTATCGCAAAGAGAATCAAAAGCCATTTTGAGTTCCATGCAAGAGTTGGTTGAAAACTCCTCTTCCTCCATAAAAGATGAAGATGAATGTTCAGCTATAGTGCGTGAAGCTTCAGAAAATCCAACCCCATTTCTTTCTTGTTCATCAACATTTTAAGAGATTTCTTCATAGGATTCTTTAAGTTTTTCCTTGATAGCTTTGATCCTAACACTTTTACATGAAGAAGTGTGATTTTTTTTCTTAGGCATGGTTGAAAGATGAATTTAAGAAGAAAAAGTTTGGTAGTTGAGTGTAGTAACTCTAGAGAGAAGGAAGAGCATAATTTCTAGAGAGGGATACAAACTCTAAGTTCTTCCACAATGTTGTGAGAGGAAGAAAACTCAAGAACACTTTCCATGCTATCAAAAAGGAGGATGGACAACTTTTTTTGGAGGATTTTGAAGTGAAAGAAGAATTCATTGGCCATTTCAAAAAACTCCTTGGTACTTCTTCTTCATCCCAAATCAACTTGGGAAGCTTAAGGGATATTATTGGCAAAATCATTGATCAAGATCTTGCTGTCTTCCTTATTGCTCCTATCACAAAAGATGAAATCAAAGAAATGCTATTCTCTTTTAATCCCAACAAAAGCCCGGGCCCGGATGGATATACCTCACAATTCTACAAAATTGCATGGGATTTCGTGGGAGAAGATCAACATTTATGCTTGTGGAGGATTCAGCACCAAGAAGCTTCTTGAAATAGCCAATGAATTCCTCTTTCACTTCATCATCTTCAAGGAGAGTATGACCATTCTCATTCTTGATAGCATGGATAGTGTTATTGAGCTTCCTTCCTTTAACCACATTACGGAAGAATTTTGTATTTGCATCTCCTTCTTTGATCCAAGAAAGTCTTGACTTTTGGTAAAGCATGGCCTTTTGCTTTGCATCAAGCTCCTCCAATTTGCTCAAAATGCTTTTCTCCTTATCAATGAGAGAGTAATTATGCTCACCATTGAGGATAGAAAATTGAACACTTTCAAGCTCTTCCCTAAGATTTTTGATGATTAACGGAATGGCAGCAAAATGCTCTTTGTCGAAGGATTTCGTGGGAGGAGATGCTTTTTTTGCGGGATCAGTAAGAAATTAAAATTACTTCATGAAAGCTGTACATGTACAAAAGTTGTGGAGGGACCTATACAATGATATCTTCAAGTCTCCACATTTTACATAGAGCTTTGTTCAAAGATGAAGACTGAAATTTTCTACCAAAAGAGAGTTTAACTCTAACATCATTAAAAATAGTATCAAAAATAAATTCCTCGGTTCTTGCTTGATTCTTGAAGATTCGTTGATTCCTTTCAACCCAAATGCTGTAGATGGCTGCCCCAAGAAGATGCTTGAGAATTGTGGCTTTCAAATGCTTTTCAAGGGCAAAGGGAGTGAGGAAATCAATAATATCATGCCAACAAATCAGATTTTCCGGAACAGGAGTAAGTTGCAAACCCTTTCTCCAAATCCTCCTTGTGAAGCAACATTCAAAGAAGAGATGCTCTCCAGTCTCACAACCCATGTTGCAAAAGATACATGAAGGATTGATATTAAGCCACCAATGTAAGATTCTGAATTTTGTGCTAAGGCGGTCACGGAATGCAAGCCAAGCAATGAAGTTATGCTTTGGGTTATGCCTCTTGTGCCAAATGAGATTGAAACCTTCAAAATGAGTGCCTTTTCTTCGAATACTATCCCAAGTGTGATTGAAAGTAAAGCTTCCACTCGGGGAAAGATTCCATGAAATTCTATCCATTGTGCTTTTGTTAAGACTAAATTCTGGAACATCGACATGGGAGAGATGCATTGGCCAATTCCAAGAACCATCAATGAAAATCTCACATACCTTTGCATGAATTGGGGGATGTGGAATGGCATTTGTCCATCGCTCAAAGAGAGAACCATCTTTGTGCCAATTATCGCTCCAAAAGAAGGTGTTTGCTCCATTTCCAACCTTGTGCTTAAGGAATCTTTTTGCAATGGGACGGCAGCCGAGAAGTGTTTTAAAAACCCGATTGCCTCCTTGGGAACTTGTGAATTCCAAATAGAAGAGTCTTTGATATAATTTGCTTGAACCCATTGACTCCAAAGTGTTTCTTTAATTGCATACATCCTCCAAAAAATTTTGAGCATGTATGTTAAGTTTACCTCCTCAATGCTTCGGATACCAAGCCCCCTCCTTAAGTGGGAGACAAATGTCCTTCCAAGCCACCCTAGGACCAGTCCTCCACAAAAAGGCTTTGAATTTTGTTTCAATGGCGGCCATAACTCCTTCAGGTAAAAGGAAAGCGTTCACCCAATAAGCACAAATCTGAAGGAGAACCGATTTGATAAGCACTAGTCTCCCAGCAAAGGAGAGCCAATTGTTGCACCATGAGTCAAGCTTTGAAGTGATTTTTTCCAAGAGAGGACAGCAGTCAAGTTTTCTAAGCTTTCTTGAAACAGGTGGGATGCCCAAATAACGGATTGAAGCTCACCTTCTGAACTCAATTCTATCCGTGATTGCTCTTTTCTCCTCACTTGGAACTCCACCAAAGAAGATAACACTCTTAGCATTATTGATAATCAGCCCTGAGTGAGTTGAAAAAGTTCTCAAAGTATCCACGATGCAATCAATAGAATTCATGTCCCCTTTACAAAAGATAAGAAGATCATCCGCAAAACAAAGATGATTAAGCTTTATGCTTCCACATTTTGGGTGAAAATGAAACTTCGGGTTGTTTGCCAAGTTGTTAAGCATGCACGAAAGAACCACCATACAAAGGACAAAGAGATAAGGAGAGATAGGATCTCCTTGCCTAACGCCATTTGCACCCGAGAAGTAACCTTCCAAACCTCCATTGAGGGCAATGGAGAAGCTAGGAGTTTTAATACAAGCCATAATCCAATCCACAAATTTTTGGGAAATCCAAAAGCAAGAAGAGTGCATTCAATGAATCTCCAATTCAAGGAGTCAAAAGCTTTCATAATATCAACTTTAAAGGCAAATCTTGTGGAAATATGTCTCCTTTGATAACCTCTCATCATGTCATGAGCAATAAGGATATTTTCATGGATGAGCCTTCCCTTAGTGAATGCTGATTGATTCCAAGAGATGAAGTTGGGTAAGCATACCTTTATCCTACTTGCAATGATCTTTGAGACGCACTTGTAGATGGTGTTACAACATGATATTGGCCTATAATATCCCAAGTGTGACTGAAAGTGAAGCTTCCAGTCGGGGAAAGATTCCATGAAATTCTATCCATTGTGCTTTCGTTAAGACTAAATTCTGGAACATCGACATGGGAGAGATGCATTGGCCAATTCCAAGAACCATCAATGAAAATCTCACATACCTTTGCATGAATTGGGGGATGTGGGATGGCATTTGTCCATCGCTCAAAGAGAGAACCATCTTTGTGCCAATTATCGCTCCAAAAGAAGGTGTTTGCTCCATTTCCAACCTTGTGCTTAAGGAATCTTTTTGCAATGGGACGGCAGCCGAGAAGTGTTTTAAAACCCGATTGCCTCCTTGGGATCTTGTGAATTCCAAATAGAAGAGTCTTTGATATAATTTGCTTGAACCCATTGACTCCAAAGTGTTTCTTTCATTGCATACATCCTCCAAAAAATTTTGAGCATGTATGTTAAGTTTACCTCCTCAATGCTTCGGATACCAAGCCCCCCCTCCTTAAGTGGGAGACAAATGTCCTTCCAAGCCACCCTAGGACCAGTCCCCCTCCACAAAAAGGCTTTGAATTTTGTTTCAATGGCGGCCATAACTCCTTCAGGTAAAAGGAAAGCGTTCACCCAATAAGCACAAATCTGAAGGAGAACCGATTTGATAAGCACTAGTCTCCCAGCAAAGGAGAGCCAATTGTTGCACCATGAGTCAAGCTTTGAAGTGATTTTTTCCAAGAGAGGACAGCAGTCAAGTTTTCTAAGCTTTCTTGAAACAGGTGGGATGCCCAAATAACAGATTGGAAGCTCACCTTCTCGGAACTCAATTCTATCCGTGATTGCTCTTTTCTCCTCACTTGGAACTCCACCAAAGAAGATAACACTCTTAGCATTATTGATAATCAGCCCTGAGTGAGTTGAAAAAGTTCTCAAAGTATCCACGATGCAATCAATAGAATTCATGTCCCCTTTACAAAAGATAAGAAGATCATCCGCAAAACAAAGATGATTAAGCTTTATGCTTCCACATTTTGGGTGAAAATGAAACTTCGGGTTGTTTGCCAAGTTGTTAAGCATGCACGAAAGAACCTCCATACAAAGGACAAAGAGATAAGGAGAGATAGGATCTCCTTGCCTAACGCCATTTGCACCAGAAGTAACCTTCCAAACCTCCATTGAGGGCAATGGAGAAGCTAGGAGTTTTAATACAAGCCATAATCCAATCCACAAATTTTTGGGAAATCCAAAAGCAAGAAGAGTGCATTCAATGAATCTCCAATTCAAGGAGTCAAAAGCTTTCATAATATCAACTTTAAAGGCAAATCTTGTGGAAATATGTCTCCTTTGATAACCTCTCATCATGTCATGAGCAATAAGGATATTTTCATGGATGAGCCTTCCCTTAGTGAATGCTGATTGATTCCAAGAGATGAAGTTGGGTAAGCATACCTTTATCCTACTTGCAATGAGCTTTGAGACGCACTTGTAGATGGTGTTACGACATGATATTGGCCTATAATATCCCAAGTGTGACTGATAGTGAATCTTCCAGTCGTGGAAAGATTCCATGAAATTCTATCCATTGTGCTTTCGTTAAGACTAAATTCTGGAACATCGACATGGGAGAGATGCATTGGCCAAGTCCAAGAACCATCAATGAAAATCTCACATACCTTTGCATGAATTGGGGGATGTGGGATGGCATTTGTCCATCGCTCAAAGAGAGAACCATCTTTGTGCCAATTATCGCTCCAAAAGAAGGTGTTTGCTCCATTTCCAACCTTGTGCTTAAGGAATCTTTTTGCAATGGGACGGCAGCCGAGAAGTGTTTTAAAAACCCGATTGCCTCCTTGGGAACTTGTGAATTCCAAATAGAAGAGTCTTTGATATAATTTGCTTGAACCCATTGACTCCAAAGTGTTTCTTTAATTGCATACATCCTCCAAAAAATTTTGAGCATGTATGTTAAGTTTACCTCCTCAATGCTTCGGATACCAAGCCCCCCCTCCTTAAGTGGGAGACAAATGTCCTTCCAAGCCACCCTAGGACCAATCCTCCACAAAAAGGCTTTGAATTTTGTTTCAATGGCGGCCATAACTCCTTCGTAAAAGGAAAGCGTTCACCCAATAAGCACAAATCTGAAGGAGAACCGATTTGATAAGCACTAGTCTCCCAGCAAAGGAGAGCCAATTGTTGCACCATGAGTCAAGCTTTGAAGTGATTTTTTCCAAGAGAGGACAGCAGTCAAGTTTTCTAAGCTTTCTTGAAACAGGTGGGATGCCCAAATAACAGATTGAAGCTCACCTTCTGAACTCAATTCTATCCGTGATTGCTCTTTTCTCCTCACTTGGAACTCCACCAAAGAAGATAACACTCTTAGCATTATTGATAATCAGCCCTGAGTGAGTTGAAAAGTTCTCAAAGTATCCACGATGCAATCAATAGAATTCATGTCCCCTTTACAAAAGATAAGAAGATCATCCGCAAAACAAAGATGATTAAGCTTTATGCTTCCACATTTTGGGTGAAAATGAAACTTCGGGTTGTTTGCCAAGTTGTTAAGCATGCACGAAAGAACCTCCATACAAAGGACAAAGAGATAAGGAGAGATAGGATCTCCTTGCCTAACGCCATTTGCACCCGAGAAGTAACCTTCCAAACCTCCATTGAGGGCAATGGAGAAGCTAGGAGTTTTAATACAAGCCATAATCCAATCCACAAATTTTTGGGAAATCCAAAAGCAAGAAGAGTGCATTCAATGAATCTCCAATTCAAGGAGTCAAAAGCTTTCATAATATCAACTTTAAAGGCAAATCTTGTGGAAATATGTCTCCTTTGATAACCTCTCATCATGTCATGAGCAATAAGGATATTTTCATGGATGAGCCTTCCCTTAGTGAATGCTGATTGATTCCAAGAGATGAAGTTGGGTAAGCATACCTTTATCCTACTTGCAATGAGCTTTGAGACGCACTTGTAGATGGTGTTACGACATGATATTGGCCTATAATATCCCAAGTGTGACTGAAAGGGAAGCTTCCACTCGGGGAAAGATTCCATGAAATTCTATCCACTGTGCTTTCGTTAAGACTAAATTCTGGAACATCGACATGGGAGAGATGCATTGGCCAATTCCAAGAACCATCAATGAAAATCTCACATACCTTTGCATGAATTGGGGGATGTGGGATGGCATTTGTCCATCGCTCAAAGAGAGAACCATCTTTGTGCCAATTATCGCTCCAAAAGAAGGTGTTTGCTCCATTTCCAACCTTGTGCTTAAGGAATCTTTTTGCAATGGGACGGCAGCCGAGAAGTGTTTTAAAAACCCGATTGCCTCCTTGGGAACTTGTGAATTCCAAATAGAAGAGTCTTTGATATAATTTGCTTGAACCCATTGACTCCAAAGTGTTTCTTTAATTGCATACATCCTCCAAAAAATTTTGAGCATGTATGTTAAGTTTACCTCCTCAATGCTTCGGATACCAAGCCCCCCCTCCTTAAGTGGGAGACAAATGTCCTTCCAAGCCACCCTAGGACCAGTCCCCCTCCACAAAAAGGCTTTGAATTTTGTTTCAATGGCGGCCATAACTCCTTCAGTAAAAGGAAAGCGTTCACCCAATAAGCACAAATCTGAAGGAGAACCGATTTGATAAGCACTAGTCTCCCAGCAAAGGAGAGCCAATTGTTGCACCATGAGTCAAGCTTTGAAGTGATTTTTTCCAAGAGAGGACAGCAGTCAAGTTTTCTAAGCTTTCTTGAAACAGGTGGGATGCCCAAATAACGGATTGGAAGCTCACCTTCTGAACTCAATTCTATCCGTGATTGCTCTTTTCTCCTCACTTGGAACTCCACCAAAGAAGATAACACTCTTAGCATTATTGATAATCAGCCCTGAGTGAGTTGAAAAAGTTCTCAAAGTATCCACGATGCAATCAATAGAATTCATGTCCCCTTTACAAAAGATAAGAAGATCATCCGCAAAACAAAGATGATTAAGCTTTATGCTTCCACATTTTGGGTGAAAATGAAACTTCGGGTTGTTTGCCAAGTTGTTAAGCATGCACGAAAGAACCTCCATACAAAGGACAAAGAGATAAGGAGAGATAGGATCTCCTTGCCTAACGCCATTTGCACCCGAGAAGTAACCTTCCAAACCTCCATTGAGGGCAATGGAGAAGCTAGGAGTTTTAATACAAGCCATAATCCAATCCACAAATTTTTGGGAAATCCAAAAGCAAGAAGAGTGCATTCAATGAATCTCCAATTCAAGGAGTCAAAAGCTTTCATAATATCAACTTTAAAGGCAAATCTTGTGGAAATATGTCTCCTTTGATAACCTCTCATCATGTCATGAGCAATAAGGATATTTTCATGGATGAGCCTTCCCTTAGTGAATGCTGATTGATTCCAAGAGATGAAGTTGGGTAAGCATACCTTTATCCTACTTGCAATGAGCTTTGAGACGCACTTGTAGATGGTGTTACGACATGATATTGGCCTATAATATCCCAAGTGTGACTGAAAGGGAAGCTTCCACTCGGGGAAAGATTCCATGAAATTCTATCCATTGTGCTTTCGTTAAGACTAAATTCTGGAACATCGACATGGGAGAGATGCATTGGCCAATTCAAGAACCATCAATGAAAATCTCACATACCTTTGCATGAATTGGGGGATGTGGGATGGCATTTGTCCATCGCTCAAAGAGAGAACCATCTTTGTGCCAATTATCGCTCCAAAAGAAGGTGTTTGCTCCATTTCCAACCTTGTGCTTAAGGAATCTTTTTGCAATGGGACGGCAGCCTAGAAGTGTTTTAAAAACCCGATTGCCTCCTTGGGATCTTGTGAATTGCAAATAGAAGAGTCTTTGATATAATTTGCTTGAACCCATTGACTCCAAAGTGTTTCTTTAATTGCATACATCCTCCAAAAATTTTGAGCATGTATGTTAAGTTTACCTCCTCAATGCTTGGATACCAAGCCCCCTCCTTAAGTGGGAGACAAATGTCCTTCCAAGCCACCCTAGGACCAGTCCTCCACAAAAAGGCTTTGAATTTTGTTTCAATGGCGGCCATAACTCCTTCAGGTAAAAGGAAAGCGTTCACCCAATAAGCACAAATCTGAAGGAGAACCGATTTGATAAGCACTAGTCTCCCAGCAAAGGAGAGCCAATTGTTGCACCATGAGTCAAGCTTTGAAGTGATTTTTTCCAAGAGAGGACAGCAGTCAAGTTTTCTAAGCTTTCTTGAAACAGGTGGGATGCCCAAATAACGGATTGGAAGCTCACCTTCTCGGAACTCAATTCTATCCGTGATTGCTCTTTTCTCCTCACTTGGAACTCCACCAAAGAAGATAACACTCTTAGCATTATTGATAATCAGCCCTGAGTGAGTTGAAAAAGTTCTCAAAGTATCCACGATGCAATCAATAGAATTCATGTCCCCTTTACAAAAGATAAGAAGATCATCCAAAACAAAGATGATTAAGCTTTATGCTTCCACATTTTGGGTGAAAATGAAACTTCGGGTTGTTTGCCAAGTTGTTAAGCATGCACGAAAGAACCTCCATACACAGGACAAAGAGATAAGGAGAGATAGGATCTCCTTGCCTAACGCCATTTGCACCCGAGAAGTAACCTTCCAAACCTCCATTGAGGGCAATGGAGAAGCTAGGAGTTTTAATACAAGCCATAATCCAATCCACAAATTTTTGGGAAATCCAAAAGCAAGAAGAGTGCATTCAATGAATCTCCAATTCAAGGAGTCAAAAGCTTTCATAATATCAACTTTAAAGGCAAATCTTGTGGAAATATGTCTCCTTTGATAACCTCTCATCATGTCATGAGCAATAAGGATATTTTCATGGATGAGCCTTCCCTTAGTGAATGCTGATTGATTCCAAGAGATGAAGTTGGGTAAGCATACCTTTATCCTACTTGCAATGAGCTTTGAGACGCACTTGTAGATGGTGTTACGACATGATATTGGCCTATAATATCCCAAGTGTGACTGAAAGGGAAGCTTCCAGTCGGGGAAAGATTCCATGAAATTCTATCCATTGTGCTTTCGTTAAGACTAAATTCTGGAACATCGACATGGGAGAGATGCATTGGCCAATTCCAAGAACCATCAATGAAAATCTCACATACCTTTGCATGAATTGGGGGATGTGGAATGGCATTTGTCCATCGCTCAAAGAGAGAACCATCTTTGTGCCAATTATCGCTCCAAAAGAAGGTGTTTGCTCCATTTCCATCCTTGTGCTTAAGGAATCTTTTTGCAATGGGACGGCAGCCTAGAAGTGTTTTAAAACCCGACTTGCCTCCTTGGGAGATTGTGAATTCCTAATAGAAGAGTCTTTGATATAATTTGCTTGAACCCATTGACTCCAAAGTGTTTCTTTAATTGCATACATCCTCCAAAAATTTTGAGCATGTATGTTAAGTTTACCTCCTCAATGCTTGGATACCAAGCCCCCTCCTTAAGTGGGAGACAAATGTCCTTCCAAGCCACCCTAGGACCAGTCCTCCACAAAAAGGCTTTGAATTTTGTTTCAATGGCGGCCATAACTCCTTCAGTAAAAGGAAAGCGTTCACCCAATAAGCACAAATCTGAAGGAGAACCGATTTGATAAGCACTAGTCTCCCAGCAAAGGAGAGCCAATTGTTGCACCATGAGTCAAGCTTTGAAGTGATTTTTTCCAAGAGAGGACAGCAGTCAAGTTTTCTAAGCTTTCTTGAAACAGGTGGGATGCCCAAATAACGGATTGAAGCTCACCTTCTCGGAACTCAATTCTATCCGTGATTGCTCTTTTCTCCTCACTTGGAACTCCACCAAAGAAGATAACACTCTTAGCATTATTGATAATCAGCCCTGAGTGAGTTGAAAAAGTTCTCAAAGTATCCACGATGCAATCAATAGAATTCATGTCCCCTTTACAAAAGATAAGAAGATCATCCGCAAAACAAAGATGATTAAGCTTTATGCTTCCACATTTTGGGTGAAAATGAAACTTCGGGTTGTTTGCCAAGTTGTTAAGCATGCACGAAAGAACCTCCATACACAGGACAAAGAGATAAGGAGAGATAGGATCTCCTTGCCTAACGCCATTTGCACCCGAGAAGTAACCTTCCAAACCTCCATTGAGGGCAATGGAGAAGCTAGGAGTTTTAATACAAGCCATAATCCAATCCACAAATTTTTGGGAAATCCAAAAGCAAGAAGAGTGCATTCAATGAATCTCCAATTCAAGGAGTCAAAAGCTTTCATAATATCAACTTTAAAGGCAAATCTTGTGGAAATATGTCTCCTTTGATAACCTCTCATCATGTCATGAGCAATAAGGATATTTTCATGGATGAGCCTTCCCTTAGTGAATGCTGATTGATTCCAAGAGATGAAGTTGGGTAAGCATACCTTTATCCTACTTGCAATGAGCTTTGAGACGCACTTGTAGATGGTGTTACGACATGATATTGGCCTATAATATCCCAAGTGTGACTGAAAGGAAGCTTCCACTCGGGAAAGATTCCATGAAATTCTATCCATTGTGCTTTCGTTAAGACTAAATTCTGGAACATCGACATGGGAGAGATGCATTGGCCAAGTTGAAGAACCATCAATGAAAATCTCACATACCTTTGCATGAATTGGGGGATGTGGGATGGCATTTGTCCATCGCTCAAAGAGAGAACCATCTTTGTGCCAATTATCGCTCCAAAAGAAGGTGTTTGCTCCATTTCCAACCTTGTGCTTAAGGAATCTTTTTGCAATGGGACGGCAGCCTAGAAGTGTTTTAAAAAACCAATTGCCTCCTTGGGAACTTGTGAATTCCAAATAGAAGAGTCTTTGATATAATTTGCTTGAACCCATTGACTCCAAAGTGTTTCTTTAATTGCATACATCCTCCAAAAATTTTGAGCATGTATGTTAAGTTTACCTCCTCAATGCTTGGATACCAAGCCCCCTCCTTAAGTGGGAGACAAATGTCCTTCCAAGCCACCCTAGGACCAGTCCTCCACAAAAAGGCTTTGAATTTTGTTTCAATGGCGGCCATAACTCCTTCAGTAAAAGGAAAGCGTTCACCCAATAAGCACAAATCTGAAGGAGAACCGATTTGATAAGCACTAGTCTCCCAGCAAAGGAGAGCCAATTGTTGCACCATGAGTAAAGCTTTGAAGTGATTTTTTCCAAGAGAGGACAGTCAAGTTTTCTAAGCTTTCTTGAAACAGGTGGGATTCCCAACTAACGGATTGGAAGCTCACCTTCTCGGAACTCAATTCTATCCGTGATTGCTCTTTTCTCCTCACTTGGAACTCCACCAAAGAAGATAACACTCTTAGCATTATTGATAATCAGCCCTGAGTGAGTTGAAAAAGTTCTCAAAGTATCCACGATGCAATCAATAGAATTCATGTCCCCTTTACAAAAGATAAGAAGATCATCCGCAAAACAAAGATGATTAAGCTTTATGCTTCCACATTTTGGGTGAAAATGAAACTTCGGGTTGTTTGCCAAGTTGTTAAGCATGCACGAAAGAACCTCCATACACAGGACAAAGAGATAAGGAGAGATAGGATCTCCTTGCCTAACGCCATTTGCACCCGAGAAGTAACCTTCCAAACCTCCATTGAGGGCAATGGAGAAGCTAGGAGTTTTAATACAAGCCATAATCCAATCCACAAATTTTTGGGAAATCCAAAAGCAAGAAGAGTGCATTCAATGAATCTCCAATTCAAGGAGTCAAAAGCTTTCATAATATCAACTTTAAAGGCAAATCTTGTGGAAATATGTCTCCTTTGATAACCTCTCATCATGTCATGAGCAATAAGGATATTTTCATGGATGAGCCTTCCCTTAGTGAATGCTGATTGATTCCAAGAGATGAAGTTGGGTAAGCATACCTTTATCCTACTTGCAATGAGCTTTGAGACGCACTTGTAGATGGTGTTACGACATGATATTGGCCTATAATATCCCAAGTGTGACTGAAAGGAAGCTTCCACTCGGGAAAGATTCCATGAAATTCTATCCATTGTGCTTTCGTTAAGACTAAATTCTGGAACATCGACATGGGAGAGATGCATTGGCCAATTCAAGAACCATCAATGAAAATCTCACATACCTTTGCATGAATTGGGGGATGTGGGATGGCATTTGTCCATCGCTCAAAGAGAGAACCATCTTTGTGCCAATTATCGCTCCAAAAGAAGGTGTTTGCTCCATTTCCAACCTTGTGCTTAAGGAATCTTTTTGCAATGGGACGGCAGCCTAGAAGTGTTTTAAAAACCCGACTTGCCTCCTTGGGAGCTTGTGAATTCCAAATAGAAGAGTCTTTGATATAATTTGCTTGAACCCATTGACTCCAAAGTGTTTCTTTAATTGCATACATCCTCCAAAAAATTTTGAGCATGTATGTTAAGTTTACCTCCTCAATGCTTCGGATACCAAGCCCCCCCTCCTTAAGTGGGAGACAAATGTCCTTCCAAGCCACCCTAGGACCAGTCCTCCACAAAAAGGCTTTGAATTTTGTTTCAATGGCGGCCATAACTCCTTCAGGTAAAAGGAAAGCGTTCACCCAATAAGCACAAATCTGAAGGAGAACCGATTTGATAAGCACTAGTCTCCCAGCAAAGGAGAGCCAATTGTTGCACCATGAGTCAAGCTTTGAAGTGATTTTTTCCAAGAGAGGACAGCAGTCAAGTTTTCTAAGCTTTCTTGAAACAGGTGGGATGCCCAAATAACGGATTGAAGCTCACCTTCTCGGAACTCAATTCTATCCGTGATTGCTCTTTTCTCCTCACTTGGAACTCCACCAAAGAAGATAACACTCTTAGCATTATTGATAATCAGCCCTGAGTGAGTTGAAAAAGTTCTCAAAGTATCCACGATGCAATCAATAGAATTCATGTCCCCTTTACAAAAGATAAGAAGATCATCCGCAAAACAAAGATGATTAAGCTTTATGCTTCCACATTTTGGGTGAAAATGAAACTTCGGGTTGTTTGCCAAGTTGTTAAGCATGCACGAAAGAACCTCCATACACAGGACAAAGAGATAAGGAGAGATAGGATCTCCTTGCCTAACGCCATTTGCACCCGAGAAGTAACCTTCCAAACCTCCATTGAGGGCAATGGAGAAGCTAGGAGTTTTAATACAAGCCATAATCCAATCCACAAATTTTTGGGAAATCCAAAAGCAAGAAGAGTGCATTCAATGAATCTCCAATTCAAGGAGTCAAAAGCTTTCATAATATCAACTTTAAAGGCAAATCTTGTGGAAATATGTCTCCTTTGATAACCTCTCATCATGTCATGAGCAATAAGGATATTTTCATGGATGAGCCTTCCCTTAGTGAATGCTGATTGATTCCAAGAGATGAAGTTGGGTAAGCATACCTTTATCCTACTTGCAATGAGCTTTGAGACGCACTTGTAGATGGTGTTACGACATGATATTGGCCTATAATATCCCAAGTGTGACTGAAAGGGAAGCTTCCACTGGGAAAGATTCCATGAAATTCTATCCATTGTGCTTTCGTTAAGACTAAATTCTGGAACATCGACATGGGAGAGATGCATTGGCCAATTCAAGAACCATCAATGAAAATCTCACATACCTTTGCATGAATTGGGGGATGTGGGATGGCATTTGTCCATCGCTCAAAGAGAGAACCATCTTTGTGCCAATTATCGCTCCAAAAGAAGGTGTTTGCTCCATTTCCAACCTTGTGCTTAAGGAATCTTTTTGCAATGGGACGGCAGCCTAGAAGTGTTTTAAAACCCGACTTGCCTCCTTGGGAGCTTGTGAATTCCAAATAGAAGAGTCTTTGATATAATTTGCTTGAACCCATTGACTCCAAAGTGTTTCTTTAATTGCATACATCCTCCAAAAAATTTTGAGCATGTATGTTAAGTTTACCTCCTCAATGCTTCGGATACCAAGCCCCCCCTCCTTAAGTGGGAGACAAATGTCCTTCCAAGCCACCCTAGGACCAGTCCTCCACAAAAAGGCTTTGAATTTTGTTTCAATGGCGGCCATAACTCCTTCAGGTAAAAGGAAAGCGTTCACCCAATAAGCACAAATCTGAAGGAGAACCGATTTGATAAGCACTAGTCTCCCAGCAAAGGAGAGCCAATTGTTGCACCATGAGTCAAGCTTTGAAGTGATTTTTTCCAAGAGAGGACAGCAGTCAAGTTTTCTAAGCTTTCTTGAAACAGGTGGGATGCCCAAATAACGGATTGAAGCTCACCTTCTGAACTCAATTCTATCCGTGATTGCTCTTTTCTCCTCACTTGGAACTCCACCAAAGAAGATAACACTCTTAGCATTATTGATAATCAGCCCTGAGTGAGTTGAAAAAGTTCTCAAAGTATCCACGATGCAATCAATAGAATTCATGTCCCCTTTACAAAAGATAAGAAGATCATCCGCAAAACAAAGATGATTAAGCTTTATGCTTCCACATTTTGGGTGAAAATGAAACTTCGGGTTGTTTGCCAAGTTGTTAAGCATGCACGAAAGAACCTCCATACACAGGACAAAGAGATAAGGAGAGATAGGATCTCCTTGCCTAACGCCATTTGCACCCGAGAAGTAACCTTCCAAACCTCCATTGAGGGCAATGGAGAAGCTAGGAGTTTTAATACAAGCCATAATCCAATCCACAAATTTTTGGGAAATCCAAAAGCAAGAAGAGTGCATTCAATGAATCTCCAATTCAAGGAGTCAAAAGCTTTCATAATATCAACTTTAAAGGCAAATCTTGTGGAAATATGTCTCCTTTGATAACCTCTCATCATGTCATGAGCAATAAGGATATTTTCATGGATGAGCCTTCCCTTAGTGAATGCTGATTGATTCCAAGAGATGAAGTTGGGTAAGCATACCTTTATCCTACTTGCAATGAGCTTTGAGACGCACTTGTAGATGGTGTTACGACATGATATTGGCCTATAATATCCCAAGTGTGACTGAAAGGAAGCTTCCACTGGGAAAGATTCCATGAAATTCTATCCATTGTGCTTTCGTTAAGACTAAATTCTGGAACATCGACATGGGAGAGATGCATTGGCCAATTCAAGAACCATCAATGAAAATCTCACATACCTTTGCATGAATTGGGGGATGTGGGATGGCATTTGTCCATCGCTCAAAGAGAGAACCATCTTTGTGCCAATTATCGCTCCAAAAGAAGGTGTTTGCTCCATTTCCAACCTTGTGCTTAAGGAATCTTTTTGCAATGGGACGGCAGCCTAGAAGTGTTTTAAAAACCCGACTTGCCTCCTTGGGAGCTTGTGAATTCCAAATAGAAGAGTCTTTGATATAATTTGCTTGAACCCATTGACTCCAAAGTGTTTCTTTCATTGCATACATCCTCCAAAAATTTTGAGCATGTATGTTAAGTTTACCTCCTCAATGCTTCGGATACCAAGCCCCCCCTCCTTAAGTGGGAGACAAATGTCCTTCCAAGCCACCCTAGGACCAGTCCCCCTCCACAAAAAGGCTTTGAATTTTGTTTCAATGGCGGCCATAACTCCTTCAGTAAAAGGAAAGCGTTCACCCAATAAGCACAAATCTGAAGGAGAACCGATTTGATAAGCACTAGTCTCCCAGCAAAGGAGAGCCAATTGTTGCACCATGAGTCAAGCTTTGAAGTGATTTTTTCCAAGAGAGGACAGCAGTCAAGTTTTCTAAGCTTTCTTGAAACAGGTGGGATGCCCAAATAACGGATTGAAGCTCACCTTCTCGGAACTCAATTCTATCCGTGATTGCTCTTTTCTCCTCACTTGGAACTCCACCAAAGAAGATAACACTCTTAGCATTATTGATAATCAGCCCTGAGTGAGTTGAAAAAGTTCTCAAAGTATCCACGATGCAATCAATAGAATTCATGTCCCCTTTACAAAAGATAAGAAGATCATCCGCAAAACAAAGATGATTAAGCTTTATGCTTCCACATTTTGGGTGAAAATGAAACTTCGGGTTGTTTGCCAAGTTGTTAAGCATGCACGAAAGAACCTCCATACACAGGACAAAGAGATAAGGAGAGATAGGATCTCCTTGCCTAACGCCATTTGCACCCGAGAAGTAACCTTCCAAACCTCCATTGAGGGCAATGGAGAAGCTAGGAGTTTTAATACAAGCCATAATCCAATCCACAAATTTTTGGGAAATCCAAAAGCAAGAAGAGTGCATTCAATGAATCTCCAATTCAAGGAGTCAAAAGCTTTCATAATATCAACTTTAAAGGCAAATCTTGTGGAAATATGTCTCCTTTGATAACCTCTCATCATGTCATGAGCAATAAGGATATTTTCATGGATGAGCCTTCCCTTAGTGAATGCTGATTGATTCCAAGAGATGAAGTTGGGTAAGCATACCTTTATCCTACTTGCAATGAGCTTTGAGACGCACTTGTAGATGGTGTTACGACATGATATTGGCCTATAATATCCCAAGTGTGACTGAAAGGAAGCTTCCACTCGGGAAAGATTCCATGAAATTCTATCCATTGTGCTTTCGTTAAGACTAAATTCTGGAACATCGACATGGGAGAGATGCATTGGCCAATTCAAGAACCATCAATGAAAATCTCACATACCTTTGCATGAATTGGGGGATGTGGGATGGCATTTGTCCATCGCTCAAAGAGAGAACCATCTTTGTGCCAATTATCGCTCCAAAAGAAGGTGTTTGCTCCATTTCCAACCTTGTGCTTAAGGAATCTTTTTGCAATGGGACGGCAGCCTAGAAGTGTTTTAAAAACCCGACTTGCCTCCTTGGGAGCTTGTGAATTCCAAATAGAAGAGTCTTTGATATAATTTGCTTGAACCCATTGACTCCAAAGTGTTTCTTTCATTGCATACATCCTCCATTCTTTTTTGAGCATGTATGTTAAGTTTACCTCCTCAATGCTTCGGATACCAAGCCCCCCCTCCTTAAGTGGGAGACAAATGTCCTTCCAAGCCACCCTAGGACCAGTCCCCCTCCACAAAAAGGCTTTGAATTTTGTTTCAATGGCGGCCATAACTCCTTCAGGTAAAAGGAAAGCGTTCACCCAATAAGCACAAATCTGAAGGAGAACCGATTTGATAAGCACTAGTCTCCCAGCAAAGGAGAGCCAATTGTTGCACCATGAGTCAAGCTTTGAAGTGATTTTTTCCAAGAGAGGACAGCAGTCAAGTTTTCTAAGCTTTCTTGAAACAGGTGGGATGCCCAAATAACGGATTGAAGCTCACCTTCTCGGAACTCAATTCTATCCGTGATTGCTCTTTTCTCCTCACTTGGAACTCCACCAAAGAAGATAACACTCTTAGCATTATTGATAATCAGCCCTGAGTGAGTTGAAAAAGTTCTCAAAGTATCCACGATGCAATCAATAGAATTCATGTCCCCTTTACAAAAGATAAGAAGATCATCCGCAAAACAAAGATGATTAAGCTTTATGCTTCCACATTTTGGGTGAAAATGAAACTTCGGGTTGTTTGCCAAGTTGTTAAGCATGCACGAAAGAACCTCCATACACAGGACAAAGAGATAAGGAGAGATAGGATCTCCTTGCCTAACGCCATTTGCACCAGAAGTAACCTTCCAAACCTCCATTGAGGGCAATGGAGAAGCTAGGAGTTTTAATACAAGCCATAATCCAATCCACAAATTTTTGGGAAATCCAAAAGCAAGAAGAGTGCATTCAATGAATCTCCAATTCAAGGAGTCAAAAGCTTTCATAATATCAACTTTAAAGGCAAATCTTGTGGAAATATGTCTCCTTTGATAACCTCTCATCATGTCATGAGCAATAAGGATATTTTCATGGATGAGCCTTCCCTTAGTGAATGCTGATTGATTCCAAGAGATGAAGTTGGGTAAGCATACCTTTATCCTACTTGCAATGAGCTTTGAGACGCACTTGTAGATGGTGTTACGACATGATATTGGCCTATAATATCCCAAGTGTGACTGAAAGGGAAGCTTCCACTCGGGGAAAGATTCCATGAAATTCTATCCACTGTGCTTTCGTTAAGACTAAATTCTGGAACATCGACATGGGAGAGATGCATTGGCCAATTCCAAGAACCATCAATGAAAATCTCACATACCTTTGCATGAATTGGGGGATGTGGGATGGCATTTGTCCATCGCTCAAAGAGAGAACCATCTTTGTGCCAATTATCGCTCCAAAAGAAGGTGTTTGCTCCATTTCCAACCTTGTGCTTAAGGAATCTTTTTGCAATGGGACGGCAGCCTAGAAGTGTTTTAAAAACCCGACTTGCCTCCTTGGGAGCTTGTGAATTCCAAATAGAAGAGTCTTTGATATAATTTGCTTGAACCCATTGACTCCAAAGTGTTTCTTTCATTGCATACATCCTCCAAAAATTTTGAGCATGTATGTTAAGTTTACCTCCTCAATGCTTGGATACCAAGCCCCCTCCTTAAGTGGGAGACAAATGTCCTTCCAAGCCACCCTAGGACCAGTCCTCCACAAAAAGGCTTTGAATTTTGTTTCAATGGCGGCCATAACTCCTTCAGTAAAAGGAAAGCGTTCACCCAATAAGCACAAATCTGAAGGAGAACCGATTTGATAAGCACTAGTCTCCCAGCAAAGGAGAGCCAATTGTTGCACCATGAGTCAAGCTTTGAAGTGATTTTTTCCAAGAGAGGACAGCAGTCAAGTTTTCTAAGCTTTCTTGAAACAGGTGGGATGCCCAAATAACGGATTTGAAGCTCACCTTCTCGGAACTCAATTCTATCCGTGATTGCTCTTTTCTCCTCACTTGGAACTCCACCAAAGAAGATAACACTCTTAGCATTATTGATAATCAGCCCTGAGTGAGTTGAAAAAGTTCTCAAAGTATCCACGATGCAATCAATAGAATTCATGTCCCCTTTACAAAAGATAAGAAGATCATCCGCAAAACAAAGATGATTAAGCTTTATGCTTCCACATTTTGGGTGAAAATGAAACTTCGGGTTGTTTGCCAAGTTGTTAAGCATGCACGAAAGAACCTCCATACACAGGACAAAGAGATAAGGAGAGATAGGATCTCCTTGCCTAACGCCATTTGCACCCTAGAAGTAACCTTCCAAACCTCCATTGAGGGCAATGGAGAAGCTAGGAGTTTTAATACAAGCCATAATCCAATCCACAAATTTTTGGGAAATCCAAAAGCAAGAAGAGTGCATTCAATGAATCTCCAATTCAAGGAGTCAAAAGCTTTCATAATATCAACTTTAAAGGCAAATCTTGTGGAAATATGTCTCCTTTGATAACCTCTCATCATGTCATGAGCAATAAGGATATTTTCATGGATGAGCCTTCCCTTAGTGAATGCTGATTGATTCCAAGAGATGAAGTTGGGTAAGCATACCTTTATCCTACTTGCAATGAGCTTTGAGACGCACTTGTAGATGGTGTTACGACATGATATTGGCCTATAATATCCCAAGTGTGACTGAAAGGAAGCTTCCACTCGGGAAAGATTCCATGAAATTCTATCCACGTGCTTTCGTTAAGACTAAATTCTGGAACATCGACATGGGAGAGATGCATTGGCCAATTCAAGAACCATCAATGAAAATCTCACATACCTTTGCATGAATTGGGGGATGTGGGATGGCATTTGTCCATCGCTCAAAGAGAGAACCATCTTTGTGCCAATTATCGCTCCAAAAGAAGGTGTTTGCTCCATTTCCAACCTTGTGCTTAAGGAATCTTTTTGCAATGGGACGGCAGCCTAGAAGTGTTTTAAAAACCCGACTTGCCTCCTTGGGAGCTTGTGAATTCCAAATAGAAGAGTCTTTGATATAATTTGCTTGAACCCATTGACTCCAAAGTGTTTCTTTCATTGCATACATCCTCCAAAAATTTTGAGCATGTATGTTAAGTTTACCTCCTCAATGCTTCGGATACCAAGCCCCCCCTCCTTAAGTGGGAGACAAATGTCCTTCCAAGCCACCCTAGGACCAGTCCCCCTCCACAAAAAGGCTTTGAATTTTGTTTCAATGGCGGCCATAACTCCTTCAGTAAAAGGAAAGCGTTCACCCAATAAGCACAAATCTGAAGGAGAACCGATTTGATAAGCACTAGTCTCCCAGCAAAGGAGAGCCAATTGTTGCACCATGAGTCAAGCTTTGAAGTGATTTTTTCCAAGAGAGGACAGCAGTCAAGTTTTCTAAGCTTTCTTGAAACAGGTGGGATGCCCAAATAACGGTTGGAAGCTCACCTTCTCGAACTCAATTCTATCCGTGATTGCTCTTTTCTCCTCACTTGGAACTCCACCAAAGAAGATAACACTCTTAGCATTATTGATAATCAGCCCTGAGTGAGTTGAAAAAGTTCTCAAAGTATCCACGATGCAATCAATAGAATTCATGTCCCCTTTACAAAAGATAAGAAGATCATCCGCAAAACAAAGATGATTAAGCTTTATGCTTCCACATTTTGGGTGAAAATGAAACTTCGGGTTGTTTGCCAAGTTGTTAAGCATGCACGAAAGAACCTCCATACACAGGACAAAGAGATAAGGAGAGATAGGATCTCCTTGCCTAACGCCATTTGCACCCGAGAAGTAACCTTCCAAACCTCCATTGAGGGCAATGGAGAAGCTAGGAGTTTTAATACAAGCCATAATCCAATCCACAAATTTTTGGGAAATCCAAAAGCAAGAAGAGTGCATTCAATGAATCTCCAATTCAAGGAGTCAAAAGCTTTCATAATATCAACTTTAAAGGCAAATCTTGTGGAAATATGTCTCCTTTGATAACCTCTCATCATGTCATGAGCAATAAGGATATTTTCATGGATGAGCCTTCCCTTAGTGAATGCTGATTGATTCCAAGAGATGAAGTTGGGTAAGCATACCTTTATCCTACTTGCAATGAGCTTTGAGACGCACTTGTAGATGGTGTTACGACATGATATTGGCCTATAATATCCCAAGTGTGACTGAAAGGGAAGCTTCCACTCGGGGAAAGATTCCATGAAATTCTATCCACTGTGCTTTCGTTAAGACTAAATTCTGGAACATCGACATGGGAGAGATGCATTGGCCAATTCCAAGAACCATCAATGAAAATCTCACATACCTTTGCATGAATTGGGGGATGTGGGATGGCATTTGTCCATCGCTCAAAGAGAGAACCATCTTTGTGCCAATTATCGCTCCAAAAGAAGGTGTTTGCTCCATTTCCAACCTTGTGCTTAAGGAATCTTTTTGCAATGGGACGGCAGCCTAGAAGTGTTTTAAAAACCCGACTTGCCTCCTTGGGAGCTTGTGAATTCCAAATAGAAGAGTCTTTGATATAATTTGCTTGAACCCATTGACTCCAAAGTGTTTCTTTCATTGCATACATCCTCCATAAAATTTTGAGCATGTATGTTAAGTTTACCTCCTCAATGCTTCGGATACCAAGCCCCCCCTCCTTAAGTGGGAGACAAATGTCCTTCCAAGCCACCCTAGGACCAGTCCCCCTCCACAAAAAGGCTTTGAATTTTGTTTCAATGGCGGCCATAACTCCTTCAGGTAAAAGGAAAGCGTTCACCCAATAAGCACAAATCTGAAGGAGAACCGATTTGATAAGCACTAGTCTCCCAGCAAAGGAGAGCCAATTGTTGCACCATGAGTCAAGCTTTGAAGTGATTTTTTCCAAGAGAGGACAGCAGTCAAGTTTTCTAAGCTTTCTTGAAACAGGTGGGATGCCCAAATAACGGATTGAAGCTCACCTTCTCGCAACTCAATTCTATCCGTGATTGCTCTTTTCTCCTCACTTGGAACTCCACCAAAGAAGATAACACTCTTAGCATTATTGATAATCAGCCCTGAGTGAGTTGAAAAAGTTCTCAAAGTATCCACGATGCAATCAATAGAATTCATGTCCCCTTTACAAAAGATAAGAAGATCATCCGCAAAACAAAGATGATTAAGCTTTATGCTTCCACATTTTGGGTGAAAATGAAACTTCGGGTTGTTTGCCAAGTTGTTAAGCATGCACGAAAGAACCTCCATACACAGGACAAAGAGATAAGGAGAGATAGGATCTCCTTGCCTAACGCCATTTGCACGAGAAGTAACCTTCCAAACCTCCATTGAGGGCAATGGAGAAGCTAGGAGTTTTAATACAAGCCATAATCCAATCCACAAATTTTTGGGAAATCCAAAAGCAAGAAGAGTGCATTCAATGAATCTCCAATTCAAGGAGTCAAAAGCTTTCATAATATCAACTTTAAAGGCAAATCTTGTGGAAATATGTCTCCTTTGATAACCTCTCATCATGTCATGAGCAATAAGGATATTTTCATGGATGAGCCTTCCCTTAGTGAATGCTGATTGATTCCAAGAGATGAAGTTGGGTAAGCATACCTTTATCCTACTTGCAATGAGCTTTGAGACGCACTTGTAGATGGTGTTACGACATGATATTGGCCTATAATATCCCAAGTGTGACTGAAAGGAAGCTTCCACTCGGGAAAGATTCCATGAAATTCTATCCACTGTGCTTCCGTTAAGACTCAATTCAGGAACAGCGACATGGGAGAGATGCATTGGCCAAGTCCAAGAACCATCAATGAAAATCTCACATACCTTTGCATGAATTGGGGGATGTGGGATGGCATTTGTCCATCGCTCAAAGAGAGAACCATCTTTGTGCCAATTATCGCTCCAAAAGAAGGTGTTTGCTCCATTTCCAACCTTGTGCTTAAGGAATCTTTTTGCAATGGGACGGCAGCCTAGAAGTGTTTTAAAACCCGACTTGCCTCCTTGGGAGCTTGTGAATTCCAAATAGAAGAGTCTTTGATATAATTTGCTTGAACCCATTGACTCCAAAGTGTTTCTTTCATTGCATACATCCTCCAAAAATTTTGAGCATGTATGTTAAGTTTACCTCCTCAATGCTTCGGATACCAAGCCCCCCCTCCTTAAGTGGGAGACAAATGTCCTTCCAAGCCACCCTAGGACCAGTCCCCCTCCACAAAAAGGCTTTGAATTTTGTTTCAATGGCGGCCATAACTCCTTCAGGTAAAAGGAAAGCGTTCACCCAATAAGCACAAATCTGAAGGAGAACCGATTTGATAAGCACTAGTCTCCCAGCAAAGGAGAGCCAATTGTTGCACCATGAGTAAAGCTTTGAAGTGATTTTTTCCAAGAGAGGACAGTCAAGTTTTCTAAGCTTTCTTGAAACAGGTGGGATGCCCAAATAACGGATTGAAGCTCACCTTCTGAACTCAATTCTATCCGTGATTGCTCTTTTCTCCTCACTTGGAACTCCACCAAAGAAGATAACACTCTTAGCATTATTGATAATCAGCCCTGAGTGAGTTGAAAAAGTTCTCAAAGTATCCACGATGCAATCAATAGAATTCATGTCCCCTTTACAAAAGATAAGAAGATCATCCGCAAAACAAAGATGATTAAGCTTTATGCTTCCACATTTTGGGTGAAAATGAAACTTCGGGTTGTTTGCCAAGTTGTTAAGCATGCACGAAAGAACCTCCATACACAGGACAAAGAGATAAGGAGAGATAGGATCTCCTTGCCTAACGCCATTTGCAGCCCAGAAGTAACCTTCCAAACCTCCATTGAGGGCAATGGAGAAGCTAGGAGTTTTAATACAAGCCATAATCCAATCCACAAATTTTTGGGAAATCCAAAAGCAAGAAGAGTGCATTCAATGAATCTCCAATTCAAGGAGTCAAAAGCTTTCATAATATCAACTTTAAAGGCAAATCTTGTGGAAATATGTCTCCTTTGATAACCTCTCATCATGTCATGAGCAATAAGGATATTTTCATGGATGAGCCTTCCCTTAGTGAATGCTGATTGATTCCAAGAGATGAAGTTGGGTAAGCATACCTTTATCCTACTTGCAATGAGCTTTGAGACGCACTTGTAGATGGTGTTACGACATGATATTGGCCTATAATATCCCAAGTGTGACTGAAAGGGAAGCTTCCACTCGGGGAAAGATTCCATGAAATTCTATCCACTGTGCTTTCGTTAAGACTAAATTCTGGAACATCGACATGGGAGAGATGCATTGGCCAATTCCAAGAACCATCAATGAAAATCTCACATACCTTTGCATGAATTGGGGGATGTGGGATGGCATTTGTCCATCGCTCAAAGAGAGAACCATCTTTGTGCCAATTATCGCTCCAAAAGAAGGTGTTTGCTCCATTTCCAACCTTGTGCTTAAGGAATCTTTTTGCAATGGGACGGCAGCCTAGAAGTGTTTTAAAAACCCGACTTGCCTCCTTGGGAGCTTGTGAATTCCAAATAGAAGAGTCTTTGATATAATTTGCTTGAACCCATTGACTCCAAAGTGTTTCTTTCATTGCATACATCCTCCAAAAAATTTTGAGCATGTATGTTAAGTTTACCTCCTCAATGCTTCGGATACCAAGCCCCCCCTCCTTAAGTGGGAGACAAATGTCCTTCCAAGCCACCCTAGGACCAGTCCCCCTCCACAAAAAGGCTTTGAATTTTGTTTCAATGGCGGCCATAACTCCTTCAGGTAAAAGGAAAGCGTTCACCCAATAAGCACAAATCTGAAGGAGAACCGATTTGATAAGCACTAGTCTCCCAGCAAAGGAGAGCCAATTGTTGCACCATGAGTCAAGCTTTGAAGTGATTTTTTCCAAGAGAGGACAGCAGTCAAGTTTTCTAAGCTTTCTTGAAACAGGTGGGATGCCCAAATAACGGATTGGAAGCTCACCTTCTCGGAACTCAATTCTATCCGTGATTGCTCTTTTCTCCTCACTTGGAACTCCACCAAAGAAGATAACACTCTTAGCATTATTGATAATCAGCCCTGAGTGAGTTGAAAAAGTTCTCAAAGTATCCACGATGCAATCAATAGAATTCATGTCCCCTTTACAAAAGATAAGAAGATCATCCGCAAAACAAAGATGATTAAGCTTTATGCTTCCACATTTTGGGTGAAAATGAAACTTCGGGTTGTTTGCCAAGTTGTTAAGCATGCACGAAAGAACCTCCATACACAGGACAAAGAGATAAGGAGAGATAGGATCTCCTTGCCTAACGCCATTTGCACCCGAGAAGTAACCTTCCAAACCTCCATTGAGGGCAATGGAGAAGCTAGGAGTTTTAATACAAGCCATAATCCAATCCACAAATTTTTGGGAAATCCAAAAGCAAGAAGAGTGCATTCAATGAATCTCCAATTCAAGGAGTCAAAAGCTTTCATAATATCAACTTTAAAGGCAAATCTTGTGGAAATATGTCTCCTTTGATAACCTCTCATCATGTCATGAGCAATAAGGATATTTTCATGGATGAGCCTTCCCTTAGTGAATGCTGATTGATTCCAAGAGATGAAGTTGGGTAAGCATACCTTTATCCTACTTGCAATGAGCTTTGAGACGCACTTGTAGATGGTGTTACGACATGATATTGGCCTATAATATCCCAAGTGTGACTGAAAGTGAAGCTTCCACTCGGTTAAAGATTCCATGAAATTCTATCCACTGTGCTTTCGTTAAGACTAAATTCTGGAACATCGACATGGGAGAGATGCATTGGCCAAGTCCAAGAACCATCAATGAAAATCTCACATACCTTTGCATGAATTGGGGGATGTGGGATGGCATTTGTCCATCGCTCAAAGAGAGAACCATCTTTGTGCCAATTATCGCTCCAAAAGAAGGTGTTTGCTCCATTTCCAACCTTGTGCTTAAGGAATCTTTTTGCAATGGGACGGCAGCCTAGAAGTGTTTTAAAAACCCGACTTGCCTCCTTGGGAGCTTGTGAATTCCAAATAGAAGAGTCTTTGATATAATTTGCTTGAACCCATTGACTCCAAAGTGTTTCTTTCATTGCATACATCCTCCAAAAATTTTGAGCATGTATGTTAAGTTTACCTCCTCAATGCTTCGGATACCAAGCCCCCCCTCCTTAAGTGGGAGACAAATGTCCTTCCAAGCCACCCTAGGACCAGTCCCCCTCCACAAAAAGGCTTTGAATTTTGTTTCAATGGCGGCCATAACTCCTTCAGGTAAAAGGAAAGCGTTCACCCAATAAGCACAAATCTGAAGGAGAACCGATTTGATAAGCACTAGTCTCCCAGCAAAGGAGAGCCAATTGTTGCACCATGAGTCAAGCTTTGAAGTGATTTTTTCCAAGAGAGGACAGCAGTCAAGTTTTCTAAGCTTTCTTGAAACAGGTGGGATGCCCAAATAACGGATTGGAAGCTCACCTTCTCGGAACTCAATTCTATCCGTGATTGCTCTTTTCTCCTCACTTGGAACTCCACCAAAGAAGATAACACTCTTAGCATTATTGATAATCAGCCCTGAGTGAGTTGAAAAAGTTCTCAAAGTATCCACGATGCAATCAATAGAATTCATGTCCCCTTTACAAAAGATAAGAAGATCATCAGCAAAACAAAGATGATTAAGCTTTATGCTTCCACATTTTGGGTGAAAATGAAACTTCGGGTTGTTTGCCAAGTTGTTAAGCATGCACGAAAGAACCTCCATACACAGGACAAAGAGATAAGGAGAGATAGGATCTCCTTGCCTAACGCCATTTGCACAGAAGTAACCTTCCAAACCTCCATTGAGGGCAATGGAGAAGCTAGGAGTTTTAATACAAGCCATAATCCAATCCACAAATTTTTGGGAAATCCAAAAGCAAGAAGAGTGCATTCAATGAATCTCCAATTCAAGGAGTCAAAAGCTTTCATAATATCAACTTTAAAGGCAAATCTTGTGGAAATATGTCTCCTTTGATAACCTCTCATCATGTCATGAGCAATAAGGATATTTTCATGGATGAGCCTTCCCTTAGTGAATGCTGATTGATTCCAAGAGATGAAGTTGGGTAAGCATACCTTTATCCTACTTGCAATGAGCTTTGAGACGCACTTGTAGATGGTGTTACGACATGATATTGGCCTATAATATCCCAAGTGTGACTGAAAGGGAAGCTTCCACTCGGGGAAAGATTCCATGAAATTCTATCCACTGTGCTTTCGTTAAGACTAAATTCTGGAACATCGACATGGGAGAGATGCATTGGCCAATTCCAAGAACCATCAATGAAAATCTCACATACCTTTGCATGAATTGGGGGATGTGGGATGGCATTTGTCCATCGCTCAAAGAGAGAACCATCTTTGTGCCAATTATCGCTCCAAAAGAAGGTGTTTGCTCCATTTCCAACCTTGTGCTTAAGGAATCTTTTTGCAATGGGACGGCAGCCTAGAAGTGTTTTAAAAACCCGACTTGCCTCCTTGGGAGCTTGTGAATTCCAAATAGAAGAGTCTTTGATATAATTTGCTTGAACCCATTGACTCCAAAGTGTTTCTTTCATTGCATACATCCTCCAAAAATTTTGAGCATGTATGTTAAGTTTACCTCCTCAATGCTTGGATACCAAGCCCCCTCCTTAAGTGGGAGACAAATGTCCTTCAGGCCACCCTAGGACCAGTCCCCCTCCACAAAAAGGCTTTGAATTTTGTTTCAATGGCGGCCATAACTCCTTCAGGTAAAAGGAAAGCGTTCACCCAATAAGCACAAATCTGAAGGAGAACCGATTTGATAAGCACTAGTCTCCCAGCAAAGGAGAGCCAATTGTTGCACCATGAGTCAAGCTTTGAAGTGATTTTTTCCAAGAGAGGACAGCAGTCAAGTTTTCTAAGCTTTCTTGAAACAGGTGGGATGCCCAAATAACGGATTGAAGCTCACCTTCTCGGAACTCAATTCTATCCGTGATTGCTCTTTTCTCCTCACTTGGAACTCCACCAAAGAAGATAACACTCTTAGCATTATTGATAATCAGCCCTGAGTGAGTTGAAAAAGTTCTCAAAGTATCCACGATGCAATCAATAGAATTCATGTCCCCTTTACAAAAGATAAGAAGATCAACCATAAAACAAAGATGATTAAGCTTTATGCTTCCACATTTTGGGTGAAAATGAAACTTCGGGTTGTTTGCCAAGTTGTTAAGCATGCACGAAAGAACCTCCATACACAGGACAAAGAGATAAGGAGAGATAGGATCTCCTTGCCTAACGCCATTTGCACAGAAGTAACCTTCCAAACCTCCATTGAGGGCAATGGAGAAGCTAGGAGTTTTAATACAAGCCATAATCCAATCCACAAATTTTTGGGAAATCCAAAAGCAAGAAGAGTGCATTCAATGAATCTCCAATTCAAGGAGTCAAAAGCTTTCATAATATCAACTTTAAAGGCAAATCTTGTGGAAATATGTCTCCTTTGATAACCTCTCATCATGTCATGAGCAATAAGGATATTTTCATGGATGAGCCTTCCCTTAGTGAATGCTGATTGATTCCAAGAGATGAAGTTGGGTAAGCATACCTTTATCCTACTTGCAATGAGCTTTGAGACGCACTTGTAGATGGTGTTACGACATGATATTGGCCTATAATATCCTTGACCATGGAGGATTTGAAGTTTTTGGCACAAGAGTAACAATTGTGGCATTTACCTCTTTGAGGAGATTGCTTGATTCAAAAAAAGACCTGATTGCATTCAATACATCCTTCCCCACAATCTCCCACGCAACCTTGTAAAAATGGGAAGTGCAGCCATCCGGACCCGGGCTTTTGTTTGGGTAGAGAGAAAAAAGCGCATTCTTGATTTCATCATCGGTTAGAGGAGCAATGGTGGTGGCAGCAAATTCATGATCAATTTGCTTGCCAATAATATTTTTCAAAAGATCAACGTTTATGCTTGTGGAGGATTCAGCACCATGAAGCTTCTTGAAATAGCCAACGAATTCTTGAATGTATACTTTTCTCCTTAAATCCTTTTGGAGAATGTATACTTGTAGGGATTCTCTTTGGAGCAATTGGATGCAAATTAACTACATCAAGGACAAATCGATTTGGACTCTCACCACTTCTAAGGATGATAGTTGGGTTCTCAAAAACCTCCTCAAAATTCGAAACTTTGCAAGAGCCCACATCTCTCATGTACTGCAATGGAAAGCACACGCACTTTTGGCCGACAAATGGCACACACATGGGGTACTTAGCAATTTTGGAGCAGCACTCTCAACAATCCACCATACTATGCTAAGGTGTGTGACATTTTCGTTTTTGGTAATTGGTTTTGGCCTATTCATCTCATGCATTTTGATCCACCTTGCACCAATCTTGTGGAAGAAAATCTTGATGCTTTTACTTGGAAACTTTCTCCAAATGGTGAATTCACTTTCTCGCACACTTGGGAGGAAATCAGAAGGAAGAAGAATAAAGTTGATTGGCACTATATTGTTTGGTTCAAAGGACATACACCAAGACATGCATTTTTTACTTGGCTTGCTATTCATGATCGACTTTCCACAAAATTCAGATTGCTTTATTGGGGTAGAGAGCTGAATCCCACTTGCATTTTTTGCAACTTTGGATGTGAAACTAGAGACCATCTTTTCTTTAATTGTTGTTTCACTAGAAGGATCTGGAGGAAAGGACTTCATCTTACCATGATCCAAGAAACTTTGATCGATTGGGGAGACATTATTGCTTTTTTTTCACCTTTTGCACTCGAAGATAATCTTAAAGCTACTATCTTGAAGCACTTTTTGGAGGCTGCAATCTACTTCATTTGGATTGAGAGGAATCATCGTGAATTTCACAAGAGTTTCAAGACAGAGGAGCAAATCTTTTCATCCATCTTTAATCATGTTAGACTTAAATGCATTGTTGGAAAATATTTCACTACTTCTAGTTTGAATAGGAAAATTTGTAAATTGTGGGGGATGGAAGAAATCCTCCTTTGATCAGTTTGTTTTTGTAATTTTGTTTTCCTTCTTGAATGAAATTTCTTACTTTCCTCGCAAAAAAAAAAAAAGCCAACGAATTCCTCTTTCACTTCATCATCTTCAAGGAGAGTATGACCATTCTCATTCTTGATAGCATGGATAGTGTTATTGAGCTTCCTTCCTTTAACCACATTATGGAAGAATTTTGTATTTGCATCTCCTTCTTTGATCCAAGAAAGTCTTGACTTTTGGTAAAGCATGGCCTTTTGCTTTGCATCAAGCTCCTCCAATTTGCTCAAAATGCTTTTCTCCTTATCAATGAGAGAGTAATTATGCTCACCATTGAGGATAGAAAATTGGACACTCTCGAGCTCTTCCCTAAGATTTTTGATGACTAACGGAACGGCAGCAAAATGCTCTTTGTCGAAGGATTTCGTGGGAGAAGATGTTTTTTTTGCGGGATAAGTAAGAAATTAAAATTACTTCATGAAAGCTGTACATGTACAAAAGTTGTGGAGGGGCCTATACAATGATATCTTCAAGTCTCCACATTTTACGTAGAGCTTTGTTCAAAGATGAAGACTGAAATTTTCTACCAAAAGAGAGTTTAACTCTAACATCATCAAAAACAGTATCAAAAATAAGTTCCTCGGTTCTTGCTTGATTCTTGAAGATTCGTTGATTCCTTTCAACCCAAATGTTGTAGATGGCTGCCCCAAGAAGATGCTTGAGAATTGTGGCTTTCAAATGTTTTTCAAGGGCAAAGGGAGTGAGGAAATCAATAATATCAGGCCAACAAATCAGATTTTCCGAACAAGAGTAAGTCGCAAACCCTTTCTCCAAATCCTCCTTGTGAGGCAACATTCAAAGAAGAGATGCTCTCCAGTCTCACAACCCACGTTGCAAAAGATACACGAAGGATTGATATTAAGCCCCCAATGCAAGATTCTGAATTTTGTGCTAAGGCGGTCACGGAATGCAAGCCAAGCAACGAAGCTGTGCTTTGGGTTATGCCTCTTGTGCCAAATGAGATTGAAACCTTCAAAATGAGTGCCTTTTCTTCGAATACTATCCCAAGTGTGATTGAAAGTAAAGCTTCCACTTGGGGAAAGATTCCATGAAATTCTATCCATTGTGCTTTCGTTAAGACTAAATTCTGGAACATCAACATGGGAGAGATGCATTGGCCAATTCCAAGAACCATCAATGAAAATCTCACATACCTTTGCGTGAATTGGGGGATGTGGAATGGCATTTGTCCATTGCTCAAAGAGAGAACCATCTTTGTGCCAATTATCGCTCCAAAAGAAGGTGTTTGCTCCATTTCCAACCTTGTGCTTAAGGAATCTTTTTGCAATGGGACGGCAGCCAAGAAGTGTTTTAAAAACCCAACTTGGCTCCTTGGGAACTTGTGAATTCCAAATGGAAGAGTCTTTGATATAATTTGCTTGAACCCATTGACTCCAGTGTTTCTTAATGAATGGAGAAGCTAGGAGTTTTAATCCAATCCACAAACTTTTTGGGAAATCCCAAAGCAAGAAGAGTGCATTCAATGAATCTCCAATTCAAGGAGTCAAAAGCTTTCATAATATCAACTTTAAATGCACATCTTGTGGAAATATGTCTCCCTTGATAACCTCTCACGATGTCACGAGCAATAAGGATATTTTCGTGGATGAGCCTACCCTTAGTGAATGCTGATTGATTCCAAGAGATGAAGTTGGGTAAGCATACCTTTATCCTATTTGCAATGATCTTTGAGATGCACTTGTAGATGGTGTTACAACATGATATTGGCCTATAATCCTTGACCATGGAGGGATTTGAAGTTTTTGGCACAAGAGTAACAATTGTGGCATTTACCTCTTTGAGGAGATTGCTTGATTCAAAAAAAGACCTGATTGCATTCAATACATCCTTCCCCACAATCTCCCACGCAACCTTGTAAAAATGGGAAGTGCAGCCATCCGGACCCGGGCTTTTGTTTGGGTAGAGAGAAAAAAGCGCATTCTTGATTTCATCATCGGTTAGAGGAGCAATGGTGGTGGCAGCAAATTCATGATCAATTTGCTTGCCAATAATATTTTTCAAAAGATCAACGTTTATGCTTGTGGAGGATTCAGCACCAGGAAGCTTCTTGAAATAGCCAACGAATTCTTGAATGTATACTTTTCTCCTTAAATCCTTTTGGAGAATGTATACTTGTAGGGATTCTCTTTGGAGCAATTGGATGCAAATTAACTACATCAAGGACAAATCGATTTGGACTCTCACCACTTCTAAGGATGATAGTTGGGTTCTCAAAAACCTCCTCAAAATTCAAAAATTTGCAAGAGCCCACATCTCTCATGTACTCGGCAATGGAAAGCACACGCACTTTTGGCCTGACAAATGGCACACACATGGGGTACTTAGCAATTTTTGGAGCAGCACTCTCAACAATCCACCATACTATGCTAAGGTGTGTGACATTTTCGTTTTTGGTAATTGGTTTTGGCCTATTCATCTCATGCATTTTGATCCACCTTGCACCAATCTTGTGGAAGAAAATCTTGATGCTTTTACTTGGAAACTTTCTCCAAATGGTGAATTCACTTTCTCGCACACTTGGGAGGAAATCAGAAGGAAGAAGAATAAAGTTGATTGGCACTATATTGTTTGGTTCAAAGGACATACACCAAGACATGCATTTTTTACTTGGCTTGCTATTCATGATCGACTTTCCACAAAATTCAGATTGCTTTATTGGGGTAGAGAGCTGAATCCCACTTGCATTTTTGCAACTTTGGATGTGAAACTAGAGACCATCTTTTCTTTAATTGTTGTTTCACTAGAAGGATCTGGAGGAAAGGACTTCATCTTACCATGATCCAAGAAACTTTGATCGATTGGGAGACATTATTGCTTTTTTTTCACCTTTTGCACTCGAAGATAATCTTAAAGCTACTATCTTGAAGCACTTTTTGGAGGCTGCAATCTACTTCATTTGGATTGAGAGGAATCATCGTGAATTTCACAAGAGTTTCAAGACAGAGGAGCAAATCTTTTCATCCATCTTTAATCATGTTAGACTTAAATGCATTGTTGGAAAATATTTCACTACTTCTAGTTTGAATAGGAAAATTTGTAAATTGTGGGGGATGGAAGAAATCCTCCTTTGATCAGTTTGTTTTTGTAATTTTGTTTTCCTTCTTGAATGAAATTTCTTACTTTCCTCGCAAAAAAAAAAAGCCAACGAATTCCTCTTTCACTTCATCATCTTCAAGGAGAGTATGACCATTCTCATTCTTGATAGCATGGATAGTGTTATTGAGCTTCCTTCCTTTAACCACATTATGGAAGAATTTTGTATTTGCATCTCCTTCTTTGATCCAAGAAAGTCTTGACTTTTGGTAAAGCATGGCCTTTTGCTTTGCATCAAGCTCCTCCAATTTGCTCAAAATGCTTTTCTCCTTATCAATGAGAGAGTAATTATGCTCACCATTGAGGATAGAAAATTGGACACTCTCGAGCTCTTCCCTAAGATTTTTGATGACTAACGGAACGGCAGCAAAATGCTCTTTGTCGAAGGATTTCGTGGGAGAAGATGTTTTTTTTGCGGGATAAGTAAGAAATTAAAATTACTTCATGAAAGCTGTACATGTACAAAAGTTGTGGAGGGGCCTATACAATGATATCTTCAAGTCTCCACATTTTACGTAGAGCTTTGTTCAAAGATGAAGACTGAAATTTTCTACCAAAAGAGAGTTTAACTCTAACATCATCAAAAACAGTATCAAAAATAAGTTCCTCGGTTCTTGCTTGATTCTTGAAGATTCGTTGATTCCTTTCAACCCAAATGTTGTAGATGGCTGCCCCAAGAAGATGCTTGAGAATTGTGGCTTTCAAATGTTTTTCAAGGGCAAAGGGAGTGAGGAAATCAATAATATCAGGCCAACAAATCAGATTTTCCGGAACAAGAGTAAGTCGCAAACCCTTTCTCCAAATCCTCCTTGTGAGGCAACATTCAAAGAAGAGATGCTCTCCAGTCTCACAACCCACGTTGCAAAAGATACACGAAGGATTGATATTAAGCCCCCAATGCAAGATTCTGAATTTTGTGCTAAGGCGGTCACGGAATGCAAGCCAAGCAACGAAGCTGTGCTTTGGGTTATGCCTCTTGTGCCAAATGAGATTGAAACCTTCAAAATGAGTGCCTTTTCTTCGAATACTATCCCAAGTGTGATTGAAAGTAAAGCTTCCACTTGGGGAAAGATTCCATGAAATTCTATCCATTGTGCTTTCGTTAAGACTAAATTCTGGAACATCAACATGGGAGAGATGCATTGGCCAATTACAAGAACCATCAATGAAAATCTCACATACCTTTGCGTGAATTGGGGGATGTGGAATGGCATTTGTCCATTGCTCAAAGAGAGAACCATCTTTGTGCCAATTATCGCTCCAAAAGAAGGTGTTTGCTCCATTTCCAACCTTGTGCTTAAGGAATCTTTTTGCAATGGGACGGCAGCCAAGAAGTGTTTTAAAAACCCAACTTGGCTCCTTGGGAACTTGTGAATTCCAAATGGAAGAGTCTTTGATATAATTTGCTTGAACCCATTGACTCCAAAGTGTTTCTTAATGAATGGAGAAGCTAGGAGTTTTAATCCAATCCACAAACTTTTTGGGAAATCCCAAAGCAAGAAGAGTGCATTCAATGAATCTCCAATTCAAGGAGTCAAAAGCTTTCATAATATCAACTTTAAATGCACATCTTGTGGAAATATGTCTCCCTTGATAACCTCTCACGATGTCACGAGCAATAAGGATATTTTCGTGGATGAGCCTACCCTTAGTGAATGCTGATTGATTCCAAGAGATGAAGTTGGGTAAGCATACCTTTATCCTATTTGCAATGATCTTTGAGATGCACTTGTAGATGGTGTTACAACATGATATTGGCCTATAATCCTTGACCATGGAGGGATTTGAAGTTTTTGGCACAAGAGTAACAATTGTGGCATTTACCTCTTTGAGGAGATTGCTTGATTCAAAAAAAGACCTGATTGCATTCAATACATCCTTCCCCACAATCTCCCACGCAACCTTGTAAAAACCCGACTTGCCTCCTTGGGAGCTTGTGAATTCCAAATAGAAGAGTCTTTGATATAATTTGCTTGAACCCATTGACTCCAAAGTGTTTCTTTCATTGCATACATCCTCCAAAAAATTTTGAGCATGTATGTTAAGTTTACCTCCTCAATGCTTCGGATACCAAGCCCCCCCTCCTTAAGTGGGAGACAAATGTCCTTCCAAGCCACCCTAGGACCAGTCCCCCTCCACAAAAAGGCTTTGAATTTTGTTTCAATGGCGGCCATAACTCCTTCAGGTAAAAGGAAAGCGTTCACCCAATAAGCACAAATCTGAAGGAGAACCGATTTGATAAGCACTAGTCTCCCAGCAAAGGAGAGCCAATTGTTGCACCATGAGTAAAGCTTTGAAGTGATTTTTTCCAAGAGAGGACAGCAAAGTTTTCTAAGCTTTCTTGATACAGGTTGGATGCCCAAATAACGGATTGAAGCTCACCTTCTGAACTCAATTCTATCCGTGATTGCTCTTTTCTCCTCACTTGGAACTCCACCAAAGAAGATAACACTCTTAGCATTATTGATAATCAGCCCTGAGTGAGTTGAAAAAGTTCTCAAAGTATCCACGATGCAATCAATAGAATTCATGTCCCCTTTACAAAAGATAAGAAGATCATCCGCAAAACAAAGATGATTAAGCTTTATGCTTCCACATTTTGGGTGAAAATGAAACTTCGGGTTGTTTGCCAAGTTGTTAAGCATGCACGAAAGAACCTCCATACACAGGACAAAGAGATAAGGAGAGATAGGATCTCCTTGGGGAAAGATTCCATGAAATTCTATCCATTGTGCTTTCGTTAAGACTAAATTCTGGAACATCAACATGGGGGAGATGCATTGGCCAATTCCAAGAACCATCAATGAAAATCTCACATACCTTTGCGTGAATTGGGGGATGTGGAATGGCATTTGTCCATTGCTCAAAGAGAGAACCATCTTTGTGCCAATTATCGCTCCAAAAGAAGGTGTTTGCTCCATTTCCAACCTTGTGCTTAAGGAATCTTTTTGCAATGGGACGGCAGCCAAGAAGTGTTTTAAAAACCCAACTTGGCTCCTTGGGAACTTGTGAATTCCAAATGGAAGAGTCTTTGATATAATTTGCTTGAACCCATTGACTCCAAAGTGTTTCTTAATGAATGGAGAAGCTAGGAGTTTTAATCCAATCCACAAACTTTTTGGGAAATCCCAAAGCAAGAAGAGTGCATTCAATGAATCTCCAATTCAAGGAGTCAAAAGCTTTCATAATATCAACTTTAAATGCACATCTTGTGGAAATATGTCTCCCTTGATAACCTCTCACGATGTCACGAGCAATAAGGATATTTTCGTGGATGAGCCTACCCTTAGTGAATGCTGATTGATTCCAAGAGATGAAGTTGGGTAAGCATACCTTTATCCTATTTGCAATGATCTTTGAGATGCACTTGTAGATGGTGTTACAACATGATATTGGCCTATAATCCTTGACCATGGAGGGATTTGAAGTTGTTGGCACCAGAGTAACAATTGTGGCATTTACCTCTTTGAGGAGATTGCTTGATTCAAAAAAAGACCTGATTGCATTCAATACATCCTTCCCCACAATCTCCCACGCAACCTTGTAAAAATGGGAAGTGCAGCCATCCGGACCCGGGCTTTTGTTTGGGTAGAGAGAAAAAAGCGCATTCTTGATTTCATCATCGGTTAGAGGAGCAATGGTGGTGGCAGCAAATTCATGATCAATTTGCTTGCCAATAATATTTTTCAAAAGATCAACGTTTATGCTTGTGGAGGATTCAGCACCAGGAAGCTTCTTGAAATAGCCAACGAATTCTTGAATGTATACTTTTCTCCTTAAATCCTTTTGGAGAATGTATACTTGTAGGGATTCTCTTTGGAGCAATTGGATGCAAATTAACTACATCAAGGACAAATCGATTTGGACTCTCACCACTTCTAAGGATGATAGTTGGGTTCTCAAAAACCTCCTCAAAATTCGAAACTTTGCAAGAGCCCACATCTCTCATGTACTCGGCAATGGAAAGCACACGCACTTTTGGCCTGACAAATGGCACACACATGGGGTACTTAGCAATTTTTGGAGCAGCACTCTCAACAATCCACCATACTATGCTAAGGTGTGTGACATTTTCGTTTTTGGTAATTGGTTTTGGCCTATTCATCTCATGCATTTTGATCCACCTTGCACCAATCTTGTGGAAGAAAATCTTGATGCTTTTACTTGGAAACTTTCTCCAAATGGTGAATTCACTTTCTCGCACACTTGGGAGGAAATCAGAAGGAAGAAGAATAAAGTTGATTGGCACTATATTGTTTGGTTCAAAGGACATACACCAAGACATGCATTTTTTACTTGGCTTGCTATTCATGATCGACTTTCCACAAAATTCAGATTGCTTTATTGGGGTAGAGAGCTGAATCCCACTTGCATTTTTGCAACTTTGGATGTGAAACTAGAGACCATCTTTTCTTTAATTGTTGTTTCACTAGAAGGATCTGGAGGAAAGGACTTCATCTTACCATGATCCAAGAAACTTTGATCGATTGGGGAGACATTATTGCTTTTTCACCTTTTGCACTCGAAGATAATCTTAAAGCTACTATCTTGAAGCACTTTTTGGAGGCTGCAATCTACTTCATTTGGATTGAGAGGAATCATCGTGAATTTCACAAGAGTTTCAAGACAGAGGAGCAAATCTTTTCATCCATCTTTAATCATGTTAGACTTAAATGCATTGTTGGAAAATATTTCACTACTTCTAGTTTGAATAGGAAAATTTGTAAATTGTGGGGGATGGAAGAAATCCTCCTTTGATCAGTTTGTTTTTGTAATTTTGTTTTCCTTCTTGAATGAAATTTCTTACTTTCCTCGCAAAAAAAAAAAAAAAGCCAACGAATTCCTCTTTCACTTCATCATCTTCAAGGAGAGTATGACCATTCTCATTCTTGATAGCATGGATAGTGTTATTGAGCTTCCTTCCTTTAACCACATTATGGAAGAATTTTGTATTTGCATCTCCTTCTTTGATCCAAGAAAGTCTTGACTTTTGGTAAAGCATGGCCTTTTGCTTTGCATCAAGCTCCTCCAATTTGCTCAAAATGCTTTTCTCCTTATCAATGAGAGAGTAATTATGCTCACCATTGAGGATAGAAAATTGGACACTCTCGAGCTCTTCCCTAAGATTTTTGATGACTAACGGAACGGCAGCAAAATGCTCTTTGTCGAAGGATTTCGTGGGAGAAGATGTTTTTTTTGCGGGATAAGTAAGAAATTAAAATTACTTCATGAAAGCTGTACATGTACAAAAGTTGTGGAGGGGCCTATACAATGATATCTTCAAGTCTCCACATTTTACGTAGAGCTTTGTTCAAAGATGAAGACTGAAATTTTCTACCAAAAGAGAGTTTAACTCTAACATCATCAAAAACAGTATCAAAAATAAGTTCCTCGGTTCTTGCTTGATTCTTGAAGATTCGTTGATTCCTTTCAACCCAAATGTTGTAGATGGCTGCCCCAAGAAGATGCTTGAGAATTGTGGCTTTCAAATGTTTTTCAAGGGCAAAGGGAGTGAGGAAATCAATAATATCAGGCCAACAAATCAGATTTTCCTGAACAAGAGTAAGTCTCAAACCCTATCTCCAAATCCTCCTTATGAGGCAACATTCAAAGAAGAGATGCTCTCAGTCTCACAACCCACGTTGCAAAAGATACACGAAGGATTGATATTAAGCCCCAATGCAAGATTCTGAATTTTGTGCTAAGGCGGTCACGGAATGCAAGCCAAGCAACGGCTGTGCTTTGGGTTATGCCTCTTGTGCCAAATGAGATTGAAACCTTCAAAATGAGTGCCTTTTCTTCGAATACTATCCCAAGTGTGATTGAAAGTAAAGCTTCCACTTGGGGAAAGATTCCATGAAATTCTATCCATTGTGCTTTCGTTAAGACTAAATTCTGGAACATCAACATGGGAGAGATGCATTGGCCAATTCAAGAACCATCAATGAAAATCTCACATACCTTTGCGTGAATTGGGGGATGTGGAATGGCATTTGTCCATTGCTCAAAGAGAGAACCATCTTTGTGCCAATTATCGCTCCAAAAGAAGGTGTTTGCTCCATTTCCAACCTTGTGCTTAAGGAATCTTTTTGCAATGGGACGGCAGCCAAGAAGTGTTTTAAAAACCCAACTTGGCTCCTTGGGAACTTGTGAATTCCAAATGGAAGAGTCTTTGATATAATTTGCTTGAACCCATTGACTCCAAAGTGTTTCTTAATGAATGGAGAAGCTAGGAGTTTTAATCCAATCCACAAACTTTTTGGGAAATCCCAAAGCAAGAAGAGTGCATTCAATGAATCTCCAATTCAAGGAGTCAAAAGCTTTCATAATATCAACTTTAAATGCACATCTTGTGGAAATATGTCTCCCTTGATAACCTCTCACGATGTCACGAGCAATAAGGATATTTTCGTGGATGAGCCTACCCTTAGTGAATGCTGATTGATTCCAAGAGATGAAGTTGGGTAAGCATACCTTTATCCTATTTGCAATGATCTTTGAGATGCACTTGTAGATGGTGTTACAACATGATATTGGCCTATAATCCTTGACCATGGAGGATTTGAAGTTTTTGGCACAAGAGTAACAATTGTGGCATTTACCTCTTTGAGGAGATTGCTTGATTCAAAAAAAGACCTGATTGCATTCAATACATCCTTCCCCACAATCTCCCACGCAACCTTGTAAAAATGGGAAGTGCAGCCATCCGGACCCGGGCTTTTGTTTGGGTAGAGAGAAAAAAGCGCATTCTTGATTTCATCATCGGTTAGAGGAGCAATGGTGGTGGCAGCAAATTCATGATCAATTTGCTTGCCAATAATATTTTTCAAAAGATCAACGTTTATGCTTGTGGAGGATTCAGCACCAGGAAGCTTCTTGAAATAGCCAACGAATTCTTGAATGTATACTTTTCTCCTTAAATCCTTTTGGAGAATGTATACTTGTAGGGATTCTCTTTGGAGCAATTGGATGCAAATTAACTACATCAAGGACAAATCGATTTGGACTCTCACCACTTCTAAGGATGATAGTTGGGTTCTCAAAAACCTCCTCAAAATTCGAAACTTTGCAAGAGCCCACATCTCTCATGTACTCGGCAATGGAAAGCACACGCACTTTTGGCCTGACAAATGGCACACACATGGGGTACTTAGCAATTTTTGGAGCAGCACTCTCAACAATCCACCATACTATGCTAAGGTGTGTGACATTTTCGTTTTTGGTAATTGGTTTTGGCCTATTCATCTCATGCATTTTGATCCACCTTGCACCAATCTTGTGGAAGAAAATCTTGATGCTTTTACTTGGAAACTTTCTCCAAATGGTGAATTCACTTTCTCGCACACTTGGGAGGAAATCAGAAGGAAGAAGAATAAAGTTGATTGGCACTATATTGTTTGGTTCAAAGGACATACACCAAGACATGCATTTTTTACTTGGCTTGCTATTCATGATCGACTTTCCACAAAATTCAGATTGCTTTATTGGGGTAGAGAGCTGAATCCCACTTGCATTTTTGCAACTTTGGATGTGAAACTAGAGACCATCTTTTCTTTAATTGTTGTTTCACTAGAAGGATCTGGAGGAAAGGACTTCATCTTACCATGATCCAAGAAACTTTGATCGATTGGGGAGACATTATTGCTTTTTTTTCACCTTTTGCACTCGAAGATAATCTTAAAGCTACTATCTTGAAGCACTTTTTGGAGGCTGCAATCTACTTCATTTGGATTGAGAGGAATCATCGTGAATTTCACAAGAGTTTCAAGACAGAGGAGCAAATCTTTTCATCCATCTTTAATCATGTTAGACTTAAATGCATTGTTGGAAAATATTTCACTACTTCTAGTTTGAATAGGAAAATTTGTAAATTGTGGGGGATGGAAGAAATCCTCCTTTGATCAGTTTGTTTTTGTAATTTTGTTTTCCTTCTTGAATGAAATTTCTTACTTTCCTCGCAAAAAAAAAAAAAAAGCCAACGAATTCCTCTTTCACTTCATCATCTTCAAGGAGAGTATGACCATTCTCATTCTTGATAGCATGGATAGTGTTATTGAGCTTCCTTCCTTTAACCACATTATGGAAGAATTTTGTATTTGCATCTCCTTCTTTGATCCAAGAAAGTCTTGACTTTTGGTAAAGCATGGCCTTTTGCTTTGCATCAAGCTCCTCCAATTTGCTCAAAATGCTTTTCTCCTTATCAATGAGAGAGTAATTATGCTCACCATTGAGGATAGAAAATTGGACACTCTCGAGCTCTTCCCTAAGATTTTTGATGACTAACGGAACGGCAGCAAAATGCTCTTTGTCGAAGGATTTCGTGGGAGAAGATGTTTTTTTGCGGGATAAGTAAGAAATTAAAATTACTTCATGAAAGCTGTACATGTACAAAAGTTGTGGAGGGGCCTATACAATGATATCTTCAAGTCTCCACATTTTACGTAGAGCTTTGTTCAAAGATGAAGACTGAAATTTTCTACCAAAAGAGAGTTTAACTCTAACATCATCAAAAACAGTATCAAAAATAAGTTCCTCGGTTCTTGCTTGATTCTTGAAGATTCGTTGATTCCTTTCAACCCAAATGTTGTAGATGGCTGCCCCAAGAAGATGCTTGAGAATTGTGGCTTTCAAATGTTTTTCAAGGGCAAAGGGAGTGAGGAAATCAATAATATCAGGCCAACAAATCAGATTTTCCGGAACAAGAGTAAGTCGCAAACCCTTTCTCCAAATCCTCCTTGTGAAGCAACATTCAAAGAAGAGATGCTCTCCAGTCTCACAACCCACGTTGCAAAAGATACACGAAGGATTGATATTAAGCCCCCAATGCAAGATTCTGAATTTTGTGCTAAGGCGGTCACGGAATGCAAGCCAAGCAACGAAGCTGTGCTTTGGGTTATGCCTCTTGTGCCAAATGAGATTGAAACCTTCAAAATGAGTGCCTTTTCTTCGAATACTATCCCAAGTGTGATTGAAAGTAAAGCTTCCACTTGGGGAAAGATTCCATGAAATTCTATCCATTGTGCTTTCGTTAAGACTAAATTCTGGAACATCAACATGGGAGAGATGCATTGGCCAATTCCAAGAACCATCAATGAAAATCTCACATACCTTTGCGTGAATTGGGGGATGTGGAATGGCATTTGTCCATTGCTCAAAGAGAGAACCATCTTTGTGCCAATTATCGCTCCAAAAGAAGGTGTTTGCTCCATTTCCAACCTTGTGCTTAAGGAATCTTTTTGCAATGGGACGGCAGCCAAGAAGTGTTTTAAAAACCCAACTTGGCTCCTTGGGAACTTGTGAATTCCAAATGGAAGAGTCTTTGATATAATTTGCTTGAACCCATTGACTCCACAGTGTTTCTTAATGAATGGAGAAGCTAGGAGTTTTAATCCAATCCACAAACTTTTTGGGAAATCCCAAAGCAAGAAGAGTGCATTCAATGAATCTCCAATTCAAGGAGTCAAAAGCTTTCATAATATCAACTTTAAATGCACATCTTGTGGAAATATGTCTCCCTTGATAACCTCTCACGATGTCACGAGCAATAAGGATATTTTCGTGGATGAGCCTACCCTTAGTGAATGCTGATTGATTCCAAGAGATGAAGTTGGGTAAGCATACCTTTATCCTATTTGCAATGATCTTTGAGATGCACTTGTAGATGGTGTTACAACATGATATTGGCCTATAATCCTTGACCATGGAGGGATTTGAAGTTTTTGGCACAAGAGTAACAATTGTGGCATTTACCTCTTTGAGGAGATTGCTTGATTCAAAAAAAGACCTGATTGCATTCAATACATCCTTCCCCACAATCTCCCACGCAACCTTGTAAAAATGGGAAGTGCAGCCATCCGGACCCGGGCTTTTGTTTGGGTAGAGAGAAAAAAGCGCATTCTTGATTTCATCATCGGTTAGAGGAGCAATGGTGGTGGCAGCAAATTCATGATCAATTTGCTTGCCAATAATATTTTTCAAAAGATCAACGTTTATGCTTGTGGAGGATTCAGCACCAGGAAGCTTCTTGAAATAGCCAACGAATTCTTGAATGTATACTTTTCTCCTTAAATCCTTTTGGAGAATGTATACTTGTAGGGATTCTCTTTGGAGCAATTGGATGCAAATTAACTACATCAAGGACAAATCGATTTGGACTCTCACCACTTCTAAGGATGATAGTTGGGTTCTCAAAAACCTCCTCAAAATTAGAAACTTTGCAAGAGCCCACATCTCTCATGTACTCGGCAATGGAAAGCACACGCACTTTTGGCCTGACAAATGGCACACACATGGGGTACTTAGCAATTTTTGGAGCAGCACTCTCAACAATCCACCATACTATGCTAAGGTGTGTGACATTTTCGTTTTTGGTAATTGGTTTTGGCCTATTCATCTCATGCATTTTGATCCACCTTGCACCAATCTTGTGGAAGAAAATCTTGATGCTTTTACTTGGAAACTTTCTCCAAATGGTGAATTCACTTTCTCGCACACTTGGGAGGAAATCAGAAGGAAGAAGAATAAAGTTGATTGGCACTATATTGTTTGGTTCAAAGGACATACACCAAGACATGCATTTTTTACTTGGCTTGCTATTCATGATCGACTTTCCACAAAATTCAGATTGCTTTATTGGGGTAGAGAGCTGAATCCCACTCGCAGTTTTTGCAACTGTGGATGTGAAACTAGAGACCATCTTTTCTGTAAGTGTTGTTTCACTAGAAGGATTTGGAGGAAAGGACTTCATCTTACCAGGATCCAAGAAACTTTGATCGAGTGGGGAGACATTATTGCTTTTTCACCTTTTGCACTCGAAGATAATCTTAAAGCTACTATCTTGAAGCACTTTTTGGAGGCTGCAATCTACTTCATTTGGATTGAGAGGAATCATCGTGAATTTCACAAGAGTTTCAAGACAGAGGAGCAAATCTTTTCATCCATCTTTAATCATGTTAGACTTAAATGCATTGTTGGAAAATATTTCACTACTTCTAGTTTGAATAGGAAAATTTGTAAATTGTGGGGGATGGAAGAAATCCTCCTTTGATCAGTTTGTTTTTGTAATTTTGTTTTCCTTCTTGAATGAAATTTCTTACTTTCCTCGCAAAAAAAAAAAAAGCCAACGAATTCCTCTTTCACTTCATCATCTTCAAGGAGAGTATGACCATTCTCATTCTTGATAGCATGGATAGTGTTATTGAGCTTCCTTCCTTTAACCACATTATGGAAGAATTTTGTATTTGCATCTCCTTCTTTGATCCAAGAAAGTCTTGACTTTTGGTAAAGCATGGCCTTTTGCTTTGCATCAAGCTCCTCCAATTTGCTCAAAATGCTTTTCTCCTTATCAATGAGAGAGTAATTATGCTCACCATTGAGGATAGAAAATTGGACACTCTCGAGCTCTTCCCTAAGATTTTTGATGACTAACGGAACGGCAGCAAAATGCTCTTTGTCGAAGGATTTCGTGGGAGAAGATGTTTTTTATGGATAAGTAAGAAATTAAAATTACTTCATGAAAGCTGTACATGTACAAAAGTTGTGGAGGGCCTATACAATGATATCTTCAAGTCTCCACATTTTACGTAGAGCTTTGTTCAAAGATGAAGACTGAAATTTTCTACCAAAAGAGAGTTTAACTCTAACATCATCAAAAACAGTATCAAAAATAAGTTCCTCGGTTCTTGCTTGATTCTTGAAGATTCGTTGATTCCTTTCAACCCAAATGTTGTAGATGGCTGCCCCAAGAAGATGCTTGAGAATTGTGGCTTTCAAATGTTTTTCAAGGGCAAAGGGAGTGAGGAAATCAATAATATCAGGCCAACAAATCAGATTTTCCGGAACAAGAGTAAGTCGCAAACCCTTTCTCCAAATCCTCCTTGTGAGGCAACATTCAAAGAAGAGATGCTCCCCAGTCTCACAACCCACGTTGCAAAAGATACACGAAGGATTGATATTAAGCCCCCAATGCAAGATTCTGAATTTTGTGCTAAGGCGGTCACGGAATGCAAGCCAAGCAACGAAGCTGTGCTTTGGGTTATGCCTCTTGTGCCAAATGAGATTGAAACCTTCAAAATGAGTGCCTTTTCTTCGAATACTATCCCAAGTGTGATTGAAAGTAAAGCTTCCACTTGGGGAAAGATTCCATGAAATTCTATCCATTGTGCTTTCGTTAAGACTAAATTCTGGAACATCAACATGGGAGAGATGCATTGGCCAATTCCAAGAACCATCAATGAAAATCTCACATACCTTTGCGTGAATTGGGGGATGTGGAATGGCATTTGTCCATTGCTCAAAGAGAGAACCATCTTTGTGCCAATTATCGCTCCAAAAGAAGGTGTTTGCTCCATTTCCAACCTTGTGCTTAAGGAATCTTTTTGCAATGGGACGGCAGCCAAGAAGTGTTTTAAAAACCCAACTTGGCTCCTTGGGAACTTGTGAATTCCAAATGGAAGAGTCTTTGATATAATTTGCTTGAACCCATTGACTCCACAGTGTTTCTTAATGAATGGAGAAGCTAGGAGTTTTAATCCAATCCACAAACTTTTTGGGAAATCCCAAAGCAAGAAGAGTGCATTCAATGAATCTCCAATTCAAGGAGTCAAAAGCTTTCATAATATCAACTTTAAATGCACATCTTGTGGAAATATGTCTCCCTTGATAACCTCTCACGATGTCACGAGCAATAAGGATATTTTCGTGGATGAGCCTACCCTTAGTGAATGCTGATTGATTCCAAGAGATGAAGTTGGGTAAGCATACCTTTATCCTATTTGCAATGATCTTTGAGATGCACTTGTAGATGGTGTTACAACATGATATTGGCCTATAATCCTTGACCATGGAGGGATTTGAAGTTTTTGGCACAAGAGTAACAATTGTGGCATTTACCTCTTTGAGGAGATTGCTTGATTCAAAAAAAGACCTGATTGCATTCAATACATCCTTCCCCACAATCTCCCACGCAACCTTGTAAAAATGGGAAGTGCAGCCATCCGGACCCGGGCTTTTGTTTGGGTAGAGAGAAAAAAGCGCATTCTTGATTTCATCATCGGTTAGAGGAGCAATGGTGGTGGCAGCAAATTCATGATCAATTTGCTTGCCAATAATATTTTTCAAAAGATCAACGTTTATGCTTGTGGAGGATTCAGCACCAGGAAGCTTCTTGAAATAGCCAACGAATTCTTGAATGTATACTTTTCTCCTTAAATCCTTTTGGAGAATGTATACTTGTAGGGATTCTCTTTGGAGCAATTGGATGCAAATTAACTACATCAAGGACAAATCGATTTGGACTCTCACCACTTCTAAGGATGATAGTTGGGTTCTCAAAACCTCCTCAAAATTCGAAACTTTGCAAGAGCCCACATCTCTCATGTACTCGGCAATGGAAAGCACACGCACTTTTGGCCTGACAAATGGCACACACATGGGGTACTTAGCAATTTTTGGAGCAGCACTCTCAACAATCCACCATACTATGCTAAGGTGTGTGACATTTTCGTTTTTGGTAATTGGTTTTGGCCTATTCATCTCATGCATTTTGATCCACCTTGCACCAATCTTGTGGAAGAAAATCTTGATGCTTTTACTTGGAAACTTTCTCCAAATGGTGAATTCACTTTCTCGCACACTTGGGAGGAAATCAGAAGGAAGAAGAATAAAGTTGATTGGCACTATATTGTTTGGTTCAAAGGACATACACCAAGACATGCATTTTTTACTTGGCTTGCTATTCATGATCGACTTTCCACAAAATTCAGATTGCTTTATTGGGGTAGAGAGCTGAATCCCACTTGCATTTTTGCAACTTTGGATGTGAAACTAGAGACCATCTTTTCTTTAATTGTTGTTTCACTAGAAGGATCTGTAGGAAAGCACTTCATCTTACCATGATACAAGAAACTTTTATCGATTTGGGAGACATTCTTGCATATATTTCACCTTTTGCACTCGAAGATAATCTTAAAGCTACTATCTTGAAGCACTTTTTGGAGGCTGCAATCTACTTCATTTGGATTGAGAGGAATCATCGTGAATTTCACAAGAGTTTCAAGACAGAGGAGCAAATCTTTTCATCCATCTTTAATCATGTTAGACTTAAATGCATTGTTGGAAAATATTTCACTACTTCTAGTTTGAATAGGAAAATTTGTAAATTGTGGGGGATGGAAGAAATCCTCCTTTGATCAGTTTGTTTTTGTAATTTTGTTTTCCTTCTTGAATGAAATTTCTTACTTTCCTCGCAAAAAAAAAAAAAAGCCAACGAATTCCTCTTTCACTTCATCATCTTCAAGGAGAGTATGACCATTCTCATTCTTGATAGCATGGATAGTGTTATTGAGCTTCCTTCCTTTAACCACATTATGGAAGAATTTTGTATTTGCATCTCCTTCTTTGATCCAAGAAAGTCTTGACTTTTGGTAAAGCATGGCCTTTTGCTTTGCATCAAGCTCCTCCAATTTGCTCAAAATGCTTTTCTCCTTATCAATGAGAGAGTAATTATGCTCACCATTGAGGATAGAAAATTGGACACTCTCGAGCTCTTCCCTAAGATTTTTGATGACTAACGGAACGGCAGCAAAATGCTCTTTGTCGAAGGATTTCGTGGGAGAAGATGTTTTTTTATGGATAAGTAAGAAATTAAAATTACTTCATGAAAGCTGTACATGTACAAAAGTTGTGGAAGGGCCTATACAATGATATCTTCAAGTCTCCACATTTTACGTAGAGCTTTGTTCAAAGATGAAGACTGAAATTTTCTACCAAAAGAGAGTTTAACTCTAACATCATCAAAAACAGTATCAAAAATAAGTTCCTCGGTTCTTGCTTGATTCTTGAAGATTCGTTGATTCCTTTCAACCCAAATGTTGTAGATGGCTGCCCCAAGAAGATGCTTGAGAATTGTGGCTTTCAAATGTTTTTCAAGGGCAAAGGGAGTGAGGAAATCAATAATATCAGGCCAACAAATCAGATTTTCCGAACAAGAGTAAGTCGCAAACCCTTTCTCCAAATCCTCCTTGTGAGGCAACATTCAAAGAAGAGATGCTCTCAGTCTCACAACCCACGTTGCAAAAGATACACGAAGGATTGATATTAAGCCCCAATGCAAGATTCTGAATTTTGTTCTAATGCGGTCACGGAATGCATGCCAAGAAACTATTCTGTGCTTTGGGTTATGCCTCTTGTGCCAAATGAGATTGAAACCTTCAAAATGAGTGCCTTTTCTTCGAATACTATCCCAAGTGTGATTGAAAGTAAAGCTTCCACTTGGGGAAAGATTCCATGAAATTCTATCCATTGTGCTTTCGTTAAGACTAAATTCTGGAACATCAACATGGGAGAGATGCATTGGCCAATTCCAAGAACCATCAATGAAAATCTCACATACCTTTGCGTGAATTGGGGGATGTGGAATGGCATTTGTCCATTGCTCAAAGAGAGAACCATCTTTGTGCCAATTATCGCTCCAAAAGAAGGTGTTTGCTCCATTTCCAACCTTGTGCTTAAGGAATCTTTTTGCAATGGGACGGCAGCCAAGAAGTGTTTTAAAAACCCAACTTGGCTCCTTGGGAACTTGTGAATTCCAAATGGAAGAGTCTTTGATATAATTTGCTTGAACCCATTGACTCCACAGTGTTTCTTAATGAATGGAGAAGCTAGGAGTTTTAATCCAATCCACAAACTTTTTGGGAAATCCCAAAGCAAGAAGAGTGCATTCAATGAATCTCCAATTCAAGGAGTCAAAAGCTTTCATAATATCAACTTTAAATGCACATCTTGTGGAAATATGTCTCCCTTGATAACCTCTCACGATGTCACGAGCAATAAGGATATTTTCGTGGATGAGCCTACCCTTAGTGAATGCTGATTGATTCCAAGAGATGAAGTTGGGTAAGCATACCTTTATCCTATTTGCAATGATCTTTGAGATGCACTTGTAGATGGTGTTACAACATGATATTGGCCTATAATCCTTGACCATGGAGGGATTTGAAGTTTTTGGCACAAGAGTAACAATTGTGGCATTTACCTCTTTGAGGAGATTGCTTGATTCAAAAAAAGACCTGATTGCATTCAATACATCCTTCCCCACAATCTCCCACGCAACCTTGTAAAAATGGGAAGTGCAGCCATCCGGACCCGGGCTTTTGTTTGGGTAGAGAGAAAAAAGCGCATTCTTGATTTCATCATCGGTTAGAGGAGCAATGGTGGTGGCAGCAAATTCATGATCAATTTGCTTGCCAATAATATTTTTCAAAAGATCAACGTTTATGCTTGTGGAGGATTCAGCACCAGGAAGCTTCTTGAAATAGCCAACGAATTCTTGAATGTATACTTTTCTCCTTAAATCCTTTTGGAGAATGTATACTTGTAGGGATTCTCTTTGGAGCAATTGGATGCAAATTAACTACATCAAGGACAAATCGATTTGGACTCTCACCACTTCTAAGGATGATAGTTGGGTTCTCAAAAACCTCCTCAAAATTCGAAACTTTGCAAGAGCCCACATCTCTCATGTACTCGGCAATGGAAAGCACACGCACTTTTGGCCTGACAAATGGCACACACATGGGGTACTTAGCAATTTTTGGAGCAGCACTCTCAACAATCCACCATACTATGCTAAGGTGTGTGACATTTTCGTTTTTGGTAATTGGTTTTGGCCTATTCATCTCATGCATTTTGATCCACCTTGCACCAATCTTGTGGAAGAAAATCTTGATGCTTTTACTTGGAAACTTTCTCCAAATGGTGAATTCACTTTCTCGCACACTTGGGAGGAAATCAGAAGGAAGAAGAATAAAGTTGATTGGCACTATATTGTTTGGTTCAAAGGACATACACCAAGACATGCATTTTTTACTTGGCTTGCTATTCATGATCGACTTTCCACAAAATTCAGATTGCTTTATTGGGGTAGAGAGCTGAATCCCACTTGCATTTTTTGCAACTTTGGATGTGAAACTAGAGACCATCTTTTCTTTAATTGTTGTTTCACTAGAAGGATCTGGAGGAAAGGACTTCATCTTACCATGATCCAAGAAACTTTGATCGATTGGGGAGACATTATTGCTTTTTTTTCACCTTTTGCACTCGAAGATAATCTTAAAGCTACTATCTTGAAGCACTTTTTGGAGGCTGCAATCTACTTCATTTGGATTGAGAGGAATCATCGTGAATTTCACAAGAGTTTCAAGACAGAGGAGCAAATCTTTTCATCCATCTTTAATCATGTTAGACTTAAATGCATTGTTGGAAAATATTTCACTACTTCTAGTTTGAATAGGAAAATTTGTAAATTGTGGGGGATGGAAGAAATCCTCCTTTGATCAGTTTGTTTTTGTAATTTTGTTTTCCTTCTTGAATGAAATTTCTTACTTTCCTCGCAAAAAAAAAAAAAAAGCCAACGAATTCCTCTTTCACTTCATCATCTTCAAGGAGAGTATGACCATTCTCATTCTTGATAGCATGGATAGTGTTATTGAGCTTCCTTCCTTTAACCACATTATGGAAGAATTTTGTATTTGCATCTCCTTCTTTGATCCAAGAAAGTCTTGACTTTTGGTAAAGCATGGCCTTTTGCTTTGCATCAAGCTCCTCCAATTTGCTCAAAATGCTTTTCTCCTTATCAATGAGAGAGTAATTATGCTCACCATTGAGGATAGAAAATTGGACACTCTCGAGCTCTTCCCTAAGATTTTTGATGACTAACGGAACGGCAGCAAAATGCTCTTTGTCGAAGGATTTCGTGGGAGAAGATGTTTTTTTTGATTGTTAAGTAAGAAATTAAAATTACTTCATGAAAGCTGTACATGTACAAAAGTTGTGGAGGGCCTATACAATGATATCTTCAAGTCTCCACATTTTACGTAGAGCTTTGTTCAAAGATGAAGACTGAAATTTTCTACCAAAAGAGAGTTTAACTCTAACATCATCAAAAACAGTATCAAAAATAAGTTCCTCGGTTCTTGCTTGATTCTTGAAGATTCGTTGATTCCTTTCAACCCAAATGTTGTAGATGGCTGCCCCAAGAAGATGCTTGAGAATTGTGGCTTTCAAATGTTTTTCAAGGGCAAAGGGAGTGAGGAAATCAATAATATCAGGCCAACAAATCAGATTTTCCGGAACAAGAGTAAGTCGCAAACCCTTTCTCCAAATCCTCCTTGTGAGGCAACATTCAAAGAAGAGATGCTCTCCAGTCTCACAACCCACGTTGCAAAAGATACACGAAGGATTGATATTAAGCCCCCAATGCAAGATTCTGAATTTTGTGCTAAGGCGGTCACGGAATGCAAGCCAAGCAACGAAGCTGTGCTTTGGGTTATGCCTCTTGTGCCAAATGAGATTGAAACCTTCAAAATGAGTGCCTTTTCTTCGAATACTATCCCAAGTGTGATTGAAAGTAAAGCTTCCACTTGGGGAAAGATTCCATGAAATTCTATCCATTGTGCTTTCGTTAAGACTAAATTCTGGAACATCAACATGGGAGAGATGCATTGGCCAATTCCAAGAACCATCAATGAAAATCTCACATACCTTTGCGTGAATTGGGGGATGTGGAATGGCATTTGTCCATTGCTCAAAGAGAGAACCATCTTTGTGCCAATTATCGCTCCAAAAGAAGGTGTTTGCTCCATTTCCAACCTTGTGCTTAAGGAATCTTTTTGCAATGGGACGGCAGCCAAGAAGTGTTTTAAAAACCCAACTTGGCTCCTTGGGAACTTGTGAATTCCAAATGGAAGAGTCTTTGATATAATTTGCTTGAACCCATTGACTCCACAGTGTTTCTTAATGAATGGAGAAGCTAGGAGTTTTAATCCAATCCACAAACTTTTTGGGAAATCCCAAAGCAAGAAGAGTGCATTCAATGAATCTCCAATTCAAGGAGTCAAAAGCTTTCATAATATCAACTTTAAATGCACATCTTGTGGAAATATGTCTCCCTTGATAACCTCTCACGATGTCACGAGCAATAAGGATATTTTCGTGGATGAGCCTACCCTTAGTGAATGCTGATTGATTCCAAGAGATGAAGTTGGGTAAGCATACCTTTATCCTATTTGCAATGATCTTTGAGATGCACTTGTAGATGGTGTTACAACATGATATTGGCCTATAATCCTTGACCATGGAGGTATTTGAAGTTTTTGGCACAAGAGTAACAATTGTGGCATTTACCTCTTTGAGGAGATTGCTTGATTCAAAAAAAGACCTGATTGCATTCAATACATCCTTCCCCACAATCTCCCACGCAACCTTGTAAAAATGGGAAGTGCAGCCATCCGGACCCGGGCTTTTGTTTGGGTAGAGAGAAAAAAGCGCATTCTTGATTTCATCATCGGTTAGAGGAGCAATGGTGGTGGCAGCAAATTCATGATCAATTTGCTTGCCAATAATATTTTTCAAAAGATCAACGTTTATGCTTGTGGAGGATTCAGCACCAGGAAGCTTCTTGAAATAGCCAACGAATTCTTGAATGTATACTTTTCTCCTTAAATCCTTTTGGAGAATGTATACTTGTAGGGATTCTCTTTGGAGCAATTGGATGCAAATTAACTACATCAAGGACAAATCGATTTGGACTCTCACCACTTCTAAGGATGATAGTTGGGTTCTCAAAAACCTCCTCAAAATTCGAAACTTTGCAAGAGCCCACATCTCTCATGTACTCGGCAATGGAAAGCACACGCACTTTTGGCCTGACAAATGGCACACACATGGGGTACTTAGCAATTTTTGGAGCAGCACTCTCAACAATCCACCATACTATGCTAAGGTGTGTGACATTTTCGTTTTTGGTAATTGGTTTTGGCCTATTCATCTCATGCATTTTGATCCACCTTGCACCAATCTTGTGGAAGAAAATCTTGATGCTTTTACTTGGAAACTTTCTCCAAATGGTGAATTCACTTTCTCGCACACTTGGGAGGAAATCAGAAGGAAGAAGAATAAAGTTGATTGGCACTATATTGTTTGGTTCAAAGGACATACACCAAGACATGCATTTTTTACTTGGCTTGCTATTCATGATCGACTTTCCACAAAATTCAGATTGCTTTATTGGGGTAGAGAGCTGAATCCCACTTGCATTTTTGCAACTTTGGATGTGAAACTAGAGACCATCTTTTCTTTAATTGTTGTTTCACTAGAAGGATCTGGAGGAAAGGACTTCATCTTACCATGATCCAAGAAACTTTGATCGATTGGGGAGACATTATTGCTTTTTTTTCACCTTTTGCACTCGAAGATAATCTTAAAGCTACTATCTTGAAGCACTTTTTGGAGGCTGCAATCTACTTCATTTGGATTGAGAGGAATCATCGTGAATTTCACAAGAGTTTCAAGACAGAGGAGCAAATCTTTTCATCCATCTTTAATCATGTTAGACTTAAATGCATTGTTGGAAAATATTTCACTACTTCTAGTTTGAATAGGAAAATTTGTAAATTGTGGGGGATGGAAGAAATCCTCCTTTGATCAGTTTGTTTTTGTAATTTTGTTTTCCTTCTTGAATGAAATTTCTTACTTTCCTCGCAAAAAAAAAAAAAAGCCAACGAATTCCTCTTTCACTTCGTCATCTTCAAGGAGAGTATGACCATTCTCATTCTTGATAGCATGGATAGTGTTATTGAGCTTCCTTCCTTTAACCACATTATGGAAGAATTTTGTATTTGCATCTCCTTCTTTGATCCAAGAAAGTCTTGACTTTTGGTAAAGCATGGCCTTTTGCTTTGCATCAAGCTCCTCCAATTTGCTCAAAATGCTTTTCTCCTTATCAATGAGAGAGTAATTATGCTCACCATTGAGGATAGAAAATTGAACACTCTCGAGCTCTTCCTAAGATTTTTGATGACTAACGGAACGGCAGCAAAATGCTCTTTGTCGAAGGATTTCGTGGGAGAAGATGTTTTTTTATGGATAAGTAAGAAATTAAAATTACTTCATGAAAGCTGTACATGTACAAAAGTTGTGGAGGGGCCTATACAATGATATCTTCAAGTCTCCACATTTTACGTAGAGCTTTGTTCAAAGATGAAGACTGAAATTTTCTACCAAAAGAGAGTTTAACTCTAACATCATCAAAAACAGTATCAAAAATAAGTTCCTCGGTTCTTGCTTGATTCTTGAAGATTCGTTGATTCCTTTCAACCCAAATGTTGTAGATGGCTGCCCCAAGAAGATGCTTGAGAATTGTGGCTTTCAAATGTTTTTCAAGGGCAAAGGGAGTGAGGAAATCAATAATATCAGGCCAACAAATCAGATTTTCCGAACAAGAGTAAGTCGCAAACCCTTTCTCCAAATCCTCCTTGTGAAGCAACATTCAAAGAAGAGATGCTCTCAGTCTCACAACCCACGTTGCAAAAGGTACACGAAGGATTGATATTAAGCCCCAATGTAAGACTCTGAATTTTGTGCTAAGGCGGTCACGGGATGCAAGCCAAGCAACGAAGCTGTGCTTTGGGTTATGCCTCTTGTGCCAAATGAGATTGAAACCTTCAAAATGAGTGCCTTTTCTTCGAATACTATCCCAAGTGTGATTGAAAGTAAAGCTTCCACTTGGGGAAAGATTCCATGAAATTCTATCCATTGTGCTTTCGTTAAGACTAAATTCTGGAACATCAACATGGGAGAGATGCATTGGCCAATTCCAAGAACCATCAATGAAAATCTCACATACCTTTGCGTGAATTGGGGGATGTGGAATGGCATTTGTCCATTGCTCAAAGGGAGAACCATCTTTGTGCCAATTATCGCTCCAAAAGAAGGTGTTTGCTCCATTTCCAACCTTGTGCTCAAGGAATCTTTTTGCAATGGGACGGCAGCCAAGAAGTGTTTTAAAAACCCAACTTGCCTCCTTGGGAACTTGTGAATTCCAAATGGAAGAGTCTTTGATATAATTTGCTTGAACCCATTGACTCCACAGTGTTTCTTAATGAATGGAGAAGCTAGGAGTTTTAATCCAATCCACAAACTTTTTGGGAAATCCCAAAGCAAGAAGAGTGCGTTCAACGAATCTCCAATTCAAGGAGTCAAAAGCTTTCATAATATCAACTTTAAATGCACATCTTGTGGAAATATGTCTCCTTCGATAACCTCTCACGATGTCACGAGCAATAAGGATATTTTCGTGGATGAGCCCACCCTTAGTGAATGCTGATTGATTCCAAGAGATGAAGTTGGGTAAGCATACCTTTATCCTATTTGCAATGATCTTTGAGATGCACTTGTAGATGGTGTTACAACATGATATTGGCCTATAATCCTTGACCATGGAGGGATTTGAAGTTTTTGGCACAAGAGTAACAATTGTGGCATTTACCTCTTTGAGGAGATTGCTTGATTCAAAAAAAGACCTGATTGCATTCAATGCATCCTTCCCCACAATCTCCCACGCAACCTTGTGAAAATGGGAAGTGCAGCCATCCGGACCCGGGCTTTTGTTTGGGTAGAGAGAAAAAAGCGCATTCTTGATTTCACCATCGGTTAGAGGAGCAATGGTGGTGGCAGCAAATTCATGATCAATTTGCTTGCCAATAATATTTTTCAAAAGATCAACGTTTATGCTTGTGGAGGATTCAGCACCAAGAAGCTTCTTGAAATAGCCAACGAATTCCTCTTTCACTTCGTCATCTTCAAGGAGAGTATGACCATTCTCATTCTTGATAGCATGGATAGTGTTATTGAGCTTCCTTCCTTTAACCACATTATGGAAGAATTTTGTATTTGCATCTCCTTCTTTGATCCAAGAAAGTCTTGACTTTTGGTAAAGCATGGCCTTTTGCTTTGCATCAAGCTCCTCCAATTTGCTCAAAATGCTTTTCTCCTTATCAATGAGAGAGTAATTATGCTCACCATTGAGGATAGAAAATTGAACACTCTCGAGCTCTTCCTAAGATTTTTGATGACTAACGGAACGGCAGCAAAATGCTCTTTGTCGAAGGATTTCGTGGGAGAAGATGTTTTTTTCGGGATAAGTAAGAAATTAAAATTACTTCATGAAAGCTGTACATGTACAAAAGTTGTGGAGGGGCCTATACAATGATATCTTCAAGTCTCCACATTTTACGTAGAGCTTTGTTCAAAGATGAAGACTGAAATTTTCTACCAAAACAGAGTTTAACTCTAACATCATCAAAAACAGTATCAAAAATAAGTTCCTCGGTTCTTGCTTGATTCTTGAAGATTCGTTGATTCCTTTCAACCCAAATGTTGTAGATGGCTGCCCCAAGAAGATGCTTGAGAATTGTGGCTTTCAAATGTTTTTCAAGGGCAAAGGGAGTGAGGAAATCAATAATATCAGGCCAACAAATCAGATTTTCCGGAACAAGAGTAAGTCGCAAACCCTTTCTCCAAATCCTCCTTGTGAAGCAACATTCAAAGAAGAGATGCTCTCCAGTCTCACAACCCACGTTGCGAAAGGTACACGAAGGATTGATATTAAGCCCCCAATGTAAGACTCTGAATTTTGTGCTAAGGCGGTCACGGGATGCAAGCCAAGCAACGAAGCTGTGCTTTGGGTTATGCCTCTTGTGCCAAATGAGATTGAAACCTTCAAAATGAGTGCCTTTTCTTCGAATACTATCCCAAGTGTGATTGAAAGTAAAGCTTCCACTTGGGGAAAGATTCCATGAAATTCTATCCATTGTGCTTTCGTTAAGACTAAATTCTGGAACATCAACATGGGAGAGATGCATTGGCCAATTCCAAGAACCATCAATGAAAATCTCACATACCTTTGCGTGAATTGGGGGATGTGGAATGGCATTTGTCCATTGCTCAAAGGGAGAACCATCTTTGTGCCAATTATCGCTCCAAAAGAAGGTGTTTGCTCCATTTCCAACCTTGTGCTCAAGGAATCTTTTTGCAATGGGACGGCAGCCAAGAAGTGTTTTAAAAACCCAACTTGCCTCCTTGGGAACTTGTGAATTCCAAATGGAAGAGTCTTTGATATAATTTGCTTGAACCCATTGACTCCACAGTGTTTCTTAATGAATGGAGAAGCTAGGAGTTTTAATCCAATCCACAAACTTTTTGGGAAATCCCAAAGCAAGAAGAGTGCGTTCAACGAATCTCCAATTCAAGGAGTCAAAAGCTTTCATAATATCAACTTTAAATGCACATCTTGTGGAAATATGTCTCCTTTGATAACCTCTCACGATGTCACGAGCAATAAGGATATTTTCGTGGATGAGCCCACCCTTAATGAATGCTGATTGATTCCAAGAGATGAAGTTGGGTAAGCATACCTTTATCCTATTTGCAATGATCTTTGAGATGCACTTGTAGATGGTGTTACAACATGATATTGGCCTATAATCCTTGACCATGGAGGGATTTGAAGTTTTTGGCACAAGAGTAACAATTGTGGCATTTACCTCTTTGAGGAGATTGCTTGATTCAAAAAGACCTGATTGCATTCAATGCATCCTTCCCCACAATCTCCCACGCAACCTTGTGAAAATGGGAAGTGCAGCCATCCGGACCCGGGCTTTTGTTTGGGTAGAGAGAAAAAAGCGCATTCTTGATTTCACCATCGGTTAGAGGAGCAATGGTGGTGGCAGCAAATTCATGATCAATTTGCTTGCCAATAATATTTTTCAAAAGATCAACGTTTATGCTTGTGGAGGATTCAGCACCAAGAAGCTTCTTGAAATAGCCAACGAATTCCTCTTTCACTTCGTCATCTTCAAGGAGAGTATGACCATTCTCATTCTTGATAGCATGGATAGTGTTATTGAGCTTCCTTCCTTTAACCACATTATGGAAGAATTTTGTATTTGCATCTCCTTCTTTGATCCAAGAAAGTCTTGACTTTTGGTAAAGCATGGCCTTTTGCTTTGCATCAAGCTCCTCCAATTTGCTCAAAATGCTTTTCTCCTTATCAATGAGAGAGTAATTATGCTCACCATTGAGGATAGAAAATTGAACACTCTCGAGCTCTTCCATAAGATTTTTGATGACTAACGGAACGGCAGCAAAATGCTCTTTGTCGAAGGATTTCGTGGGAGAAGATGTTTTTTTTGCGGGATAAGTAAGAAATTAAAATTACTTCATGAAAGCTGTACATGTACAAAAGTTGTGGAGGGGCCTATACAATGATATCTTCAAGTCTCCACATTTTACGTAGAGCTTTGTTCAAAGATGAAGACTGAAATTTTCTACCAAAACAGAGTTTAACTCTAACATCATCAAAAACAGATCAAAAATAAGTTCCTCGGTTCTTGCTTGATTCTTGAAGATTCGTTGATTCCTTTCAACCCAAATGTTGTAGATGGCTGCCCCAAGAAGATGCTTGAGAATTGTGGCTTTCAAATGTTTTTCAAGGGCAAAGGGAGTGAGGAAATCAATAATATCAGGCCAACAAATCAGATTTTCCGAACAAGAGTAAGTCGCAAACCCTTTCTCCAAATCCTCCTTGTGAAGCAACATTCAAAGAAGAGATGCTCTCCAGTCTCACAACCCACGTTGCGAAAGGTACACGAAGGATTGATATTAAGCCCCCAATGTAAGACTCTGAATTTTGTGCTAAGGCGGTCACGGGATGCAAGCCAAGCAACGAAGCTGTGCTTTGGGTTATGCCTCTTGTGCCAAATGAGATTGAAACCTTCAAAATGAGTGCCTTTTCTTCGAATACTATCCCAAGTGTGATTGAAAGTAAAGCTTCCACTTGGGGAAAGATTCCATGAAATTCTATCCATTGTGCTTTCGTTAAGACTAAATTCTGGAACATCAACATGGGAGAGATGCATTGGCCAATTCCAAGAACCATCAATGAAAATCTCACATACCTTTGCGTGAATTGGGGGATGTGGAATGGCATTTGTCCATTGCTCAAAGGGAGAACCATCTTTGTGCCAATTATCGCTCCAAAAGAAGGTGTTTGCTCCATTTCCAACCTTGTGCTCAAGGAATCTTTTTGCAATGGGACGGCAGCCAAGAAGTGTTTTAAAAACCCAACTTGCCTCCTTGGGAACTTGTGAATTCCAAATGGAAGAGTCTTTGATATAATTTGCTTGAACCCATTGACTCCACAGTGTTTCTTAATGAATGGAGAAGCTAGGAGTTTTAATCCAATCCACAAACTTTTTGGGAAATCCCAAAGCAAGAAGAGTGCGTTCAACGAATCTCCAATTCAAGGAGTCAAAAGCTTTCATAATATCAACTTTAAATGCACATCTTGTGGAAATATGTCTCCTTTGATAACCTCTCACGATGTCACGAGCAATAAGGATATTTTCGTGGATGAGCCCACCCTTAATGAATGCTGATTGATTCCAAGAGATGAAGTTGGGTAAGCATACCTTTATCCTATTTGCAATGATCTTTGAGATGCACTTGTAGATGGTGTTACAACATGATATTGGCCTATAATCCTTGACCATGGAGGGATTTGAAGTTTTTGGCACAAGAGTAACAATTGTGGCATTTACCTCTTTGAGGAGATTGCTTGATTCAAAAAAAGACCTGATTGCATTCAATGCATCCTTCCCCACAATCTCCCACGCAACCTTGTGAAAATGGGAAGTGCAGCCATCCGGACCCGGGCTTTTGTTTGGGTAGAGAGAAAAAAGCGCATTCTTGATTTCACCATCGGTTAGAGGAGCAATGGTGGTGGCAGCAAATTCATGATCAATTTGCTTGCCAATAATATTTTTCAAAAGATCAACGTTTATGCTTGTGGAGGATTCAGCACCAAGAAGCTTCTTGAAATAGCCAACGAATTCCTCTTTCACTTCGTCATCTTCAAGGAGAGTATGACCATTCTCATTCTTGATAGCATGGATAGTGTTATTGAGCTTCCTTCCTTTAACCACATTATGGAAGAATTTTGTATTTGCATCTCCTTCTTTGATCCAAGAAAGTCTTGACTTTTGGTAAAGCATGGCCTTTTGCTTTGCATCAAGCTCCTCCAATTTGCTCAAAATGCTTTTCTCCTTATCAATGAGAGAGTAATTATGCTCACCATTGAGGATAGAAAATTGAACACTCTCGAGCTCTTCCCTAAGATTTTTGATGACTAACGGAACGGCAGCAAAATGCTCTTTGTCGAAGGATTTCGTGGGAGAAGATGTTTTTTTTGCGGGATAAGTAAGAAATTAAAATTACTTCATGAAAGCTGTACATGTACAAAAGTTGTGGAGGGGCCTATACAATGATATCTTCAAGTCTCCACATTTTACGTAGAGCTTTGTTCAAAGATGAAGACTGAAATTTTCTACCAAAACAGAGTTTAACTCTAACATCATCAAAAACAGGATCAAAAATAAGTTCCTCGGTTCTTGCTTGATTCTTGAAGATTCGTTGATTCCTTTCAACCCAAATGTTGTAGATGGCTGCCCCAAGAAGATGCTTGAGAATTGTGGCTTTCAAATGTTTTTCAAGGGCAAAGGGAGTGAGGAAATCAATAATATCAGGCCAACAAATCAGATTTTCCGAACAAGAGTAAGTCGCAAACCCTTTCTCCAAATCCTCCTTGTGAAGCAACATTCAAAGAAGAGATGCTCTCCGTCTCACAACCCACGTTGCGAAAGGTACACGAAGGATTGATATTAAGCCCCAATGTAAGACTCTGAATTTTGTGCTAAGGCGGTCACGGGATGCAAGCCAAGCAACGGCTGTGCTTTGGGTTATGCCTCTTGTGCCAAATGAGATTGAAACCTTCAAAATGAGTGCCTTTTCTTCGAATACTATCCCAAGTGTGATTGAAAGTAAAGCTTCCACTTGGGGAAAGATTCCATGAAATTCTATCCATTGTGCTTTCGTTAAGACTAAATTCTGGAACATCAACATGGGAGAGATGCATTGGCCAATTCCAAGAACCATCAATGAAAATCTCACATACCTTTGCGTGAATTGGGGGATGTGGAATGGCATTTGTCCATTGCTCAAAGGGAGAACCATCTTTGTGCCAATTATCGCTCCAAAAGAAGGTGTTTGCTCCATTTCCAACCTTGTGCTCAAGGAATCTTTTTGCAATGGGACGGCAGCCAAGAAGTGTTTTAAAAACCCAACTTGCCTCCTTGGGAACTTGTGAATTCCAAATGGAAGAGTCTTTGATATAATTTGCTTGAACCCATTGACTCCACAGTGTTTCTTAATGAATGGAGAAGCTAGGAGTTTTAATCCAATCCACAAACTTTTTGGGAAATCCCAAAGCAAGAAGAGTGCGTTCAACGAATCTCCAATTCAAGGAGTCAAAAGCTTTCATAATATCAACTTTAAATGCACATCTTGTGGAAATATGTCTCCTTTGATAACCTCTCACGATGTCACGAGCAATAAGGATATTTTCGTGGATGAGCCCACCCTTAATGAATGCTGATTGATTCCAAGAGATGAAGTTGGGTAAGCATACCTTTATCCTATTTGCAATGATCTTTGAGATGCACTTGTAGATGGTGTTACAACATGATATTGGCCTATAATCCTTGACCATGGAGGGATTTGAAGTTTTTGGCACAAGAGTAACAATTGTGGCATTTACCTCTTTGAGGAGATTGCTTGATTCAAAAAAAGACCTGATTGCATTCAATGCATCCTTCCTCACAATCTCCCACGCAACCTTGTGAAAATGGGAAGTGCAGCCATCCGGACCCGGGCTTTTGTTTGGGTAGAGAGAAAAAAGCGCATTCTTGATTTCACCATCGGTTAGAGGAGCAATGGTGGTGGCAGCAAATTCATGATCAATTTGCTTGCCAATAATATTTTTCAAAAGATCAACGTTTATGCTTGTGGAGGATTCAGCACCAAGAAGCTTCTTGAAATAGCCAACGAATTCCTCTTTCACTTCGTCATCTTCAAGGAGAGTATGACCATTCTCATTCTTGATAGCATGGATAGTGTTATTGAGCTTCCTTCCTTTAACCACATTATGGAAGAATTTTGTATTTGCATCTCCTTCTTTGATCCAAGAAAGTCTTGACTTTTGGTAAAGCATGGCCTTTTGCTTTGCATCAAGCTCCTCCAATTTGCTCAAAATGCTTTTCTCCTTATCAATGAGAGAGTAATTATGCTCACCATTGAGGATAGAAAATTGAACACTCTCGAGCTCTTCCCTAAGATTTTTGATGACTAACGGAACGGCAGCAAAATGCTCTTTGTCGAAGGATTTCGTGGGAGAAGATGTTTTTTTTGCGGGATAAGTAAGAAATTAAAATTACTTCATGAAAGCTGTACATGTACAAAAGTTGTGGAGGGGCCTATACAATGATATCTTCAAGTCTCCACATTTTACGTAGAGCTTTGTTCAAAGATGAAGACTGAAATTTTCTACCAAAACAGAGTTTAACTCTAACATCATCAAAAACAGATCAAAAATAAGTTCCTCGGTTCTTGCTTGATTCTTGAAGATTCGTTGATTCCTTTCAACCCAAATGTTGTAGATGGCTGCCCCAAGAAGATGCTTGAGAATTGTGGCTTTCAAATGTTTTTCAAGGGCAAAGGGAGTGAGGAAATCAATAATATCAGGCCAACAAATCAGATTTTCCGAACAAGAGTAAGTCGCAAACCCTTTCTCCAAATCCTCCTTGTGAAGCAACATTCAAAGAAGAGATGCTCTCCGTCTCACAACCCACGTTGCGAAAGGTACACGAAGGATTGATATTAAGCCCCAATGTAAGACTCTGAATTTTGTGCTAAGGCGGTCACGGGATGCAAGCCAAGCAACGGTTGTGCTTTGGGTTATGCCTCTTGTGCCAAATGAGATTGAAACCTTCAAAATGAGTGCCTTTTCTTCGAATACTATCCCAAGTGTGATTGAAAGTAAAGCTTCCACTTGGGGAAAGATTCCATGAAATTCTATCCATTGTGCTTTCGTTAAGACTAAATTCTGGAACATCAACATGGGAGAGATGCATTGGCCAATTCCAAGAACCATCAATGAAAATCTCACATACCTTTGCGTGAATTGGGGGATGTGGAATGGCATTTGTCCATTGCTCAAAGGGAGAACCATCTTTGTGCCAATTATCGCTCCAAAAGAAGGTGTTTGCTCCATTTCCAACCTTGTGCTCAAGGAATCTTTTTGCAATGGGACGGCAGCCAAGAAGTGTTTTAAAAACCCAACTTGCCTCCTTGGGAACTTGTGAATTCCAAATGGAAGAGTCTTTGATATAATTTGCTTGAACCCATTGACTCCACAGTGTTTCTTAATGAATGGAGAAGCTAGGAGTTTTAATCCAATCCACAAACTTTTTGGGAAATCCCAAAGCAAGAAGAGTGCGTTCAACGAATCTCCAATTCAAGGAGTCAAAAGCTTTCATAATATCAACTTTAAATGCACATCTTGTGGAAATATGTCTCCTTTGATAACCTCTCACGATGTCACGAGCAATAAGGATATTTTCGTGGATGAGCCCACCCTTAATGAATGCTGATTGATTCCAAGAGATGAAGTTGGGTAAGCATACCTTTATCCTATTTGCAATGATCTTTGAGATGCACTTGTAGATGGTGTTACAACATGATATTGGCCTATAATCCTTGACCATGGAGGGATTTGAAGTTTTTGGCACAAGAGTAACAATTGTGGCATTTACCTCTTTGAGGAGATTGCTTGATTCAAAAAAAGACCTGATTGCATTCAATGCATCCTTCCCCACAATCTCCCACGCAACCTTGTGAAAATGGGAAGTGCAGCCATCCGGACCCGGGCTTTTGTTTGGGTAGAGAGAAAAAAGCGCATTCTTGATTTCACCATCGGTTAGAGGAGCAATGGTGGTGGCAGCAAATTCATGATCAATTTGCTTGCCAATAATATTTTTCAAAAGATCAACGTTTATGCTTGTGGAGGATTCAGCACCAAGAAGCTTCTTGAAATAGCCAACGAATTCCTCTTTCACTTCGTCATCTTCAAGGAGAGTATGACCATTCTCATTCTTGATAGCATGGATAGTGTTATTGAGCTTCCTTCCTTTAACCACATTATGGAAGAATTTTGTATTTGCATCTCCTTCTTTGATCCAAGAAAGTCTTGACTTTTGGTAAAGCATGGCCTTTTGCTTTGCATCAAGCTCCTCCAATTTGCTCAAAATGCTTTTCTCCTTATCAATGAGAGAGTAATTATGCTCACCATTGAGGATAGAAAATTGAACACTCTCGAGCTCTTCCCTAAGATTTTTGATGACTAACGGAACGGCAGCAAAATGCTCTTTGTCGAAGGATTTCGTGGGAGAAGATGTTTTTTTTGCGTGATAAGTAAGAAATTAAAATTACTTCATGAAAGCTGTACATGTACAAAAGTTGTGGAGGGGCCTATACAATGATATCTTCAAGTCTCCACATTTTACGTAGAGCTTTGTTCAAAGATGAAGACTGAAATTTTCTACCAAAACAGAGTTTAACTCTAACATCATCAAAAACAGATCAAAAATAAGTTCCTCGGTTCTTGCTTGATTCTTGAAGATTCGTTGATTCCTTTCAACCCAAATGTTGTAGATGGCTGCCCCAAGAAGATGCTTGAGAATTGTGGCTTTCAAATGTTTTTCAAGGGCAAAGGGAGTGAGGAAATCAATAATATCAGGCCAACAAATCAGATTTTCCGAACAAGAGTAAGTCGCAAACCCTTTCTCCAAATCCTCCTTGTGAAGCAACATTCAAAGAAGAGATGCTCTCCGTCTCACAACCCACGTTGCGAAAGGTACACGAAGGATTGATATTAAGCCCCAATGTAAGACTCTGAATTTTGTGCTAAGGCGGTCACGGGATGCAAGCCAAGCAACGGCTGTGCTTTGGGTTATGCCTCTTGTGCCAAATGAGATTGAAACCTTCAAAATGAGTGCCTTTTCTTCGAATACTATCCCAAGTGTGATTGAAAGTAAAGCTTCCACTTGGGGAAAGATTCCATGAAATTCTATCCATTGTGCTTTCGTTAAGACTAAATTCTGGAACATCAACATGGGAGAGATGCATTGGCCAATTCCAAGAACCATCAATGAAAATCTCACATACCTTTGCGTGAATTGGGGGATGTGGAATGGCATTTGTCCATTGCTCAAAGGGAGAACCATCTTTGTGCCAATTATCGCTCCAAAAGAAGGTGTTTGCTCCATTTCCAACCTTGTGCTCAAGGAATCTTTTTGCAATGGGACGGCAGCCAAGAAGTGTTTTAAAAACCCAACTTGCCTCCTTGGGAACTTGTGAATTCCAAATGGAAGAGTCTTTGATATAATTTGCTTGAACCCATTGACTCCACAGTGTTTCTTAATGAATGGAGAAGCTAGGAGTTTTAATCCAATCCACAAACTTTTTGGGAAATCCCAAAGCAAGAAGAGTGCGTTCAACGAATCTCCAATTCAAGGAGTCAAAAGCTTTCATAATATCAACTTTAAATGCACATCTTGTGGAAATATGTCTCCTTTGATAACCTCTCACGATGTCACGAGCAATAAGGATATTTTCGTGGATGAGCCCACCCTTAATGAATGCTGATTGATTCCAAGAGATGAAGTTGGGTAAGCATACCTTTATCCTATTTGCAATGATCTTTGAGATGCACTTGTAGATGGTGTTACAACATGATATTGGCCTATAATCCTTGACCATGGAGGGATTTGAAGTTTTTGGCACAAGAGTAACAATTGTGGCATTTACCTCTTTGAGGAGATTGCTTGATTCAAAAAAAGACCTGATTGCATTCAATGCATCCTTCCCCACAATCTCCCACGCAACCTTGTGAAAATGGGAAGTGCAGCCATCCGGACCCGGGCTTTTGTTTGGGTAGAGAGAAAAAAGCGCATTCTTGATTTCACCATCGGTTAGAGGAGCAATGGTGGTGGCAGCAAATTCATGATCAATTTGCTTGCCAATAATATTTTTCAAAAGATCAACGTTTATGCTTGTGGAGGATTCAGCACCAAGAAGCTTCTTGAAATAGCCAACGAATTCCTCTTTCACTTCGTCATCTTCAAGGAGAGTATGACCATTCTCATTCTTGATAGCATGGATAGTGTTATTGAGCTTCCTTCCTTTAACCACATTATGGAAGAATTTTGTATTTGCATCTCCTTCTTTGATCCAAGAAAGTCTTGACTTTTGGTAAAGCATGGCCTTTTGCTTTGCATCAAGCTCCTCCAATTTGCTCAAAATGCTTTTCTCCTTATCAATGAGAGAGTAATTATGCTCACCATTGAGGATAGAAAATTGAACACTCTCGAGCTCTTCCCTAAGATTTTTGATGACTAACGGAACGGCAGCAAAATGCTCTTTGTCGAAGGATTTCGTGGGAGAAGATGTTTTTTTTGCGGGATAAGTAAGAAATTAAAATTACTTCATGAAAGCTGTACATGTACAAAAGTTGTGGAGGGGCCTATACAATGATATCTTCAAGTCTCCACATTTTACGTAGAGCTTTGTTCAAAGATGAAGACTGAAATTTTCTACCAAAACAGAGTTTAACTCTAACATCATCAAAAACAGATCAAAAATAAGTTCCTCGGTTCTTGCTTGATTCTTGAAGATTCGTTGATTCCTTTCAACCCAAATGTTGTAGATGGCTGCCCCAAGAAGATGCTTGAGAATTGTGGCTTTCAAATGTTTTTCAAGGGCAAAGGGAGTGAGGAAATCAATAATATCAGGCCAACAAATCAGATTTTCCGAACAAGAGTAAGTCGCAAACCCTTTCTCCAAATCCTCCTTGTGAAGCAACATTCAAAGAAGAGATGCTCTCAGTCTCACAACCCACGTTGCGAAAGGTACACGAAGGATTGATATTAAGCCCCAATGTAAGACTCTGAATTTTGTGCTAAGGCGGTCACGGGATGCAAGCCAAGCAACGGCTGTGCTTTGGGTTATGCCTCTTGTGCCAAATGAGATTGAAACCTTCAAAATGAGTGCCTTTTCTTCGAATACTATCCCAAGTGTGATTGAAAGTAAAGCTTCCACTTGGGGAAAGATTCCATGAAATTCTATCCATTGTGCTTTCGTTAAGACTAAATTCTGGAACATCAACATGGGAGAGATGCATTGGCCAATTCCAAGAACCATCAATGAAAATCTCACATACCTTTGCGTGAATTGGGGGATGTGGAATGGCATTTGTCCATTGCTCAAAGGGAGAACCATCTTTGTGCCAATTATCGCTCCAAAAGAAGGTGTTTGCTCCATTTCCAACCTTGTGCTCAAGGAATCTTTTTGCAATGGGACGGCAGCCAAGAAGTGTTTTAAAAACCCAACTTGCCTCCTTGGGAACTTGTGAATTCCAAATGGAAGAGTCTTTGATATAATTTGCTTGAACCCATTGACTCCACAGTGTTTCTTAATGAATGGAGAAGCTAGGAGTTTTAATCCAATCCACAAACTTTTTGGGAAATCCCAAAGCAAGAAGAGTGCGTTCAACGAATCTCCAATTCAAGGAGTCAAAAGCTTTCATAATATCAACTTTAAATGCACATCTTGTGGAAATATGTCTCCTTTGATAACCTCTCACGATGTCACGAGCAATAAGGATATTTTCGTGGATGAGCCCACCCTTAATGAATGCTGATTGATTCCAAGAGATGAAGTTGGGTAAGCATACCTTTATCCTATTTGCAATGATCTTTGAGATGCACTTGTAGATGGTGTTACAACATGATATTGGCCTATAATCCTTGACCATGGAGGGATTTGAAGTTTTTGGCACAAGAGTAACAATTGTGGCATTTACCTCTTTGAGGAGATTGCTTGATTCAAAAAAAGACCTGATTGCATTCAATGCATCCTTCCCCACAATCTCCCACGCAACCTTGTGAAAATGGGAAGTGCAGCCATCCGGACCCGGGCTTTTGTTTGGGTAGAGAGAAAAAAGCGCATTCTTGATTTCACCATCGGTTAGAGGAGCAATGGTGGTGGCAGCAAATTCATGATCAATTTGCTTGCCAATAATATTTTTCAAAAGATCAACGTTTATGCTTGTGGAGGATTCAGCACCAAGAAGCTTCTTGAAATAGCCAACGAATTCCTCTTTCACTTCGTCATCTTCAAGGAGAGTATGACCATTCTCATTCTTGATAGCATGGATAGTGTTATTGAGCTTCCTTCCTTTAACCACATTATGGAAGAATTTTGTATTTGCATCTCCTTCTTTGATCCAAGAAAGTCTTGACTTTTGGTAAAGCATGGCCTTTGCTTTGCATCAAGCTCCTCCAATTTGCTCAAAATGCTTTTCTCCTTATCAATGAGAGAGTAATTATGCTCACCATTGAGGATAGAAAATTGAACACTCTCGAGCTCTTCCCTAAGATTTTTGATGACTAACGGAACGGCAGCAAAATGCTCTTTGTCGAAGGATTTCGTGGGAGAAGATGTTTTTTTTGCGGGATAAGTAAGAAATTAAAATTACTTCATGAAAGCTGTACATGTACAAAAGTTGTGGAGGGGCCTATACAATGATATCTTCAAGTCTCCACATTTTACGTAGAGCTTTGTTCAAAGATGAAGACTGAAATTTTCTACCAAAACAGAGTTTAACTCTAACATCATCAAAAACAGCATCAAAAATAAGTTCCTCGGTTCTTGCTTGATTCTTGAAGATTCGTTGATTCCTTTCAACCCAAATGTTGTAGATGGCTGCCCCAAGAAGATGCTTGAGAATTGTGGCTTTCAAATGTTTTTCAAGGGCAAAGGGAGTGAGGAAATCAATAATATCAGGCCAACAAATCAGATTTTCAGGAACAAGAGTAAGTCGCAAACCCTTTCTCCAAATCCTCCTTGTGAAGCAACATTCAAAGAAGAGATGCTCTCCAGTCTCACAACCCACGTTGCGAAAGGTACACGAAGGATTGATATTAAGCCCCCAATGTAAGACTCTGAATTTTGTGCTAAGGCGGTCACGGGATGCAAGCCAAGCAACGGTTGTGCTTTGGGTTATGCCTCTTGTGCCAAATGAGATTGAAACCTTCAAAATGAGTGCCTTTTCTTCGAATACTATCCCAAGTGTGATTGAAAGTAAAGCTTCCACTTGGGGAAAGATTCCATGAAATTCTATCCATTGTGCTTTCGTTAAGACTAAATTCTGGAACATCAACATGGGAGAGATGCATTGGCCAATTCCAAGAACCATCAATGAAAATCTCACATACCTTTGCGTGAATTGGGGGATGTGGAATGGCATTTGTCCATTGCTCAAAGGGAGAACCATCTTTGTGCCAATTATCGCTCCAAAAGAAGGTGTTTGCTCCATTTCCAACCTTGTGCTCAAGGAATCTTTTTGCAATGGGACGGCAGCCAAGAAGTGTTTTAAAAACCCAACTTGCCTCCTTGGGAACTTGTGAATTCCAAATGGAAGAGTCTTTGATATAATTTGCTTGAACCCATTGACTCCACAGTGTTTCTTAATGAATGGAGAAGCTAGGAGTTTTAATCCAATCCACAAACTTTTTGGGAAATCCCAAAGCAAGAAGAGTGCGTTCAACGAATCTCCAATTCAAGGAGTCAAAAGCTTTCATAATATCAACTTTAAATGCACATCTTGTGGAAATATGTCTCCTTTGATAACCTCTCACGATGTCACGAGCAATAAGGATATTTTCGTGGATGAGCCCACCCTTAATGAATGCTGATTGATTCCAAGAGATGAAGTTGGGTAAGCATACCTTTATCCTATTTGCAATGATCTTTGAGATGCACTTGTAGATGGTGTTACAACATGATATTGGCCTATAATCCTTGACCATGGAGGGATTTGAAGTTTTTGGCACAAGAGTAACAATTGTGGCATTTACCTCTTTGAGGAGATTGCTTGATTCAAAAAAAGACCTGATTGCATTCAATGCATCCTTCCCCACAATCTCCCACGCAACCTTGTAAAAATGGGAAGTGCAGCCATCCGGACCCGGGCTTTTGTTTGGGTAGAGAGAAAAAAGCGCATTCTTGATTTCACCATCGGTTAGAGGAGCAATGGTGGTGGCAGCAAATTCATGATCAATTTGCTTGCCAATAATATTTTTCAAAAGATCAACGTTTATGCTTGTGGAGGATTCAGCACCAAGAAGCTTCTTGAAATAGCCAACGAATTCCTCTTTCACTTCGTCATCTTCAAGGAGAGTATGACCATTCTCATTCTTGATAGCATGGATAGTGTTATTGAGCTTCCTTCCTTTAACCACATTATGGAAGAATTTTGTATTTGCATCTCCTTCTTTGATCCAAGAAAGTCTTGACTTTTGGTAAAGCATGGCCTTTCGCTTTGCATCAAGCTCCTCCAATTTGCTCAAAATGCTTTTCTCCTTATCAATGAGAGAGTAATTATGCTCACCATTGAGGATAGAAAATTGAACACTCTCGAGCTCTTCCCTAAGATTTTTGATGACTAACGGAACGGCAGCAAAATGCTCTTTGTCGAAGGATTTCGTGGGAGAAGATGTTTTTTTTGCGGGATAAGTAAGAAATTAAAATTACTTCATGAAAGCTGTACATGTACAAAAGTTGTGGAGGGGCCTATACAATGATATCTTCAAGTCTCCACATTTTACGTAGAGCTTTGTTCAAAGATGAAGACTGAAATTTTCTACCAAAACAGAGTTTAACTCTAACATCATCAAAAACAGTATCAAAAATAAGTTCCTCGGTTCTTGCTTGATTCTTGAAGATTCGTTGATTCCTTTCAACCCAAATGTTGTAGATGGCTGCCCCAAGAAGATGCTTGAGAATTGTGGCTTTCAAATGTTTTTCAAGGGCAAAGGGAGTGAGGAAATCAATAATATCAGGCCAACAAATCAGATTTTCCGGAACAAGAGTAAGTCGCAAACCCTTTCTCCAAATCCTCCTTGTGAAGCAACATTCAAAGAAGAGATGCTCTCCAGTCTCACAACCCACGTTGCGAAAGGTACACGAAGGATTGATATTAAGCCCCCAATGTAAGACTCTGAATTTTGTGCTAAGGCGGTCACGGGATGCAAGCCAAGCAACGGTTGTGCTTTGGGTTATGCCTCTTGTGCCAAATGAGATTGAAACCTTCAAAATGAGTGCCTTTTCTTCGAATACTATCCCAAGTGTGATTGAAAGTAAAGCTTCCACTTGGGGAAAGATTCCATGAAATTCTATCCATTGTGCTTTCGTTAAGACTAAATTCTGGAACATCAACATGGGAGAGATGCATTGGCCAATTCCAAGAACCATCAATGAAAATCTCACATACCTTTGCGTGAATTGGGGGATGTGGAATGGCATTTGTCCATTGCTCAAAGGGAGAACCATCTTTGTGCCAATTATCGCTCCAAAAGAAGGTGTTTGCTCCATTTCCAACCTTGTGCTCAAGGAATCTTTTTGCAATGGGACGGCAGCCAAGAAGTGTTTTAAAAACCCAACTTGCCTCCTTGGGAACTTGTGAATTCCAAATGGAAGAGTCTTTGATATAATTTGCTTGAACCCATTGACTCCACAGTGTTTCTTAATGAATGGAGAAGCTAGGAGTTTTAATCCAATCCACAAACTTTTTGGGAAATCCCAAAGCAAGAAGAGTGCGTTCAACGAATCTCCAATTCAAGGAGTCAAAAGCTTTCATAATATCAACTTTAAATGCACATCTTGTGGAAATATGTCTCCTTTGATAACCTCTCACGATGTCACGAGCAATAAGGATATTTTCGTGGATGAGCCCACCCTTAATGAATGCTGATTGATTCCAAGAGATGAAGTTGGGTAAGCATACCTTTATCCTATTTGCAATGATCTTTGAGATGCACTTGTAGATGGTGTTACAACATGATATTGGCCTATAATCCTTGACCATGGAGGGATTTGAAGTTTTTGGCACAAGAGTAACAATTGTGGCATTTACCTCTTTGAGGAGATTGCTTGATTCAAAAAAAGACCTGATTGCATTCAATGCATCCTTCCCACAATCTCCCACGCAACCTTGTGAAAATGGGAAGTGCAGCCATCCGGACCCGGGCTTTTGTTTGGGTAGAGAGAAAAAAGCGCATTCTTGATTTCACCATCGGTTAGAGGAGCAATGGTGGTGGCAGCAAATTCATGATCAATTTGCTTGCCAATAATATTTTTCAAAAGATCAACGTTTATGCTTGTGGAGGATTCAGCACCAAGAAGCTTCTTGAAATAGCCAACGAATTCCTCTTTCACTTCGTCATCTTCAAGGAGAGTATGACCATTCTCATTCTTGATAGCATGGATAGTGTTATTGAGCTTCCTTCCTTTAACCACATTATGGAAGAATTTTGTATTTGCATCTCCTTCTTTGATCCAAGAAAGTCTTGACTTTTGGTAAAGCATGGCCTTTTGCTTTGCATCAAGCTCCTCCAATTTGCTCAAAATGCTTTTCTCCTTATCAATGAGAGAGTAATTATGCTCACCATTGAGGATAGAAAATTGAACACTCTCGAGCTCTTCCCTAAGATTTTTGATGACTAACGGAACGGCAGCAAAATGCTCTTTGTCGAAGGATTTCGTGGGAGAAGATGTTTTTTTTGCGGGATAAGTAAGAAATTAAAATTACTTCATGAAAGCTGTACATGTACAAAAGTTGTGGAGGGGCCTATACAATGATATCTTCAAGTCTCCACATTTTACGTAGAGCTTTGTTCAAAGATGAAGACTGAAATTTTCTACCAAAACAGAGTTTAACTCTAACATCATCAAAAACAGATCAAAAATAAGTTCCTCGGTTCTTGCTTGATTCTTGAAGATTCGTTGATTCCTTTCAACCCAAATGTTGTAGATGGCTGCCCCAAGAAGATGCTTGAGAATTGTGGCTTTCAAATGTTTTTCAAGGGCAAAGGGAGTGAGGAAATCAATAATATCAGGCCAACAAATCAGATTTTCCGAACAAGAGTAAGTCGCAAACCCTTTCTCCAAATCCTCCTTGTGAAGCAACATTCAAAGAAGAGATGCTCTCAGTCTCACAACCCACGTTGCGAAAGGTACACGAAGGATTGATATTAAGCCCCAATGTAAGACTCTGAATTTTGTGCTAAGGCGGTCACGGGATGCAAGCCAAGCAACGGCTGTGCTTTGGGTTATGCCTCTTGTGCCAAATGAGATTGAAACCTTCAAAATGAGTGCCTTTTCTTCGAATACTATCCCAAGTGTGATTGAAAGTAAAGCTTCCACTTGGGGAAAGATTCCATGAAATTCTATCCATTGTGCTTTCGTTAAGACTAAATTCTGGAACATCAACATGGGAGAGATGCATTGGCCAATTCCAAGAACCATCAATGAAAATCTCACATACCTTTGCGTGAATTGGGGGATGTGGAATGGCATTTGTCCATTGCTCAAAGGGAGAACCATCTTTGTGCCAATTATCGCTCCAAAAGAAGGTGTTTGCTCCATTTCCAACCTTGTGCTCAAGGAATCTTTTTGCAATGGGACGGCAGCCAAGAAGTGTTTTAAAAACCCAACTTGCCTCCTTGGGAACTTGTGAATTCCAAATGGAAGAGTCTTTGATATAATTTGCTTGAACCCATTGACTCCACAGTGTTTCTTAATGAATGGAGAAGCTAGGAGTTTTAATCCAATCCACAAACTTTTTGGGAAATCCCAAAGCAAGAAGAGTGCGTTCAACGAATCTCCAATTCAAGGAGTCAAAAGCTTTCATAATATCAACTTTAAATGCACATCTTGTGGAAATATGTCTCCTTTGATAACCTCTCACGATGTCACGAGCAATAAGGATATTTTCGTGGATGAGCCCACCCTTAATGAATGCTGATTGATTCCAAGAGATGAAGTTGGGTAAGCATACCTTTATCCTATTTGCAATGATCTTTGAGATGCACTTGTAGATGGTGTTACAACATGATATTGGCCTATAATCCTTGACCATGGAGGGATTTGAAGTTTTTGGCACAAGAGTAACAATTGTGGCATTTACCTCTTTGAGGAGATTGCTTGATTCAAAAAAAGACCTGATTGCATTCAATGCATCCTTCCCCACAATCTCCCACGCAACCTTGTGAAAATGGGAAGTGCAGCCATCCGGACCCGGGCTTTTGTTTGGGTAGAGAGAAAAAAGCGCATTCTTGATTTCACCATCGGTTAGAGGAGCAATGGTGGTGGCAGCAAATTCATGATCAATTTGCTTGCCAATAATATTTTTCAAAAGATCAACGTTTATGCTTGTGGAGGATTCAGCACCAAGAAGCTTCTTGAAATAGCCAACGAATTCCTCTTTCACTTCGTCATCTTCAAGGAGAGTATGACCATTCTCATTCTTGATAGCATGGATAGTGTTATTGAGCTTCCTTCCTTTAACCACATTATGGAAGAATTTTGTATTTGCATCTCCTTCTTTGATCCAAGAAAGTCTTGACTTTTGGTAAAGCATGGCCTTTGCTTTGCATCAAGCTCCTCCAATTTGCTCAAAATGCTTTTCTCCTTATCAATGAGAGAGTAATTATGCTCACCATTGAGGATAGAAAATTGAACACTCTCGAGCTCTTCCCTAAGATTTTTGATGACTAACGGAACGGCAGCAAAATGCTCTTTGTCGAAGGATTTCGTGGGAGAAGATGTTTTTTTTGCGGGATAAGTAAGAAATTAAAATTACTTCATGAAAGCTGTACATGTACAAAAGTTGTGGAGGGGCCTATACAATGATATCTTCAAGTCTCCACATTTTACGTAGAGCTTTGTTCAAAGATGAAGACTGAAATTTTCTACCAAAACAGAGTTTAACTCTAACATCATCAAAAACAGTATCAAAAATAAGTTCCTCGGTTCTTGCTTGATTCTTGAAGATTCGTTGATTCCTTTCAACCCAAATGTTGTAGATGGCTGCCCCAAGAAGATGCTTGAGAATTGTGGCTTTCAAATGTTTTTCAAGGGCAAAGGGAGTGAGGAAATCAATAATATCAGGCCAACAAATCAGATTTTCCGAACAAGAGTAAGTCGCAAACCCTTTCTCCAAATCCTCCTTGTGAAGCAACATTCAAAGAAGAGATGCTCTCCGTCTCACAACCCACGTTGCGAAAGGTACACGAAGGATTGATATTAAGCCCCAATGTAAGACTCTGAATTTTGTGCTAAGGCGGTCACGGGATGCAAGCCAAGCAACGGTTGTGCTTTGGGTTATGCCTCTTGTGCCAAATGAGATTGAAACCTTCAAAATGAGTGCCTTTTCTTCGAATACTATCCCAAGTGTGATTGAAAGTAAAGCTTCCACTTGGGGAAAGATTCCATGAAATTCTATCCATTGTGCTTTCGTTAAGACTAAATTCTGGAACATCAACATGGGAGAGATGCATTGGCCAATTCCAAGAACCATCAATGAAAATCTCACATACCTTTGCGTGAATTGGGGGATGTGGAATGGCATTTGTCCATTGCTCAAAGGGAGAACCATCTTTGTGCCAATTATCGCTCCAAAAGAAGGTGTTTGCTCCATTTCCAACCTTGTGCTCAAGGAATCTTTTTGCAATGGGACGGCAGCCAAGAAGTGTTTTAAAAACCCAACTTGCCTCCTTGGGAACTTGTGAATTCCAAATGGAAGAGTCTTTGATATAATTTGCTTGAACCCATTGACTCCACAGTGTTTCTTAATGAATGGAGAAGCTAGGAGTTTTAATCCAATCCACAAACTTTTTGGGAAATCCCAAAGCAAGAAGAGTGCGTTCAACGAATCTCCAATTCAAGGAGTCAAAAGCTTTCATAATATCAACTTTAAATGCACATCTTGTGGAAATATGTCTCCTTTGATAACCTCTCACGATGTCACGAGCAATAAGGATATTTTCGTGGATGAGCCCACCCTTAATGAATGCTGATTGATTCCAAGAGATGAAGTTGGGTAAGCATACCTTTATCCTATTTGCAATGATCTTTGAGATGCACTTGTAGATGGTGTTACAACATGATATTGGCCTATAATCCTTGACCATGGAGGGATTTGAAGTTTTTGGCACAAGAGTAACAATTGTGGCATTTACCTCTTTGAGGAGATTGCTTGATTCAAAAAAAGACCTGATTGCATTCAATGCATCCTTCCCACAATCTCCCACGCAACCTTGTGAAAATGGGAAGTGCAGCCATCCGGACCCGGGCTTTTGTTTGGGTAGAGAGAAAAAAGCGCATTCTTGATTTCACCATCGGTTAGAGGAGCAATGGTGGTGGCAGCAAATTCATGATCAATTTGCTTGCCAATAATATTTTTCAAAAGATCAACGTTTATGCTTGTGGAGGATTCAGCACCAAGAAGCTTCTTGAAATAGCCAACGAATTCCTCTTTCACTTCGTCATCTTCAAGGAGAGTATGACCATTCTCATTCTTGATAGCATGGATAGTGTTATTGAGCTTCCTTCCTTTAACCACATTATGGAAGAATTTTGTATTTGCATCTCCTTCTTTGATCCAAGAAAGTCTTGACTTTTGGTAAAGCATGGCCTTTAGCTTTGCATCAAGCTCCTCCAATTTGCTCAAAATGCTTTTCTCCTTATCAATGAGAGAGTAATTATGCTCACCATTGAGGATAGAAAATTGAACACTCTCGAGCTCTTCCCTAAGATTTTTGATGACTAACGGAACGGCAGCAAAATGCTCTTTGTCGAAGGATTTCGTGGGAGAAGATGTTTTTTTTGCGGGATAAGTAAGAAATTAAAATTACTTCATGAAAGCTGTACATGTACAAAAGTTGTGGAGGGGCCTATACAATGATATCTTCAAGTCTCCACATTTTACGTAGAGCTTTGTTCAAAGATGAAGACTGAAATTTTCTACCAAAACAGAGTTTAACTCTAACATCATCAAAAACAGTATCAAAAATAAGTTCCTCGGTTCTTGCTTGATTCTTGAAGATTCGTTGATTCCTTTCAACCCAAATGTTGTAGATGGCTGCCCCAAGAAGATGCTTGAGAATTGTGGCTTTCAAATGTTTTTCAAGGGCAAAGGGAGTGAGGAAATCAATAATATCAGGCCAACAAATCAGATTTTCCGAACAAGAGTAAGTCGCAAACCCTTTCTCCAAATCCTCCTTGTGAAGCAACATTCAAAGAAGAGATGCTCTCCGTCTCACAACCCACGTTGCGAAAGGTACACGAAGGATTGATATTAAGCCCCAATGTAAGACTCTGAATTTTGTGCTAAGGCGGTCACGGGATGCAAGCCAAGCAACGGCTGTGCTTTGGGTTATGCCTCTTGTGCCAAATGAGATTGAAACCTTCAAAATGAGTGCCTTTTCTTCGAATACTATCCCAAGTGTGATTGAAAGTAAAGCTTCCACTTGGGGAAAGATTCCATGAAATTCTATCCATTGTGCTTTCGTTAAGACTAAATTCTGGAACATCAACATGGGAGAGATGCATTGGCCAATTCCAAGAACCATCAATGAAAATCTCACATACCTTTGCGTGAATTGGGGGATGTGGAATGGCATTTGTCCATTGCTCAAAGGGAGAACCATCTTTGTGCCAATTATCGCTCCAAAAGAAGGTGTTTGCTCCATTTCCAACCTTGTGCTCAAGGAATCTTTTTGCAATGGGACGGCAGCCAAGAAGTGTTTTAAAAACCCAACTTGCCTCCTTGGGAACTTGTGAATTCCAAATGGAAGAGTCTTTGATATAATTTGCTTGAACCCATTGACTCCACAGTGTTTCTTAATGAATGGAGAAGCTAGGAGTTTTAATCCAATCCACAAACTTTTTGGGAAATCCCAAAGCAAGAAGAGTGCGTTCAACGAATCTCCAATTCAAGGAGTCAAAAGCTTTCATAATATCAACTTTAAATGCACATCTTGTGGAAATATGTCTCCTTTGATAACCTCTCACGATGTCACGAGCAATAAGGATATTTTCGTGGATGAGCCCACCCTTAATGAATGCTGATTGATTCCAAGAGATGAAGTTGGGTAAGCATACCTTTATCCTATTTGCAATGATCTTTGAGATGCACTTGTAGATGGTGTTACAACATGATATTGGCCTATAATCCTTGACCATGGAGGGATTTGAAGTTTTTGGCACAAGAGTAACAATTGTGGCATTTACCTCTTTGAGGAGATTGCTTGATTCAAAAAAAGACCTGATTGCATTCAATGCATCCTTCCCCACAATCTCCCACGCAACCTTGTGAAAATGGGAAGTGCAGCCATCCGGACCCGGGCTTTTGTTTGGGTAGAGAGAAAAAAGCGCATTCTTGATTTCACCATCGGTTAGAGGAGCAATGGTGGTGGCAGCAAATTCATGATCAATTTGCTTGCCAATAATATTTTTCAAAAGATCAACGTTTATGCTTGTGGAGGATTCAGCACCAAGAAGCTTCTTGAAATAGCCAACGAATTCCTCTTTCACTTCGTCATCTTCAAGGAGAGTATGACCATTCTCATTCTTGATAGCATGGATAGTGTTATTGAGCTTCCTTCCTTTAACCACATTATGGAAGAATTTTGTATTTGCATCTCCTTCTTTGATCCAAGAAAGTCTTGACTTTTGGTAAAGCATGGCCTTTGCTTTGCATCAAGCTCCTCCAATTTGCTCAAAATGCTTTTCTCCTTATCAATGAGAGAGTAATTATGCTCACCATTGAGGATAGAAAATTGAACACTCTCGAGCTCTTCCCTAAGATTTTTGATGACTAACGGAACGGCAGCAAAATGCTCTTTGTCGAAGGATTTCGTGGGAGAAGATGTTTTTTTTGCGGGATAAGTAAGAAATTAAAATTACTTCATGAAAGCTGTACATGTACAAAAGTTGTGGAGGGGCCTATACAATGATATCTTCAAGTCTCCACATTTTACGTAGAGCTTTGTTCAAAGATGAAGACTGAAATTTTCTACCAAAACAGAGTTTAACTCTAACATCATCAAAAACAGTATCAAAAATAAGTTCCTCGGTTCTTGCTTGATTCTTGAAGATTCGTTGATTCCTTTCAACCCAAATGTTGTAGATGGCTGCCCCAAGAAGATGCTTGAGAATTGTGGCTTTCAAATGTTTTTCAAGGGCAAAGGGAGTGAGGAAATCAATAATATCAGGCCAACAAATCAGATTTTCCGGAACAAGAGTAAGTCGCAAACCCTTTCTCCAAATCCTCCTTGTGAAGCAACATTCAAAGAAGAGATGCTCTCCAGTCTCACAACCCACGTTGCGAAAGGTACACGAAGGATTGATATTAAGCCCCCAATGTAAGACTCTGAATTTTGTGCTAAGGCGGTCACGGGATGCAAGCCAAGCAACCACACAAAACTTTGGGTTATGCCTCTTGTGCCAAATGAGATTGAAACCTTCAAAATGAGTGCCTTTTCTTCGAATACTATCCCAAGTGTGATTGAAAGTAAAGCTTCCACTTGGGGAAAGATTCCATGAAATTCTATCCATTGTGCTTTCGTTAAGACTAAATTCTGGAACATCAACATGGGAGAGATGCATTGGCCAATTCCAAGAACCATCAATGAAAATCTCACATACCTTTGCGTGAATTGGGGGATGTGGAATGGCATTTGTCCATTGCTCAAAGGGAGAACCATCTTTGTGCCAATTATCGCTCCAAAAGAAGGTGTTTGCTCCATTTCCAACCTTGTGCTCAAGGAATCTTTTTGCAATGGGACGGCAGCCAAGAAGTGTTTTAAAAACCCAACTTGCCTCCTTGGGAACTTGTGAATTCCAAATGGAAGAGTCTTTGATATAATTTGCTTGAACCCATTGACTCCACAGTGTTTCTTAATGAATGGAGAAGCTAGGAGTTTTAATCCAATCCACAAACTTTTTGGGAAATCCCAAAGCAAGAAGAGTGCGTTCAACGAATCTCCAATTCAAGGAGTCAAAAGCTTTCATAATATCAACTTTAAATGCACATCTTGTGGAAATATGTCTCCTTTGATAACCTCTCACGATGTCACGAGCAATAAGGATATTTTCGTGGATGAGCCCACCCTTAATGAATGCTGATTGATTCCAAGAGATGAAGTTGGGTAAGCATACCTTTATCCTATTTGCAATGATCTTTGAGATGCACTTGTAGATGGTGTTACAACATGATATTGGCCTATAATCCTTGACCATGGAGGGATTTGAAGTTTTTGGCACAAGAGTAACAATTGTGGCATTTACCTCTTTGAGGAGATTGCTTGATTCAAAAAAAGACCTGATTGCATTCAATGCATCCTTCCCCACAATCTCCCACGCAACCTTGTGAAAATGGGAAGTGCAGCCATCCGGACCCGGGCTTTTGTTTGGGTAGAGAGAAAAAAGCGCATTCTTGATTTCACCATCGGTTAGAGGAGCAATGGTGGTGGCAGCAAATTCATGATCAATTTGCTTGCCAATAATATTTTTCAAAAGATCAACGTTTATGCTTGTGGAGGATTCAGCACCAAGAAGCTTCTTGAAATAGCCAACGAATTCCTCTTTCACTTCGTCATCTTCAAGGAGAGTATGACCATTCTCATTCTTGATAGCATGGATAGTGTTATTGAGCTTCCTTCCTTTAACCACATTATGGAAGAATTTTGTATTTGCATCTCCTTCTTTGATCCAAGAAAGTCTTGACTTTTGGTAAAGCATGGCCTTTGCTTTGCATCAAGCTCCTCCAATTTGCTCAAAATGCTTTTCTCCTTATCAATGAGAGAGTAATTATGCTCACCATTGAGGATAGAAAATTGAACACTCTCGAGCTCTTCCCTAAGATTTTTGATGACTAACGGAACGGCAGCAAAATGCTCTTTGTCGAAGGATTTCGTGGGAGAAGATGTTTTTTTTGCGGGATAAGTAAGAAATTAAAATTACTTCATGAAAGCTGTACATGTACAAAAGTTGTGGAGGGGCCTATACAATGATATCTTCAAGTCTCCACATTTTACGTAGAGCTTTGTTCAAAGATGAAGACTGAAATTTTCTACCAAAACAGAGTTTAACTCTAACATCATCAAAAACAGTATCAAAAATAAGTTCCTCGGTTCTTGCTTGATTCTTGAAGATTCGTTGATTCCTTTCAACCCAAATGTTGTAGATGGCTGCCCCAAGAAGATGCTTGAGAATTGTGGCTTTCAAATGTTTTTCAAGGGCAAAGGGAGTGAGGAAATCAATAATATCAGGCCAACAAATCAGATTTTCCGAACAAGAGTAAGTCGCAAACCCTTTCTCCAAATCCTCCTTGTGAAGCAACATTCAAAGAAGAGATGCTCTCCGTCTCACAACCCACGTTGCGAAAGGTACACGAAGGATTGATATTAAGCCCCAATGTAAGACTCTGAATTTTGTGCTAAGGCGGTCACGGGATGCAAGCCAAGCAACGGCTGTGCTTTGGGTTATGCCTCTTGTGCCAAATGAGATTGAAACCTTCAAAATGAGTGCCTTTTCTTCGAATACTATCCCAAGTGTGATTGAAAGTAAAGCTTCCACTTGGGGAAAGATTCCATGAAATTCTATCCATTGTGCTTTCGTTAAGACTAAATTCTGGAACATCAACATGGGAGAGATGCATTGGCCAATTCCAAGAACCATCAATGAAAATCTCACATACCTTTGCGTGAATTGGGGGATGTGGAATGGCATTTGTCCATTGCTCAAAGGGAGAACCATCTTTGTGCCAATTATCGCTCCAAAAGAAGGTGTTTGCTCCATTTCCAACCTTGTGCTCAAGGAATCTTTTTGCAATGGGACGGCAGCCAAGAAGTGTTTTAAAAACCCAACTTGCCTCCTTGGGAACTTGTGAATTCCAAATGGAAGAGTCTTTGATATAATTTGCTTGAACCCATTGACTCCACAGTGTTTCTTAATGAATGGAGAAGCTAGGAGTTTTAATCCAATCCACAAACTTTTTGGGAAATCCCAAAGCAAGAAGAGTGCGTTCAACGAATCTCCAATTCAAGGAGTCAAAAGCTTTCATAATATCAACTTTAAATGCACATCTTGTGGAAATATGTCTCCTTTGATAACCTCTCACGATGTCACGAGCAATAAGGATATTTTCGTGGATGAGCCCACCCTTAATGAATGCTGATTGATTCCAAGAGATGAAGTTGGGTAAGCATACCTTTATCCTATTTGCAATGATCTTTGAGATGCACTTGTAGATGGTGTTACAACATGATATTGGCCTATAATCCTTGACCATGGAGGGATTTGAAGTTTTTGGCACAAGAGTAACAATTGTGGCATTTACCTCTTTGAGGAGATTGCTTGATTCAAAAAAAGACCTGATTGCATTCAATGCATCCTTCCCACAATCTCCCACGCAACCTTGTGAAAATGGGAAGTGCAGCCATCCGGACCCGGGCTTTTGTTTGGGTAGAGAGAAAAAAGCGCATTCTTGATTTCACCATCGGTTAGAGGAGCAATGGTGGTGGCAGCAAATTCATGATCAATTTGCTTGCCAATAATATTTTTCAAAAGATCAACGAATATGCTTGTGGAGGATTCAGCACCAAGAAGCTTCTTGAAATAGCCAACGAATTCCTCTTTCACTTCGTCATCTTCAAGGAGAGTATGACCATTCTCATTCTTGATAGCATGGATAGTGTTATTGAGCTTCCTTCCTTTAACCACATTATGGAAGAATTTTGTATTTGCATCTCCTTCTTTGATCCAAGAAAGTCTTGACTTTTGGTAAAGCATGGCCTTTTGCTTTGCATCAAGCTCCTCCAATTTGCTCAAAATGCTTTTCTCCTTATCAATGAGAGAGTAATTATGCTCACCATTGAGGATAGAAAATTGAACACTCTCGAGCTCTTCCCTAAGATTTTTGATGACTAACGGAACGGCAGCAAAATGCTCTTTGTCGAAGGATTTCGTGGGAGAAGATGTTTTTTTTGCGGGATAAGTAAGAAATTAAAATTACTTCATGAAAGCTGTACATGTACAAAAGTTGTGGAGGGGCCTATACAATGATATCTTCAAGTCTCCACATTTTACGTAGAGCTTTGTTCAAAGATGAAGACTGAAATTTTCTACCAAAACAGAGTTTAACTCTAACATCATCAAAAACAGTATCAAAAATAAGTTCCTCGGTTCTTGCTTGATTCTTGAAGATTCGTTGATTCCTTTCAACCCAAATGTTGTAGATGGCTGCCCCAAGAAGATGCTTGAGAATTGTGGCTTTCAAATGTTTTTCAAGGGCAAAGGGAGTGAGGAAATCAATAATATCAGGCCAACAAATCAGATTTTCCGAACAAGAGTAAGTCGCAAACCCTTTCTCCAAATCCTCCTTGTGAAGCAACATTCAAAGAAGAGATGCTCTCCGTCTCACAACCCACGTTGCGAAAGGTACACGAAGGATTGATATTAAGCCCCAATGTAAGACTCTGAATTTTGTGCTAAGGCGGTCACGGGATGCAAGCCAAGCAACGGTTGTGCTTTGGGTTATGCCTCTTGTGCCAAATGAGATTGAAACCTTCAAAATGAGTGCCTTTTCTTCGAATACTATCCCAAGTGTGATTGAAAGTAAAGCTTCCACTTGGGGAAAGATTCCATGAAATTCTATCCATTGTGCTTTCGTTAAGACTAAATTCTGGAACATCAACATGGGAGAGATGCATTGGCCAATTCCAAGAACCATCAATGAAAATCTCACATACCTTTGCGTGAATTGGGGGATGTGGAATGGCATTTGTCCATTGCTCAAAGGGAGAACCATCTTTGTGCCAATTATCGCTCCAAAAGAAGGTGTTTGCTCCATTTCCAACCTTGTGCTCAAGGAATCTTTTTGCAATGGGACGGCAGCCAAGAAGTGTTTTAAAAACCCAACTTGCCTCCTTGGGAACTTGTGAATTCCAAATGGAAGAGTCTTTGATATAATTTGCTTGAACCCATTGACTCCACAGTGTTTCTTAATGAATGGAGAAGCTAGGAGTTTTAATCCAATCCACAAACTTTTTGGGAAATCCCAAAGCAAGAAGAGTGCGTTCAACGAATCTCCAATTCAAGGAGTCAAAAGCTTTCATAATATCAACTTTAAATGCACATCTTGTGGAAATATGTCTCCTTTGATAACCTCTCACGATGTCACGAGCAATAAGGATATTTTCGTGGATGAGCCCACCCTTAATGAATGCTGATTGATTCCAAGAGATGAAGTTGGGTAAGCATACCTTTATCCTATTTGCAATGATCTTTGAGATGCACTTGTAGATGGTGTTACAACATGATATTGGCCTATAATCCTTGACCATGGAGGGATTTGAAGTTTTTGGCACAAGAGTAACAATTGTGGCATTTACCTCTTTGAGGAGATTGCTTGATTCAAAAAAAGACCTGATTGCATTCAATGCATCCTTCCCACAATCTCCCACGCAACCTTGTGAAAATGGGAAGTGCAGCCATCCGGACCCGGGCTTTTGTTTGGGTAGAGAGAAAAAAGCGCATTCTTGATTTCACCATCGGTTAGAGGAGCAATGGTGGTGGCAGCAAATTCATGATCAATTTGCTTGCCAATAATATTTTTCAAAAGATCAACGTTTATGCTTGTGGAGGATTCAGCACCAAGAAGCTTCTTGAAATAGCCAACGAATTCCTCTTTCACTTCGTCATCTTCAAGGAGAGTATGACCATTCTCATTCTTGATAGCATGGATAGTGTTATTGAGCTTCCTTCCTTTAACCACATTATGGAAGAATTTTGTATTTGCATCTCCTTCTTTGATCCAAGAAAGTCTTGACTTTTGGTAAAGCATGGCCTTTGCTTTGCATCAAGCTCCTCCAATTTGCTCAAAATGCTTTTCTCCTTATCAATGAGAGAGTAATTATGCTCACCATTGAGGATAGAAAATTGAACACTCTCGAGCTCTTCCCTAAGATTTTTGATGACTAACGGAACGGCAGCAAAATGCTCTTTGTCGAAGGATTTCGTGGGAGAAGATGTTTTTTTTGCGGGATAAGTAAGAAATTAAAATTACTTCATGAAAGCTGTACATGTACAAAAGTTGTGGAGGGGCCTATACAATGATATCTTCAAGTCTCCACATTTTACGTAGAGCTTTGTTCAAAGATGAAGACTGAAATTTTCTACCAAAACAGAGTTTAACTCTAACATCATCAAAAACAGTATCAAAAATAAGTTCCTCGGTTCTTGCTTGATTCTTGAAGATTCGTTGATTCCTTTCAACCCAAATGTTGTAGATGGCTGCCCCAAGAAGATGCTTGAGAATTGTGGCTTTCAAATGTTTTTCAAGGGCAAAGGGAGTGAGGAAATCAATAATATCAGGCCAACAAATCAGATTTTCCGAACAAGAGTAAGTCGCAAACCCTTTCTCCAAATCCTCCTTGTGAAGCAACATTCAAAGAAGAGATGCTCTCAGTCTCACAACCCACGTTGCGAAAGGTACACGAAGGATTGATATTAAGCCCCCAATGTAAGACTCTGAATTTTGTGCTAAGGCGGTCACGGGATGCAAGCCAAGCAACGGCTGTGCTTTGGGTTATGCCTCTTGTGCCAAATGAGATTGAAACCTTCAAAATGAGTGCCTTTTCTTCGAATACTATCCCAAGTGTGATTGAAAGTAAAGCTTCCACTTGGGGAAAGATTCCATGAAATTCTATCCATTGTGCTTTCGTTAAGACTAAATTCTGGAACATCAACATGGGAGAGATGCATTGGCCAATTCCAAGAACCATCAATGAAAATCTCACATACCTTTGCGTGAATTGGGGGATGTGGAATGGCATTTGTCCATTGCTCAAAGGGAGAACCATCTTTGTGCCAATTATCGCTCCAAAAGAAGGTGTTTGCTCCATTTCCAACCTTGTGCTCAAGGAATCTTTTTGCAATGGGACGGCAGCCAAGAAGTGTTTTAAAAACCCAACTTGCCTCCTTGGGAACTTGTGAATTCCAAATGGAAGAGTCTTTGATATAATTTGCTTGAACCCATTGACTCCACAGTGTTTCTTAATGAATGGAGAAGCTAGGAGTTTTAATCCAATCCACAAACTTTTTGGGAAATCCCAAAGCAAGAAGAGTGCGTTCAACGAATCTCCAATTCAAGGAGTCAAAAGCTTTCATAATATCAACTTTAAATGCACATCTTGTGGAAATATGTCTCCTTTGATAACCTCTCACGATGTCACGAGCAATAAGGATATTTTCGTGGATGAGCCCACCCTTAATGAATGCTGATTGATTCCAAGAGATGAAGTTGGGTAAGCATACCTTTATCCTATTTGCAATGATCTTTGAGATGCACTTGTAGATGGTGTTACAACATGATATTGGCCTATAATCCTTGACCATGGAGGGATTTGAAGTTTTTGGCACAAGAGTAACAATTGTGGCATTTACCTCTTTGAGGAGATTGCTTGATTCAAAAAAAGACCTGATTGCATTCAATGCATCCTTCCCACAATCTCCCACGCAACCTTGTGAAAATGGGAAGTGCAGCCATCCGGACCCGGGCTTTTGTTTGGGTAGAGAGAAAAAAGCGCATTCTTGATTTCACCATCGGTTAGAGGAGCAATGGTGGTGGCAGCAAATTCATGATCAATTTGCTTGCCAATAATATTTTTCAAAAGATCAACGTTTATGCTTGTGGAGGATTCAGCACCAAGAAGCTTCTTGAAATAGCCAACGAATTCCTCTTTCACTTCGTCATCTTCAAGGAGAGTATGACCATTCTCATTCTTGATAGCATGGATAGTGTTATTGAGCTTCCTTCCTTTAACCACATTATGGAAGAATTTTGTATTTGCATCTCCTTCTTTGATCCAAGAAAGTCTTGACTTTTGGTAAAGCATGGCCTTTGCTTTGCATCAAGCTCCTCCAATTTGCTCAAAATGCTTTTCTCCTTATCAATGAGAGAGTAATTATGCTCACCATTGAGGATAGAAAATTGAACACTCTCGAGCTCTTCCCTAAGATTTTTGATGACTAACGGAACGGCAGCAAAATGCTCTTTGTCGAAGGATTTCGTGGGAGAAGATGTTTTTTTTGCGGGATAAGTAAGAAATTAAAATTACTTCATGAAAGCTGTACATGTACAAAAGTTGTGGAGGGGCCTATACAATGATATCTTCAAGTCTCCACATTTTACGTAGAGCTTTGTTCAAAGATGAAGACTGAAATTTTCTACCAAAACAGAGTTTAACTCTAACATCATCAAAAACAGTATCAAAAATAAGTTCCTCGGTTCTTGCTTGATTCTTGAAGATTCGTTGATTCCTTTCAACCCAAATGTTGTAGATGGCTGCCCCAAGAAGATGCTTGAGAATTGTGGCTTTCAAATGTTTTTCAAGGGCAAAGGGAGTGAGGAAATCAATAATATCAGGCCAACAAATCAGATTTTCCGAACAAGAGTAAGTCGCAAACCCTTTCTCCAAATCCTCCTTGTGAAGCAACATTCAAAGAAGAGATGCTCTCAGTCTCACAACCCACGTTGCGAAAGGTACACGAAGGATTGATATTAAGCCCCAATGTAAGACTCTGAATTTTGTGCTAAGGCGGTCACGGGATGCAAGCCAAGCTACGTAGTTGTGCTTTGGGTTATGCCTCTTGTGCCAAATGAGATTGAAACCTTCAAAATGAGTGCCTTTTCTTCGAATACTATCCCAAGTGTGATTGAAAGTAAAGCTTCCACTTGGGGAAAGATTCCATGAAATTCTATCCATTGTGCTTTCGTTAAGACTAAATTCTGGAACATCAACATGGGAGAGATGCATTGGCCAATTCCAAGAACCATCAATGAAAATCTCACATACCTTTGCGTGAATTGGGGGATGTGGAATGGCATTTGTCCATTGCTCAAAGGGAGAACCATCTTTGTGCCAATTATCGCTCCAAAAGAAGGTGTTTGCTCCATTTCCAACCTTGTGCTCAAGGAATCTTTTTGCAATGGGACGGCAGCCAAGAAGTGTTTTAAAAACCCAACTTGCCTCCTTGGGAACTTGTGAATTCCAAATGGAAGAGTCTTTGATATAATTTGCTTGAACCCATTGACTCCACAGTGTTTCTTAATGAATGGAGAAGCTAGGAGTTTTAATCCAATCCACAAACTTTTTGGGAAATCCCAAAGCAAGAAGAGTGCGTTCAACGAATCTCCAATTCAAGGAGTCAAAAGCTTTCATAATATCAACTTTAAATGCACATCTTGTGGAAATATGTCTCCTTTGATAACCTCTCACGATGTCACGAGCAATAAGGATATTTTCGTGGATGAGCCCACCCTTAATGAATGCTGATTGATTCCAAGAGATGAAGTTGGGTAAGCATACCTTTATCCTATTTGCAATGATCTTTGAGATGCACTTGTAGATGGTGTTACAACATGATATTGGCCTATAATCCTTGACCATGGAGGGATTTGAAGTTTTTGGCACAAGAGTAACAATTGTGGCATTTACCTCTTTGAGGAGATTGCTTGATTCAAAAAAAGACCTGATTGCATTCAATGCATCCTTCCCCACAATCTCCCACGCAACCTTGTGAAAATGGGAAGTGCAGCCATCCGGACCCGGGCTTTTGTTTGGGTAGAGAGAAAAAAGCGCATTCTTGATTTCACCATCGGTTAGAGGAGCAATGGTGGTGGCAGCAAATTCATGATCAATTTGCTTGCCAATAATATTTTTCAAAAGATCAACGTTTATGCTTGTGGAGGATTCAGCACCAAGAAGCTTCTTGAAATAGCCAACGAATTCCTCTTTCACTTCGTCATCTTCAAGGAGAGTATGACCATTCTCATTCTTGATAGCATGGATAGTGTTATTGAGCTTCCTTCCTTTAACCACATTATGGAAGAATTTTGTATTTGCATCTCCTTCTTTGATCCAAGAAAGTCTTGACTTTTGGTAAAGCATGGCCTTTGCTTTGCATCAAGCTCCTCCAATTTGCTCAAAATGCTTTTCTCCTTATCAATGAGAGAGTAATTATGCTCACCATTGAGGATAGAAAATTGAACACTCTCGAGCTCTTCCTAAGATTTTTGATGACTAACGGAACGGCAGCAAAATGCTCTTTGTCGAAGGATTTCGTGGGAGAAGATGTTTTTTTTGCGGGATAAGTAAGAAATTAAAATTACTTCATGAAAGCTGTACATGTACAAAAGTTGTGGAGGGGCCTATACAATGATATCTTCAAGTCTCCACATTTTACGTAGAGCTTTGTTCAAAGATGAAGACTGAAATTTTCTACCAAAACAGAGTTTAACTCTAACATCATCAAAAACAGATCAAAAATAAGTTCCTCGGTTCTTGCTTGATTCTTGAAGATTCGTTGATTCCTTTCAACCCAAATGTTGTAGATGGCTGCCCCAAGAAGATGCTTGAGAATTGTGGCTTTCAAATGTTTTTCAAGGGCAAAGGGAGTGAGGAAATCAATAATATCAGGCCAACAAATCAGATTTTACGTAACAAGAGTAAGTCGCAAACCCTTTCTCCAAATCCTCCTTGTGAAGCAACATTCAAAGAAGAGATGCTCTCCAGTCTCACAACCCACGTTGCGAAAGGTACACGAAGGATTGATATTAAGCCCCCAATGTAAGACTCTGAATTTTGTGCTAAGGCGGTCACGGGATGCAAGCCAAGCAACGAAGCTGTGCTTTGGGTTATGCCTCTTGTGCCAAATGAGATTGAAACCTTCAAAATGAGTGCCTTTTCTTCGAATACTATCCCAAGTGTGATTGAAAGTAAAGCTTCCACTTGGGGAAAGATTCCATGAAATTCTATCCATTGTGCTTTCGTTAAGACTAAATTCTGGAACATCAACATGGGAGAGATGCATTGGCCAATTCCAAGAACCATCAATGAAAATCTCACATACCTTTGCGTGAATTGGGGGATGTGGAATGGCATTTGTCCATTGCTCAAAGGGAGAACCATCTTTGTGCCAATTATCGCTCCAAAAGAAGGTGTTTGCTCCATTTCCAACCTTGTGCTCAAGGAATCTTTTTGCAATGGGACGGCAGCCAAGAAGTGTTTTAAAAACCCAACTTGCCTCCTTGGGAACTTGTGAATTCCAAATGGAAGAGTCTTTGATATAATTTGCTTGAACCCATTGACTCCACAGTGTTTCTTAATGAATGGAGAAGCTAGGAGTTTTAATCCAATCCACAAACTTTTTGGGAAATCCCAAAGCAAGAAGAGTGCGTTCAACGAATCTCCAATTCAAGGAGTCAAAAGCTTTCATAATATCAACTTTAAATGCACATCTTGTGGAAATATGTCTCCTTTGATAACCTCTCACGATGTCACGAGCAATAAGGATATTTTCGTGGATGAGCCCACCCTTAATGAATGCTGATTGATTCCAAGAGATGAAGTTGGGTAAGCATACCTTTATCCTATTTGCAATGATCTTTGAGATGCACTTGTAGATGGTGTTACAACATGATATTGGCCTATAATCCTTGACCATGGAGGGATTTGAAGTTTTTGGCACAAGAGTAACAATTGTGGCATTTACCTCTTTGAGGAGATTGCTTGATTCAAAAAAAGACCTGATTGCATTCAATGCATCCTTCCCCACAATCTCCCACGCAACCTTGTGAAAATGGGAAGTGCAGCCATCCGGACCCGGGCTTTTGTTTGGGTAGAGAGAAAAAAGCGCATTCTTGATTTCACCATCGGTTAGAGGAGCAATGGTGGTGGCAGCAAATTCATGATCAATTTGCTTGCCAATAATATTTTTCAAAAGATCAACGTTTATGCTTGTGGAGGATTCAGCACCAAGAAGCTTCTTGAAATAGCCAACGAATTCCTCTTTCACTTCGTCATCTTCAAGGAGAGTATGACCATTCTCATTCTTGATAGCATGGATAGTGTTATTGAGCTTCCTTCCTTTAACCACATTATGGAAGAATTTTGTATTTGCATCTCCTTCTTTGATCCAAGAAAGTCTTGACTTTTGGTAAAGCATGGCCTTTTGCTTTGCATCAAGCTCCTCCAATTTGCTCAAAATGCTTTTCTCCTTATCAATGAGAGAGTAATTATGCTCACCATTGAGGATAGAAAATTGAACACTCTCGAGCTCTTCCTAAGATTTTTGATGACTAACGGAACGGCAGCAAAATGCTCTTTGTCGAAGGATTTCGTGGGAGAAGATGTTTTTTTTGCGGGATAAGTAAGAAATTAAAATTACTTCATGAAAGCTGTACATGTACAAAAGTTGTGGAGGGGCCTATACAATGATATCTTCAAGTCTCCACATTTTACGTAGAGCTTTGTTCAAAGATGAAGACTGAAATTTTCTACCAAAACAGAGTTTAACTCTAACATCATCAAAAACAGTATCAAAAATAAGTTCCTCGGTTCTTGCTTGATTCTTGAAGATTCGTTGATTCCTTTCAACCCAAATGTTGTAGATGGCTGCCCCAAGAAGATGCTTGAGAATTGTGGCTTTCAAATGTTTTTCAAGGGCAAAGGGAGTGAGGAAATCAATAATATCAGGCCAACAAATCAGATTTTCCGAACAAGAGTAAGTCGCAAACCCTTTCTCCAAATCCTCCTTGTGAAGCAACATTCAAAGAAGAGATGCTCTCAGTCTCACAACCCACGTTGCGAAAGGTACACGAAGGATTGATATTAAGCCCCAATGTAAGACTCTGAATTTTGTGCTAAGGCGGTCACGGGATGCAAGCCAAGCAACGGTGTGCTTTGGGTTATGCCTCTTGTGCCAAATGAGATTGAAACCTTCAAAATGAGTGCCTTTTCTTCGAATACTATCCCAAGTGTGATTGAAAGTAAAGCTTCCACTTGGGGAAAGATTCCATGAAATTGGTCATAAAGTCTTCCACAAAATGTCAAGAAATTATGCTCTCTCTAGAAATTATGCTATCCCTTCTCACTAGAGTTTCTACACTCAACTACCAAACTTTATCTTCTAAATTTCAACTTTAATCATGCCAAAGAAGAAGAATCACATATCCTCAAGAAAGAGTGCAAGGATTAGAGCTATCAATGCTAAGCTCAAGGAATCCTATGAAGAACTCCCTCAACATGGTACTCAAAATGTTGAGTCCTCTTATGTCACCACTGCTCTTTCTTTATCTTCTTTCATAGAGGAGGAAGATTACTCTGTAAACTCAAGCCATGATCTTAAAATGGCCTTTGCTTCTATTAATTGCATGGGTTTAAATTCTGAATCTCTATCATCTCGAGTTCAAGAAGACTTT